>CALNHX010000273.1:0-391005 GCA_940337035.1 Agriotes lineatus
AGTAGGGAAAGCCTCATTGCAAGGCCTGGATCTGGTCAGCCATTTCGACCTCCTCTAAGGAAAGTTTAGTACTATTACCACACTTTCCGCCAGATATGATGTAGTAGCAGCATCCAGAAAGTCGTTGCAGATCCTCATCTGTGAGACAGTCGTATCTTGCTGGTAATATGACTTTACAATCGTGTAGCTCAATAGCTACTTTATCACCGTATCTTGTAGAACATCAAAACACACTTATTATTAAATATTTATTTTGAACAACTAAGTCTTTAACATTTTTCCACTCTTTAATCTCGTTTAACTTAGACAATTTTTCAGTGAAATCTGCCATGTTATTAGAGCACGGTACAAGCACACACGAGAATGATAACAATGCTGCAAAATACTGAGTTTATATAGCACCACTCAAGATGTTTCTAAAATTATCCTCAACATGTGTTATACACACATGTTCTTGTAACATGCGGTTACGATGACTCATCACAGCATGTGGTAACATGTGTTATGATGACTCATCACACATGTGGCACATCACAGCATGGAGTAATTTACACAATATTTTTAGCATCTATCCAGCTATTGTGCTGATTTGAAAATCCAAGCCATTTTACAAATACTTTGTTACGTTAAATCTGTCATTTTTATATGATTATAGGCTTGATTGAGAATTTCCTGCTCATTACTCTTATTCACATCAGCAGGTTTTTTACCAATCGTACTATGTTTTCTGTGATTGTAGGTGTGACTGACTTGAGATAATAGAGAAAGCCATTTGTATGAACCTTGCAAACTAAACATCTTCCACATAATAGATTTAAGTGTACGATTTACTCTTTCAACGACACATACTTTTTGTGAGCTGAATGTTGAGAAATGGTTAATTTTATATTTATTCATTAGTGTTTGAAAATCTTTATTGAAAAACTCTTTACCTTGATCTGTTTGCAAGTTCTTTGGAATTCGACCGCTTTCAGACAGTATTTTTTCAGTTGCTCTAGCAACTTCCCTAGAGGTTTTTGTTTTTATAGGTTCTAGCCAAACATATTTTGAAAATACATCTATAATTACTAAAATATATCGATAACCTTTATTTACTTTAGAGTATGGTATCATTTCTACTAAATCAGCTTGATGAAGGTCATCTAATCCTTTTACTATGACACGTCGTCTCCTAAAGTTTATTCGTGCAGGCTTATGTAGCTCATCTACTATCTGAGCCTTAATTGAACTGTTTATTTTCGGTATCTTTTTCTTCCGAGTCATTTTGAACTCCTCTAAATGGTACGGTTTCACCAACTGTAGGTTTAGGCGACGGTTTAGTTAGATTTAGAGAAGAGTAGAGATGATCGATTTCAGATTGAATGTCTGTAAGAATTTCATTTGCTATTTCTATATTTGTACTAGCAGATTTTTGATGTTCAGAAAGTAGGTAAATAACCTTATTAAGTTCTTTGTTAAGGAACGATTTGTTGACAGCGTCTTCTTCATATAGAGGTTGTGCAAGATTGACTAATCGCTTATGTTGAAGATCAATATATTCGAAGTCGTCATCATCATCATCATATGATCCATAGTAACGATTTTTGTGCTGAATGTGACGACCGAACTTATCCCGCGACATTTTTGAACTGACGTTACTTAATCATTCTAGCTTCTTTTAACTCTTCTATTATGCTCACAATTTCATTTCTGTGATTTGAGTGACCAGCTGCTTGAGAGGCGTACAGTAACTTTAATCGATTGACTAGCTCATTCGGATCGTCCCAGTAAACATAATCCAATGGTTTATTGGTAACCTGTTTATACATTTGCTGCATACCTTTACCAGTACGTTTTTTAATCCTTGATGGTGCTGCTGATGATGCTGATGATGGTGATGACTGTTCAGGTTTTATAAATTTCTTATATTTCGCTTGGTTGAAACCTACCTTCTGAGCATTTTTATCAAAATCTCTATGTGCTGCATTTGTTCTGTCTATAATATCATTATAATTTGCTATATCTGATCGAGTTGGAGTTATTTGAGGATTGTTTTTAAATAATAATTCGTACAAACCGGGTGAACCTTCATAGCGCACATTCTGAACAATTATATCTGAACCCTTTATATCCAGTTCAGCTCCACCAAAATAAAATTGGTTTTTATCAAAATCATATCTAATTCCATACCTCCCGAGCTCAGGTCTTTTTATAAGGTAATTGTTTGCATATTTCCTAGGAAGATCGTCATACTGTTTAAAAATAGAACTTATAGCTTGCGGTTCTATGTTGCGAGGTGATTGAAATTCGTCTTCAGCAGACGATAGCGATTGTGATTGATACAACACTTCATCAGCCACGTTCGGTTTTGTTGTAAATAATTCTAGTTTTGGAGGTTTTGGTGAAATATATTCTTCATCAGCATCATAATCGTATTTGGTTTTCCCTTTATCATCATCATCATCATCATCATCGTCGTCGTCGTAATTGTATTTAACTTGCTTTTTCAATTTGAAAGGTGTAAATTGTGATAATGATGGAACATGCTCTTTTTTCTTTATCTCTCCTACAACAGTTTGCACTTTTTCTATAACAGGCTTAAAAAATTCTCCGAGGATCTGTTGTTGCTGCAAATTACCCTCCTTAAGAGCTCTAACTTTCTGTCTTATGATATTTTTAGTTTTAATAAGTTCTGTCGATGCTGCTGCTGCTGCTGCTGTACTCGTTTTCATTATTGTTGAGTAAACAGACTGTTAGGTAGGTAAACAGACAGACAGACAGACAGACAGACAGACAGACAAGTAGGTAGACAGACCGTTAGACAGGTGGACAGATAGGTACGTAAACTGTTCAAAACCAGACCAGTTCACACACTAACAGCTATCTATCGAATAATAGATTACTAGAATTGTTAGATGTATATATACGAATCAAATTCGTAACGATAGCGACCATTATTTAAATCACTATCTTTGTCTATTACCAAAAATCCGTGTTTATGTCTATTCCAGCAATAAGCACACATTTCTTTAAATTGTTCATAAGTCATGTCGGTATTAACATGATCTCGATAGACCTTCTGCAAATTCAGATCATCCTGCTTAAACAACACCAGCATGTTAGCATTATCACGAATAAGATGTTTAGGAATACATGCATATGTTTGACAAAGATAGAAACAGTCTATATTTTTATGCCGACCCATGCTAAAATATTCTCTCATAACGTCCTGTTTGTCGCAAGCAATGTCATCAAAAATAAAAATGCTGTTAGATTTAGCTTGGTCGGGTGGTACAATGTTCACACCATCGCTGTATGTATAGTAACCAACCTCAGGAATTAATTGAAACAACATACTTAGATATTCAAACTTTGCTTGAAACAGCGATTTTGAATATATATAAATATTTTCGAATCCTACTCCATTAGCATCTACTATTAGCGAAATAAGTATGTTTGTTTTACCACAATTCGATGGACCTAGAACGAGACATCGTATCGTGGAAGGTAACAACGGTCCGTGTCTCCTGCTTAGAGATGTAGTATGATTATCATCATGATTTTTTATTGGCAAGCTATTTTTTAGTTTAACTACCCTCATGACGACTAATTGCAAACTCATACTAAAACAGCTATACGCTTAATATATATTAAGGTTCTAATCAGCCACTTTTCAGTTCTATAAAATGCTTCGTCATCGAAACAGTAAACCAGTCATTCGACAGCGAGGCGCAGGTGTAGTCAATACGATTATTAATAAATTGCCTTTCGAATTGCACATACCGGGATATCAATATTGCGGACCAGGAACAAAACTAGAGAAAAGAATTGCAAGAGGAGATCCTGGAATTAACAAATTAGATCAAGCGTGTCGCGAGCACGATTTGGCATACTCAAAATATTCCGATAATATAGCGGAACGACACAAAGCTGATAGTATTTTAGCTAAAAAGGCTCTTGAGCGTATTAGGGCTTCAGACGCTAACTTAGGCAAACGCGCTGCAGCTGTAGGAGTAACTGCAGCTATGAAAACAAAAGTAAAGATGGGGATGGGGGCTAAAAAGAAAAAAAGTCAAAGTGGTAAAAAGAAAAAAGGTAAACGTCGTTGTGGTGGTGCTCTTACTTTCAATCAAGTCTTGAAAAAAGCAAGATCTCAATTAGGAGGCCGAGGACGTTTGCAGCAAGACTTAAGCAATGCCGCGAATATAGCTGTTAAGGCAATTAATAAAATAAAAAGGAAAAAAATTATTAAAACTCCACGCGTAATACCTGTACCTAAAACAGGAGGAATTTTACCTTTGATTCCAATCTTTGCAGATCTTAGCGCTTTAGGAGCTCTTAGCGGCGGAGCTGCAGGAATTGCAAAGGCAGTTAAAGATACCGAGTCTGCAAAGAAACAATTAGCAGAGTCTGAAAGACATAATAAAACGATGGAAACAATCGCTTTGGGTAAAGGGTTATATCTAAGACCTTATAAAAGAGGATACGGATTGTTCATGACAAAAAACTAGTAATGCAGCTACCAAACCGCGCCTTGACAAATATCGATTTACAATCATACGCTAAACGTTTAAAAATTCCAAACTTTCGAGGTATCTTTATGAGGGATGATTTACCGGAACACGTTCGCAATATAGAATGTGGCATTGTAAATTTAGACGATAAAACGAATCTTGGTACACATTGGGTAGCTTACATAAAACGTGGGAAAGATGCAATTTACTTTGATAGTTTTGGGGACTTACAACCGCCAATAGAAATTGTGAAATATTTGACAAGTAGCAAAGATGGTAGCTGTCATCGTATTAAATATAATCACCAGACATTTCAAACGTATGATTCTGTAGATTGTGGACATTTATGTCTTCAGTTTTTGTACAATACCATGTGTAATTGAAATTAATAGCTTCCAGATGGCTGTAGCTGTACATCTGCCGACCTGCAGCGTTCGCTAAAAGTTAAATGTATGAAGTCATTGCGTGAGAATGTTCTCGTAACTTGATATTTAAACCCCGAGAAGCTTTGCACAGACTTCACATCATGAGTCACCAACCTCGACCACACACCATGAGTCACCAACCTCAACCGTACGACGAATATATAATGCAACTTAACCGTTGGCTGGAGAAGCTAGAGGTGTTGAAAAAGGATGTGGAGACATATCAGAAATTAAACGATATGTCAACACAGTTTTTCCACCTGCAATTAAGCGATCTGCAGCAGCGACAGCAGCATCAGCAGCAGCAGCAGGATCAGCTCTTCCTTCTCCTAATAGATCAATTCAATCATGCTCTGTCAATGGAGAAGGAAGATTAGGAATAGGCGTAGCAACACCTGCAACAGCAAGCAGGTTCAATTTTACCCTATTGTTCAAATCCATCATTTCCATAAGAGAGAAGTGGAAGATGACGATGGTCTTCCGCACAATTACTGGCAGTTGTGCGCACTCGACAGGATGAGGTTTAAGGATAGAATAGATAAAATGTCGCTGGTACTAGAACCAGTTTTAAAGAAGAAATTAGAATGTATTATAGAAAATAATTGTAATAAATAGGATGTAGGAAAAAGGAAAATAAAACTCATTTGTTTAAAAAGTTGTTTTATTTCTAGTAAGCACATTTACAATTGATGAGATGTAACATAACAAATTACATACATTTACAACAAATTTAATAAATTTCCTAATCATCATCCTCATTTTCATATCTCGTGTCTGTTAGTAATACATCGAGGGATAGTAATTTGGATAATAAATCTCTTAACTGCTGTAAAAGACTTGTATTTGAACAGCTTACGTTAAACAATGACAACAAATCATTTTTATTAGCTCTAACCATAGTATTTGTAAATTCATTAAATTCAAAGTAAATTCTCTTCTTTTTAAAATATATCAAGCCGTTCATGTATCTAAATGCAGAATTAATCTTGGGAGGCAAACCTGGAAAGTTATTAGAAATTAGACCGTAAACTTTAGGTCTAAATGTGCATTCATCCAACTCGATAAATTTATTGTCATCGTAAAAGATATATGTTCGACCTGTGTAGGTATTTACTGCAGCATGAATCCTGCTGCTATCAGTCATTCCAAGCGAAGTGTAAGGTTTAGGGAAGCCTGGTATAAGTTGAAGACTGGGAAAATCTATTAAATAAACTAACGTATCAATAAATAAGACAACTTCGCCTCGAGGTCCTTAATAAACTGCAGAGATTTTTGAAAATTTTTTCGGTACAAACGGAAGCCAATCAGGTATATACAGAGGCCCCTCAAAAGTATGTTCATCTTCTGCTAGAGATGATGTCCAAACCAAATTCCTATAGAACATATACATACGTTTATTTATAATTAATAGCGTATTTACATCAACATTGCACAAAGCTGGAGCTGGAGGAATATTTCTGTTCTGAGTTGGTTCTGAAGTTGTTCTTTTTGATGATAATTGTTTTCGCTGTTACTGTTTTAGTTTTTGTTGTTACTATTGTTGATAGGGTTGGTTGTGATGGTGGTGATAAAGGCTTACCACATAGCGACTGAAGTGCGTCAATATCGTCAGCATGCAAATCTGTTACGTGAGCAGATTCGAAATATGTGTACATTATAGCAGCTTTATTATGGGAATGTCTAATTCCTAAAGTATGACCTATTTCATGAAGTAATACATAAAATAAACTTATTTTATTCTTGGAAGGTTTATCTATACCATCAAAATACCAGTCTTCATTCTGATCTAAATGTATTTCAACAACACTGCTACCTGTAGCGTTATGTGGTGGAAAATCCGAGTGAGCGAGAATATTTCCAGGACCGTCAAACGGAACTATGCAAGTTCTACTATTCCAACTATAATTATGTGCAGCTTGTTTGAAAGATATTAAAATATTTGAGTTTTCAACATCATGAGAAAACTTTAACGATGAATGTTTTTCCCAGGTAGAAAATGCAGTCAAAGTCACATTTAATATGCTCATATGGATTGTAGGAAAATGCCATTTTATAGTAGTGTTATATTTCCATTTGGTAGTACCAAGAGTAAAGTCGGCACTATTGTCTCTTACTCCACAGCGTGGAGTGCGTATAAATTGAATAATTTCCTCGTTAATTTTACCGTCTGCAGGTAAACCATAATCTTTTTGAAATAAAGATAAAGCCGTGCTAAAATGTACCTTACTCAAATTTGAAATGTTGATACCGTTTTCAAGATAACCAAACTTATGTAAATGCTTAACAACTATCTCTTTCTCATCATTACCTTCAACAAAAAGTATTAGTAAAGCTATTACAAAAACTGATACGCCAGAGGATGTCATGGCTGGCATGTGTGTGCAATATGATCAACAGCAGTAATCTAATCACCAACGTCTTCTCATAATAATATATAATATTCTGAGAGGAGGTCGTCGGCTGACGGATTAAATTAATAGCCTCCACATGTTTTGTTTCAGTTCTAGTTAAACTGTCTAATATTAAACATGTCCTGGACTTTTACACTATCTGGGAACGAATCTGTTCTCACGGCTCAGTATCCATCCATACATCTGGATTCTGAATCTGAATACGTTATAGGATTAATCAGTTTTGAAGCATATAATACTATACCTAATATCGAATCAGATAATAATAAATTTCATGATACAAACATTGACGGTAAGCCTAGTGTAATTGAAATACCCGAAGGTTCTTATGAAGTCAATGATATTAATCAATATATTCGTCGTGAACTAGGTATAGGTGGTGTAAGTAATTTAACAAAGCCTAAGCTACCCTCTCCTCAAACGGGTGGCGGTAATGATGTACTAGAAAATATTGTACAGCAACGAGCAGAACCTGTGCTACGTATTAAAGTTAATAATAACACACTCAGGAGCGAAATAAAATCAACCTTTGCAATCGATTTTACTGTTAAAGATAGCATTGGACAATTATTAGGCTTCAAACCTAAAAAACTGAAACCTTATGGCAGATATATTTCCGATAATCCTGTAGACATATTTAAAGTTAATACTATATGTATTGATTGTAATATCGTAACTGGAACTTATCACAACAGCAGTGCTGTACACAGAGTTCATCAGTTTTTCCCTACAGATCCGCCAGGATTTAAAATTGTAGAAAATCCTTCTAATGTTATATATCTACCAATCAATACGAGAATTATCGATAACATTGTCATACAAATACTGGATCAAAATGGTAAATTGGTCAATTTCTGCGGAGAAACCGTCACGGTAAGGTTGCATCTCAAAAAACAAAATGGTGGTTAGATACAACTCTTTAAATAAACAGCAGCAACAACAAACATATATTAGGGATGAACAGTTTGTATCCGACATTAGTAGACTACCTGCAGTCGACAGATTAACATCTGACAATAAACTGTTCCTAAAATCTTTGGGGTTTAAGTTAACTGATAGAAGTAACGACGGCGAAGGGAAAAGGAAGAAGAGAAAACATCTGGTCCGTTATTAAATTAAATTTTGTTGTTAATATTAGAAAAATTCTAATACTCTGCCATATTAAGAGCGCTTGCTTTTCATCATCATCATTAAATAAAAATGACGGTTTCAGAAGTACTAAACGTTACTGAAAAAGCTTTTCAAGATAATTCAATTATTTATGCAGAGAAACATACGCACCAACCCTATTCTTCTACAACATTTAATAATAATGATGAAATACGAATACCTATTTTACATAAAGATGTGTACACATTACCGTGCAACAGTGTTATATGTTTTGAAGGAAAATTGTTAAAGAATGCAGATAGTAAACCTACCACAACAGGATCATTTGTAAATTTAGGCATATCTCACCTACTTGATGAAATTAGATATGAACTTAATGGTGTAGCGATTGATCGCGTGAGAAATGTCGGTATAACTGCAACTATGAAAGCCTACGTATCATATAATTCGAACCAAAGTATTCGTTTGGAGAATGCAGGTTGGGCTCCGACCAAAACAACTATTGAGGGATTGGTTGACTTAAAAGGCAATTTTCAGATATTTGTCCCCTGCGAAATGCTGATGGGAGTTTTTGAAGACTTTAGAAAGATTTTACTAAACGTTCGTCAAGAATTAGTACTTATTAGAAGCAATCATGATTTAAATGCTGTTATTAATACTACGGCTGATGAAAAGCTTAAAGTAGAATTAACAAAAGTGTATTGGAGAGTGCCACATATTTCGGTGGCTGATGTAAATCGTTTAAAATTATTAAAATACGTTGAGCAGAGTAGTCAGCTGGAAATAAATTTTAGAAGTTGGGAATTGCATGAGTATCCAGTATTACAGCAAACAAAACGACACACTTGGGCAATAAAAAATGTTAGTCAAGTAGAAACTCCACGCTACATTATTGTAGGTTTCCAGACAGACAGAAAAAATAAAAATAATAAAAATATGAGTCAATTTGATTCTTGCGATTTAAGAAATATTACACTCTACCTCAATTCTGAAAGATACCCCTATGATAATTTAAATCTAGAATTTTCCAGCAATCGTTATGCCCAACTGTATGAAATGTTTGCAGGATTTCAATCGTCTTACTACGAGCATGACAATCAACCTGTTCTTGCACCTGTGCAATTCAAAAGTATAGCTCCAGTAGTTGTAATAGATTGTTCTAGACAAAATGAGACATTAAAAGGCGGTGCTGTAGATATTCGGCTTGAATTCGAAACCAATACTGATATACCGCAAAATACATCAGCTTACGCATTGATTTTATTCGATCGAAAAGTAAAATATAATCCTTTCACCAGCGACATAAAAATAGTTAACTAGATGTTGCACGATTAGTTGCAGATTGTCTGTTCGTTCAATAACAACAATAGTGATTGCGATGAAATTTATTGATATTCAAGGTTTTCAGTATAAAAATAGCAACTTTATTTGTAAAGAAATAGCTGTATATGATAGTGATACAAATGATACAATCCATCAGATTGTAGAACCGCCGATACCGTACGAGCACCTTTCAGACGCTTTAAAAGATCAGGTGGTTTGGCTTACAACTAATCTGCATGGGCTAGAATGGAACAATAATGGAACAATACCCTACGAAGAATTATCTCTGTACATCCGGAGGATCATACAAACTAATGATTTCATATTTCTCAAAGGATTAGATAAAAGAATATGGATTAAAAAAATGTTGATTGGTGAACAAACTGATAATGTAAAATTTATTGATTTACCAGCTTGCCCCAATATAAAGCAATTAAAGACCCTGTATAATGCTAATTTTTGTTCCCATCATATTGGTACAAGAGTGCAATGTGCTAAACAAAATGTACACATTTTGCACAAGTGGTATAATGAGTGTCATTAATTGCCATTAGTTGACACTTAATCTGCACATGTGCATCCTGCTGCGCAGTATAGAGTAGTAGGAGGAAATTTGCATGTATATAAGAATAACTGTTCTGCTATAGGAACATTAATTCTTCAACATGAGTCCAATGTGTCAGCAACTGCCTGCTATTTCATCGTCAACGTCAACCGCCACCGTCGACAGCGATGAGGGATCGTGGACGTGGCACCAGCCTCAAGACGACCCTCATATTTGGTCGGGCATGGAAGATGTCGACGATCCTCCGACCATTGACGTTGACGACGACGACGATCATTCGACCATTGACGTTGACGACGACTATTCATGTTGCGGTTGCGAATATTGCCAGGGGTTACCAGAATCGCCATCATCATCGCAGCCCCAGCAACCACCATCGCAGCAGCAACCGCCGTCATATTCGGCAATAGACGATGAAGATGTCCTGGTTGTCGATGATGATGGCTATTCGTGCACCTGCGGGAGCGAATATTGTCGGGAGTCGCCGGAATCTCCATCACCACATCCCGAGCAACCGCCAGCAGAGCAATCACAGCCTCCCAGCAGCAACCGCAACCTGAATCATACCAACAATTTCAGGCTGAATATGAATTCAGCCTGCCTGCACCGGCCATGTCGCTACATATGTCACCAATAAAAATTCATATAAAATTAGGTAGTAGTAGTTATATTTATATTATAAATAGTACTGAATAAAAGACATTTTATTTTCATACATGGTTTTTTATTTAATTAAATATCTTATTTATTTATGAGTGAAACAGAACTTAACATTAACAATACTGAATAAAAGACGTTTATTTTCATACATGTTTTTATTTAATTAAATATCTTACGTATTCATGAGTGAAACAGAACTTAACAAAGAGTAAGTATCAATATAGTCTTGAGGTGTTGTTGAGGGCCAAGGACCGGAACAAGGACCAGTTCTCCAACCGACAGCTTCGCCATTTTGAGCTTTTCTGATATTTTCCTCAAGCCATTTAAAAATATCTTTGTGTTGATGTACAGCGCTGCGTTGAAATATATAAGCTATGTGGTGTGTATTCAAATACTGGAACACGTCTTCTATAAACTTGATGCGAGCATAATAGGCTGCCTCGAAGATCGCATCGTGAAGAAAATATGGATATTGTTGCTGCTGCTCACCTGCTACAAATTCAATTCGAGAGTCAGATGATAATAATATTTCAATAAGAAAATGCTGCTCATAGGAACTGGTGTGGTGTAGAGATAATTTTGATAGCACCAAGTTAAGATCTGTCTCACTATTAATTTTCAACTTCCTCCCTCTTACTTCGTTAATAATTTTTTTAATAACATCGAAAGCATCTAACATAGTTCTTAAAATTTCACTTACGACGTCAGTTTCAACAGTTTTAAAGTGCGTAGCCCAAATAAGAGTTTTACTAGGTATAGCAATACCAACTTTTTGTAATATATACTTCAAAGTTTGCAAGTCGTTACGACCTATAGCATTACGTAAATGATAATTATAGGTTTCTTTATTTTTAACGTACAGATCTTTGTTCAACCACTGTATATTTGAATTTTGCTGCGGTGGCAACATTTTGCAGACTGAGATATCTTATACTTTTTACATATTACTTATACATTATGAGATGCAAGGAAAATAAAAAACCTATTAAGAGAAAAAAATGTTTTATTTGCAGTAAACGCATATATACAATTGTATGAACCCCTCCAGCTGTGAAGCCTTCTTCGACCGCAGTCTGGGTAGGTGGCTAGCCTGACCCATTGAATTTTAGAGAAAAATAGAAGTGACGATCATCAAAGGTGTTTTATATAAGCCTTCTTCAGCCGCAGCCTGGACAGGTGGCTAGCCTGACCCAATGAATTTTAGGATGACGATTATCAAATGTGTGCATGTTTTCTAAGCCTTCTTCGACCGCAGTCTGGACAGGTGGCTAGTCTGATCCATTGAATTTTAGGACGACTGTCAAAGGTTTTTCTGCATGATTGTATTCAAATAATGAGTGTTGCAGAGACATGTGTACTTTATATTCATGTGTTTGGCAGTTGGTAACCCCAAGGCAAAGTATCTGTATAAATATAGTTTACTATTCTTTTGTCATCGTGAGAGTCTAAAGCCTTTTTTCTTTGTTTTAAAGAAAAGACATTGTGAGTTTTTGATCTAATTGTTCGCTGTTCGCAAAATACAGTCTCGTTATTAAAAAGACTGTCTTTGTAATCGTCAAATGTAATTCTATTCAAAGCAGCTCTGGTAATACCTTTAGCTTTCTTTGTAATTCTAAATTCCTCATTCTCAGCATCCTCTAGTGTTTTCAAAGCATACATTTTTGCACGTAAACCAATAAATTCTGTAATTATTTTTCCACCCATTTCATCTTTCATTAGACCTAGAACCTTTTTATTAGCTTGCGGAAGGTTATATGGATTGTTTGGTGGATAATCGCTTGTATCAAATTTGTGAATATCTTCTCGCATTAAATCGTATATATTCGTGGAGGTAAAATGATATACAAGACTATCAGTGTCGGTGTAAAGCAATTTTGCATTACTAGCCATTTTCTGATTAATATATTTATAATGGAAATCGTATATTAAAATTTTTGAAAGATCTAGAATTGAAAACCCTACGTATATTGGCTTGTAGATGAGCTACATAAGCCTGCACGAATAAATTTTAGGAGACGACGTGTCATAGTAAAAGGATTAGATGACCTTCATCAAGCTGATTTAGTAGAAATGATACCATACTCTAAAGTAAATAAAGGTTATCGATATATTTTAGTAATTATAGATGTATTTTCAAAATATGTTTGGCTAGAACCTATAAAAACAAAAACCTCTAGGGAAGTTGCTAGAGCAACTGAAAAAATACTGTCTGAAAGCGGTCGAATTCCAAAGAACTTGCAAACAGATCAAGGTAAAGAGTTTTTCAATAAAGATTTTCAAACACCAATGAATAAATATAAAATTAACCATTTCTCAACATTCAGCTCAAAAAAAGCATGTGTCGTTGAAAGAGTAAATCGTACACTTAAATCTATTATGTGGAAGATGTTTAGTTTGCAAGGTTCATACAAATGGCTTTCTCTATTATCTCAAGTCAGTCACACCTACAATCACAGAAAACATAGTACGATTGGTAAAAAACCTGCTGATGTGAATAAGAGTAATGAGCAGGAAATTCTCAATCAAGCCTATAATCATATAAAAATGACAGATTTAAGTAATGTAAAATTTAAGGTTGGCGATCCTGTGCGAATTAGCAAATATCGAACAATATTTGAAAAAGGATATACACCCAACTGGACTAATGAAATATTCACAATCGATCAAGTTAAATTAACTAATCCAATTACCTATCTACTAAAAGATGCTTCAAATCAACCTATTCGAGGGTGTTTCTACGATCTAGAGCTTCAAAAAGTTAAATATCCAGACATACATCTCGTTGAACGTGTAATAAAACGAAAACGTAACAAAGTATTTGTAAAATGGCTTGGATTTTCAAATCAGCACAATAGCTGGATAGATGCTAAAAATATTGTGTAAATTACTCCATGCTGTGATGTGCCACATGTGTGATGAGTCATCATAACACATGTTGCCACATGCTGTGATGAGTCATCGTAACCGCATGTTACAAGAACATGTGTGTAGAACACATGCTGAGGATAATTTTAGAATCATCTTGAGTGGTGCTATATAAACTCAGTATTTTGCAGCATTGTTATCATTCTCGTGTGTGCTTGTACCGTGCTCTAATAATATGGCAGATTTCACTGAAAAATTGTCTAAGTTAAACGAGATTAAAGAGTGGAAAAATGTTAAAGACTTAGTTGTTCAAAATAAATATTTAATAATAAATGTGTTTCGATGTTCTACAAGATGCGGTGATAAAGTAGCTATTGAGCTACACGATTGTAAAGTCATATTACCAGCAAGATATGACTGTCTCACAGATGAGGATCTGCAACGACTTTCTGGATGCTGCTACTACATCATATCTGGCGGAAAGTGTGGTAACAGTACTAAACTTTCCTTCGAGGAGGTCGAAATGGCTGACCAGATCCTGGCCTTGCAATGAGGCTTTCCCTACTACTACTACTACTAGATGGCGCAATGACAACAACAACATCAACACCAACAACTGTTGTAATTTTCTCATTATTATATTCTTGATCCTTACAATTTATTTCCCAATTATTTTAAAATGGCTGATCATGACTTCACGCAACATTTAAAATTAATCCCAGATTACGATGGGGATCTAAAAACATTGAATGACTTCTTAGAAGCGTGCGATTTAATTAGGTATTGAAAGGTACTATGATTTGGGAGATATTGATCAAGAACCTGATGAATTCAGGAACAAATTACTAATTATTAATATTAAAAATCACCTCAAAGGCAGAGCAAAAGTTTTAATCGCGACAAGGCAGGTACAAGATTGGCCTACCATTAGACGTATGTTGCTAACACAATTCGGCGAACAGCGCGATACCGAAAGCTTAGCTAGGGATTTACATCAATTAGTTCAAAAGTATAAAGAAACTTGGCGAGAATTTGGACAAAGAGTTTTGTATACACTAGCATCAATTACACAGAGTATAGAAAGGATGGGAAGTGACCAAATAACCGTTGCATCACAAATAGGATCTTACACTAGGCAATCCTTAAAAGTATCTTTGGCTGGACTTCAAGAACCACTAGGAGCATTAATTCGTTCCAGAAATCCAGACAGCATAGGACAGGCGTTAGGTTATATTGTTGACGAAGAAAATATTACATATATGAGGAAAACGTTAAACCAAAATATTTCTAAAGCTAATACTCAATATAATCCTCAACATTTTCAACCCAGGAAATCCAAATTCCAAAAATCAAAATCAAATGGAAAATTTTGTAAATATTGCAAGATATATTCATGCTATTCCCTAAAACAGAAGAATTCATTTAATCCATCTTATACTTAACCAACTTCCTTCAATCCAAGTAATAATGTCAATCAGGGATCATTCTCGGACAGAAATTAAAATTTTGATAGAGGACCAGGACCCAGTAATATGTCAGGATTTTCCCCAAGGAATACATTTTCACCCAGAAATTTATATTCACCTAGAAATTCTCCTAGAAATGTTCAAAATACAAACCAAAGACCAGTCAATCATTTAAACTCCCAACCGAGGGATACCGACGGACAGGTGGACCCTCGTACGAATCTAATTCAGTCCGAAGAGATTGCAGGGACATCGAGCTTTATCCGTTAGACAAAATTGACCGTGGATATTTACCATATTTGTATTTTCCAAAATCTAAACTAAAATTTTTAATAGGCACTGGTAGTGTAATTCCAATCATTCGCCCTAGTGCTATTCCAAAATCATACAAACATTTAATTAAAGACCATCCCGTAAAAATTAAATCAATAGGTGGACAACAAACGTTTGAAAAAGCGATTGAATTAATTTTACCAGATTTTTCAAATGATAAACACTTGTTCTCATTAGCAGCTTTTAGCGATTTCTTTGATGGAATAATAGGAATGGATATTCTTGAAAAACTTGGTGCCGTAATTTCTCTAGACGATTATAATTTATATACTGATTATGGTCAATATACAATGTCAAAATTATATAATGAACCTATACCACTAAATCAAAAAGAAAAAACTCGAAATTGTAATTGCAATATAATTCCTAAAGAAATTGAAGATTTTTCAGATTTTTCTGATATTTCTGAAGAACAATCTGAAATTAGTAATGATAACGAATTTGATTTTCACTATACGATAATGCCTCGCACAGAGACAATTATCGAAATTCCAGTAAATACTGTTGAAAAGGAAGTAATCATTCCAGGAAAAATATTTGAAAATCAACTAAGAATTCCAAACGCATTACTTTCGGTAGACGATTATGGTATTGCAAAAACAACAATTTTAAATCCAACAAATGAAACATTGTATTTAAATATTCAGGAATCTTTTGAGTCAGAACCGTGTTACATTAACGAAGAAATGTTTCTAGAATATTTTAATGACGGAAGTGTATTAAAGGCCATTAAAAATCATCCAGAATCTATAACACCCACTAAAAATTCTCGTAAGGCGGCTGGTTTCGATTTATACAGTATTGAAAATTGCATAGTCCTTCCAAATAATAAAGAAGTAATAGACACTGGCATTAAAATTGAATTACCCTTAAATTCGTATGGAAGAATTGCCCCTAAGATCAGGATTAACAATCAATAAATTTATCGATGTAGAAGCAGGCGTAATCGATTAAGATTATCGTGGAAATGTTAAAGTTGTGTTATTTAACTTTTCTAATAAACCAGTTCAAATTTATAAAGGTGACAGAATTGCACAATTAATCTGTGAAAAAATTCATTATCCAAAAATTCTAGAAGTAAATGAACTATCAGATACTCAAAGAAATGAAAAAGGGTTTAGATCCAGTGACGTTAATGCAATGTATAACTATTCAGGAAACACAACTAGTCATTTAAAAGGAGTACAACATTTAATACGCACCGAACACATGAACCCTGAAGAAAAGAATGAAATACTAGATTTGTGTAAACAATACCACGAAATATTTTATTTGCCATCAGATACGTTATCCTTTACCAATCAAATTAAACATCAAATTAATCTAACTGATCAAAAACCAAATTTTACTAAATCATATAGATATCCTTACATTCATCAACAGGAAGTTCAAAAAACAAATCAGTTCCATGTTAGACCACGGAATTATCCAACACTCGTATTCCCCTTGGAGTTCCCCAGTATGGGTAGTTCCAAAGAAAGTAGATTAGAGTGGAAAACAAAAGTGGCGAGTGGTAATTGATTACAGAAAATTGAACGAGGTTACAGTAGATGACAAATATCCTTTACTAAACATAAATGATCTTTTGGATAAATTAGAAAATTCTAACTATTTCACAACGTTAGATTTAGCAAATGGTTTTCACCAAATTGAAATGGACCCAAAGGATATTCCCAAGACAGCATTCAGTGTCGAGTCAGGATATTATGAATTTAATAGAATGCCATTTGGCTTAAAACATGCTGCATCAACATTTCAAAGAGTGATGGACAATATATTAAGAGGTATCTAGAACGAAAAATGTCTGGTTTATTTAGATGACATCATAATTTTTTCAACTAGCTTAGAAGAACACATCCAGCGATTGAAAATTATTTTTGAAAGACTTAAAAATACCAATTTAAAATTACAGCCGGATAAATGCGAATTTTTACGAAAAGAAGTAGGTTATCTAGGACACGTAATTTCTAAAGAAGGAGTTTTGCCTAACAAAGAAAAAACCATTGCAGTAAGAAATTTTCCATTACCTAAAACACCGCGCGATATAAAATCATTTTTAGGCTTAGTAGGTTATTATCGAAGATTCATACCTAACTTTGCACATATAGCAAAACCGTTAAAAAATTTATTACAAAAGAATAAGAAATGGACATTCACAATTGAATGCGATGAAGCGTTTAATAAATTAAAATAGATCATAACATCCGCACCAATTTTCCAATATCCTGATTTTGAGAAACCATTTATATTAACCACTGATGCTTCAAATGTAGCATTAGGAGCTATACTTTCACAAGGCCAAATTGGGGAAGATTTGCCAATAGCTTTTGCTTCAAGGGCCTTAAACAAGTCAGAAAACAATTATTCAACAATAAAAAAAGAACTACTAGCTATTGTTTGGGCTTGTAAACATTTTCGACCTTATTTATTTGGTAGAAAATTTTATATCTTGTTAAGTCATTTTCCTGTTGTAGATGCTTAATTGCATTGCACTCCTTTAGGGCAACTTGTTGCTATGTTAAAACCATTTTCAATTTTTGCGCACAAGTACAATCTCATCTTCCGCACATTTGATTCAGGTCATTTTGGTATTTTAAGTAGCCACCTAGGCTTTAGGGCAGCGTGCCCGTATGCTAAACCCTTTTAGTTACTTATTTGGCTCCATCGCCTAATTCTACAATAATGATTTTGCACATATTTGACCCCAAACGCAGTATTTCTCGTCAGTTGGAGCACCCCTTTGCTGCTACTTTGGCAGCCGGGTGTTATCGCTCGCAAGAATTCCGAAACTTCTAGAAATCACTCCGTTGAGGCGCTTCGCCATTGGCTGTCTTTGATACCGGAATTAATTTGTTTTATGGAGCGCATCGCCATTGGCTGCCGAGAGTCACGTGGCAATGCCGTTTGGCTCACGCCACTGCAGGGGCCATAGCACGGCTTGCTTGGCCAGTTCAAGTCAGGCCGTTGATCGAAGAAGTCGCAGAGTGTGCCGTTTCGCGGCGTTCCCGCTATTTGCGGGGACGCCAGTCTGTTTTTCCCGTCTCGTGCTGTTTCAGCGAATGTTGTCGAATATGCCATCCTTTAAGAGGTCGCGTGTGGTTGTGTGAGTGGCACGTCTTTACGTCAAGGCGTAGGTGTGTGAAGGGCTTCTTGGGGCCAGTTCTGCGTTGGTGAGAAAGGGGGCTTTCCCTTTGCAACTCGCTGTTTCGAGGATCTTTCTAGGCAGGACGAAGTAGGCCTCATTGCCGTTGTAGTGTGCTCTCAGGAGAGCGTCCTAACGCCGCCATCTTGGCGGATTCCAGCCCGTTTACCCCTAATGCCGTGTTTTGGCGATTGAGCTGCCACAGACTGCCGCCTTCTACCAACTGACTGCACGTCACTCTCATGGACCGTCTGCGGACTAAGGTATTTGTAATTGCAACCATTTAAACATAGTAACTGTCACTTGTCGCGGCTTTTAATGCCGGTTTGAGGCCACCATGCTGCAAGACGCTACTTTGGTAGCCTGCTAGTAAGTTCATGTGCGCGAGTTTCGCGTTTCATCGCCTAAATAGCTAAAGAACTCTGCGCCCATGTCTTGGTGTTACGTTTGTGCTAGCTTTTAATTCAGTAACGTTAGGTGCGCGAGCTTCGCTATATTGTACCGATTAATACCTAAATAGAATTAACGCCTCGCCGTGCTGGGCCTGGCGCGCCCTAAGCTGTTCGAGTTTTTCTTTGTTTATGTTTGCGAGGGCTTTGTGCTTTGCTTCCTAATATGTAATATGTAAAGGGTCGAGACAACTGCGGCCGGCCACCCATAGCGTGTTGTTCATTAGCATAGCGCGTCCAACAGCTGGTGCTTAACGTAAGCAGTAACATAAGCTTGGCGGCACGATTTGCTGCCCAGATGTAATTAGCGATCAATAGACGCATATTTAGTTAAGGGACGTATTATTCCTATTCGACCTGTGCATGCTTTGTTTCAGATAGCGCCTTTTACAGTGTAAAGATTGGTGTACGGCGAGACGTGAGAGATCAGAGCGTGCAGGTAGGTCCAGTGATTGCGCAGTCTCGGCCAAAGAGTCCCAATATTACCATTCCAGTACGAAATTGTTATTTGAGCTTGCAGCTCATGAGAATTCTTATCGACGGAGTATCTTGAATACTTCGCTCCCGTTTAACCGCCCAGGCCCGGTTATTCGAGCTAAGACAGGCTTGGTGGCGCCCTCATAATTTTGACGTACCCTATATATATGTCTCAACACGCTTGCCCAGAACGTATCGTGTGACTCACGCCCGACTCCCTGAGCGTTCCAGCCGTAGCCCTTTAGCCTGTTTCTAGCAAATCTCAGGGCAAGTGTGTCAGTTTTCCAGGACTGATTCCGTGGTGCGATGCTCACCTTGGGTGGGTGTCGTAAAGTTGTTTTAATACCGTAACAATCTATACTGATCATAAACCGCTAACGTATTTGTTTTCTGTAAAAGGAGATAATTCTAGATTAATGAGATGGCGATTAAAATTGATGGAATACGATTTTGAAATTAAATACAAAAAAGGAAAATTCAATACTAATGCTGACGCGTTATCAAGAGCAACTGATCTTGAATCAATAGGAAAATTACCAAATTGCAATGCTATTACACGTAGTAAAGCTAGGGAAACTTTGAGTCCTTAGGAAGAATTATATGAAATTGTTTTGAAAACTTCTACTTATGATATCGTCAAAATTCCCACCATTCCTGACCATATTGATTTTAAACCCCACAAAAGTATACCATTATTAGTAAGTCAAAATAGAAAATTTAAAGTGGATAAACAAAACCAATTACTAAACCATTTATAAATAAATTTATTAACAACTTCAAACTATTTGTTAGAGAGGAATCATAATAGAATTGATTACATAATTTATGTTTTAGATGACATATCAAATTTAAGAGAATTAACTAAATTACTTTATAACAATAAGGAAAAATTCATCAACCCGCATTATTACGTTCAGGATGAAAAAGAACTTAATACACTTCCAATTCTATTGGAAAAATTATTCGAAGATTATCCACATTTCACTCTTTGTAAAAATGAAATACGATACATATTAGAAGATAATATAGAGGACATAAACGAAGTAATAAAAAATTACCATGAAACATAAAACAAATTATCATAAAGGAATTAATGAAACGTATAATAGAATTAGAAAAATGTATTATTGGCCTAAAATGCGTGAACACATCACAGCATTCATAAATTTATGTAAATTATGCCAAACCATGAAAACTAATAGGCAAAATTTAGAAACACCTCTAGTAATAACTGAAACGTACTCAAAACCTTTCCAAAGAATTAATATAGACACATTCGAATTTAACAAAGTAAAGATATTAACTATAATTGATGAATTTTCTAAATTTTCACAAGCTTACCCTTTGGAAATTTTAACAGCAAAAGAAATCCATCATCATTTACTAGTTTACTTTAGACACTATGGAATACCAAAGCATATACACTCTGATCTTGGTACAGAATTTGACAATAATTTAATAAATGACCTTTGTAAACTTTACAAAATCCAATTTACGAAAAGTTCTTCTAACCATCCTAGATCAAATGGTACAGTTGAAAGATTCCATGCAACCATAGCAGATACTTTACGAATCCATAAAAAGCAATTCCCTTCTGATGATATACATATCGCTTTACTTGTAGCTATAAATAATTTTAATACTTCCACTTCTAAATCATCTGGTTATACACCATTTGAATTAATATTTGGATTCACTAGTCTAAATACAACTGATAATTATGAATATCAGTCAAAAATGTATAATGAATACACTTTTCAGTTAAAAAACAAATTAGATTTTCTTTACGGAAAAGTTGAAAATAATTTAAATAAAAATAAAGAAGTTTCAAAAAAACGTTTTGATGGTTCATCCAAACCAAGAGAATTTACAAAAGACCAATATGTTTACCTGTTAAATGATAAAATTAAATCAAAAACGGAACCAATGTTTACAGGACCATTTCAGATTTTAGAAATTTTACTCAATAATACTTGTTTGATTCAACTTGCACAAAACCAAATTAAAGTACATTATAATCGATTAAAACCCGCTATTGTTACAGGCTAGTTGCCTTAACTTCATTTCATGCATCTGATGGATATACCTTTTTGTCCTTACAAAACAATCCAGGATTGTACATTGAAAAAGAAGCAGTTGTCTTAAGACAAACTACCACATGAAAAGTATTAATCCATTACGATGTCGAATTTATAGAAGATCAATTGAAACACAATGAAATTGTATTAAATCATTTAAATAGAAGTTTGGGATTAAAAGACAACAGATCTAAAAATGCCTCTAGCAAATATTTTGGGTCATCCTATCAACAAACCGAAGTTGCTTTATGTTACAAGAAAATTCAAGAAGCTAAGCAAGATTTGGATAAAATAATAACTTTAACGCCCTATCAAGAAACAAGAAGGAAACGTGGAGCCATTGATGGATTAGGAACATTCTTCAAATGGATCACGGGAAACCTAGATGCATCTGATGGACAGTATTTTTCGGAAGCTATAAACAACCTACAAAATGATGAACAGGAACTACATAATTTATTAGAGCAACAAATTTCTGTCGTGACATCAACAGTCGAAACTTTGAATAAGACACTACGACAACTTTATGTAAATGAGGACCGGTTAACAAACACTTTAAGAGCTATTTATGAAGTAGTCGTTACCCAAGGAGAAGAAGAACAAACAAATGCTCATGTACAAATATACGGCATACTCGAAGATATTATCCAATCGGTAGACATCCTACAAAGGTTAATCACAAGAATACAAACAGCGATAGTATTTGCCAAAACTAAAACATTAGATCCTAGCATTATTAATCCAGAAAAACTATTGGAAGAATTGACAAGAATTGCAGCTCACTCTACAAAAGCCTTATTACCAGTAGTACCTACTAAACAAAACTTACCAGCATACACTTCATTAATTAGAATATCAGCTTTCCAAGTTCAAAATAAAATCCTATTTGTATTAAGCATACCATTGATAGATCCAAAACCATTTACTATCTATCATTTTTATTCCTTACCAACTCCTACTTCTGAACCTGATATTTTCTCTGCTATAATTCCTGCATCTAATATCATGGCTGTGTCAGATGATATTACACATATGTTCTACCCTATAAATTGTGTCACAATCAAGGAAAAACTATTGATGTGTTCATCTCCAAATTTACAGACAATTACTGATATTACCCAGTGTGAAATTCAACAGTTACTCCATACCGGAAGTTATGGCAATTGTCAACCTCATTTATTGAAGACAATGGAACTAAAACTACAAAGATTAAAACCAGGAAAATGGTTATTATTCGTACCAAAAGAAGTTAACATTATTGAAAAGTGTCCAAACAAACCAACTCAATATTCGCAAAAGCAAGTGAGTGGTATCGTAACAATGGAAAAGGGATGTGAACTCTACGTTGGAGTATTTCAATTATTACCTGAAACAATAGACAATTTTACTTTAGATCAAGTTATTACTTTACCTCAGTTAAATTTTGATTGTTGTAATGAACATTTTGCGGAACATCTAGGAAAGATAGAACCACTGAAATTAAATCATTTATCGTTAGATAATCTAAAGGATGCTACAGAACATCTTAACGAAATTAAAGACACTTTGTACAATATGAAGAAACTTTTCGTACAAAGACATATCTCATGGCTTTCATACTTAGTGTTAACTGTAGTTGTTTTACTAACATGTTGTTGCTGTTGCAGAAGGTGTTGGCCAAAGAGAAAGTGTGGTGATGATGACTTTCCAAAATGTATTAAAATAAATAACTTTTTGTCAACATGTGTAAATAAACCATCCAAGCGTCCTTCAATCCATATCGAGATGGATACTAGACAACCCATCCTAGAAGCAGAAAACTTCCCATCAGAAGAACAACCCAAGACGACACGTAGACTACATCCAAGGACCTTTTGAGCTACAGTTCATCTGAACAGAATCCCGCTGAACTTCCGTTTTCGTGGGGAGGTGTTATATCCGTAACCTTATTATTATTGCATCACCCTTATTATTAATTGTTATATCCATACCCTTATTACTATTGCATCACCCTTATTATTAATATATGTTAATCAATGCTTGTATTATGTAATCTAATATTAGTCAATACTTGATATTCCTATTTTTTAAGTTACCTTAACCTTTATATTTTAGTCTCATAAATAACTAACTTTATTGGACATTTTGGCGTTGTTACGCCACTCCTTGGATGATTCAACATACACGTGCGTGTGTTGGACTTTTTGATATCACCAAACGGGTTATCAAACCACGCACATCCGCTTAGGATGTTATTCACATATGCTTATCTGGCCTGTGTGGGAATCATGTGTTTGTCACTCCTTGTTTTTCCAAAGGCGTTGTTCCAGAAATACCACTACCACAAACTGATTGTAGAAGGGTATATAAAGTGACAAAACTGTTAATTACACAAGTCATTCCTGATCAGTCTTGTGAGGAGGTTACGCTGTCAGTAACACTACCTATTTTATTTGTAATTTTATTGAAACTTAAAGTACCTTCATTCATTCATTTAATTCAAACTTGTAACTTAAATTTAAATAAAAAACAAGTGAAAGTGTTTTAAAGTTATTTATTGAATCTTTGTTTAAACCTATCAAATAAATCTTGTGAGGCCTTCGAGTCTTCCATTCGGACCACGAACTTCACTCCTTAAACCATGGCAAAGTCCAGAATTCAGACCAGATTTGGTCTCAAGAATTTTTCACTTAAAACTTAAAGAGCTATTAAATGACCTCAAAGTAAAGAACATATTTGGCAAAGTAATAGCCCAAGTCCATGTAATTGAATTTCAAAAACGGGGACTTCCTCATGCGCATCTGCTGATTATTCTGGCCGCTGAGGATAAGCCCAAAGATAGTGATATTGATGAAATAGTATCCGCTGAAATCCCAGACCCAGAAACACACAGGGTTCTGCATGGCATAGTTTTGAAAAATATGATTCACGGTTCGAGTGGGAAAGATCATCCTAATTCTTCATGCATGGAATACAATAAATGCGCTAAAGGTTTTCCAAAAGAGTTCAAAGAACACACAGAAGCTGCAGTCAATGGATACCCCTTATATATGCGACGTATGAGAGGGTAGAATATAACATCCGCGATCGCAAGGTAGATAACAGCTGGGTTGTACCATATAATCCGTACTTACTCCTTAAATATAATTGTCACATTAATGTCGAAGTATGCGCATCAATAAAAACTGTGAAATACCTTTTTAAATATGTGTATAAGGGGCATGACTGTGCTAACATAAAAATGAATGTACTAAACTGGAATGAACCCGACCAATTTATGGATTCACGCTATATTAGTGCACCAGAAGCAATGTGGCGTATTCGTGAATACAGAATGCACGAACAGCCGTTCACTTAGAAAATATGCAAACGGTGACTTTTGAAGACGGTGACGAGGTTGCAGCAGTGATAAGGGCGGCCATTAAAAATACAACTCTAACTGCCTGGTTTCAATTGAACAGAGATGATAATATCGCACATGAGTACCTTTATCATGAGATATCAGAACATTATTTACTTCATAAAAGTGTCGACAATGGGACATGGAAACCTAGACAGAGAGGAGCCGGAAAAATAATTGGCAGAATGTACTCTGTTGGAATCGGAGAGGGCAAAAGGTATTACCTCCGACTTTTGTTACTTACAAAGGGGCGACATCGTTTGAAAGTCTCAGGACAGTAAACAACATACTGTGTGATACATATAGAGATGCTGCAATACAATTGGGTCTACTTGCAGACGACTCTGAATGGGAAAACTGCATCATTGATACGGCTACCTTTCAAATGCCTTATCAGCTTCGTGAGTTGTTTGCTATGATCTGTATCTTTGGAAATCCATTAAATCCACTCCAATTATGGGTCGACCATAAGAACGACTTTCTTGCAGTTTCCTCAGAAATCATAGTATAGCAGAAGCTGAAAATTTAGCTTTGCAAGACATCCAATCTATTTTTGAGGTGCATGGAACAAGTTGTGCTAATTTAGGTCTTCCTTTACCTACAGAATTCATTGACGTCGACGAGCCTTTAATTGACTTAGAAACGTTACAAGGAGATGCTGATGAATTAGTAAATATGCTCAATGCCGACCAAAGGTATGCATTTGATTCGATAATGAATCCATCAGAATTGT
This sequence comes from Agriotes lineatus, assembly GCA_940337035.1. Taxonomy (NCBI): domain Eukaryota; kingdom Metazoa; phylum Arthropoda; class Insecta; order Coleoptera; family Elateridae; genus Agriotes; species Agriotes lineatus. Next base: position 25,910 of record CALNHX010000273.1, read on the forward strand.
CGTGCTATTTTGTTGATGGGCCTGGCGGAACTGGTAAAACATTTCTCTATAATGTTCTCACAAAGTCAATGAAAGCACAAAGACAAACTGTGCTAAGTGTTGCATCGACAGGAATCGCAGCCACGCTTTTAGATGATGGCACAACATATCATAGTCAATTTGGCTTAGGTGGAAATACAACAGAGACAACAACTTCTTGCTGGTAGTTTAATAAGAGACGCCAAAATGATTATATGGAACGAAATAACTATGACTCCTTACTTTGCACTTGACGCTGTGCATCATTTATTGCAAGAAATAATGAAAGTACCAAGACCATTTGGAGGAAAAGTATTTCTGATTGGCGGCGATTTTAGACAAATCCTGCCTGTTGTCCCACGCGGCAATCGAGCTGCTATAGTCCAGTCCAGCATTAAAAAAAGTAAACTTTGGCGAACCTTCCAAAGTTTGAAACTTACTCAGAATATGTGTACAGATCCTGACGAAAGAAATTATGCAGAATGGTTAATTAAACTTGGCAACGGGGAGTTTGTTGTTGTTTGTTAATGGACAAGGTCTAGGCATGCAGAGTACCAGGGACCTTAGACACCGACTGCTATGGTCATATGGTCAAAGTCCTACTTAGAATTTTGCCGAGACTAAGGAGTTCCAACCCTAGCAAGGGATCTTTTACATGCTACACATCGTAGTAGCATGGGATCCACGGCTTTACATCACTTCCGAATGATGGCATTCTGTAGAGGCTTTCATCTGCATTTTTTTATTTTTGAAAACCTCACCGGGACCGGGAATCAAACTCGCGGATGCTTACCACTGAGCTACCGACCCCGGCACGGGGAGTTTGCTAATGAATATAACCTGGACGACGACATCATTGAAGTACCCTCAGAGTGCACTGAATCAGGCGATTTAGTAAACTCGATATTTGGATCTAAAATCTCTGTCGCTAACATATCACAATTTACATCTCTGGCAATACTTTGCCCCAAGAATGAATACGTGCATGAGATCAATGAAAAGATCCTAAATACCTTAGAGGGAGACGAACGGATTTATAAAAGCATTGATACCCTTCAAAATGCTGATGCTGACAAAAACGCCAACTATCCGGTAGAGTTCTTGAACACGCTAACGGTGTCTGGAATGCCACTCCACATTTTAAAATTTAAAGTCAGAGCTATAGCTATGTTGATGAGAAACATAAATAAAAAACGAGGACTCTGCAACGGCACAAGAGTACTCATCACAGACTTGAAGGATAATGTCATTCAAGGGCAAGTTCTGACTGGTAAAGCAAAGGGACAAACGACACTGATTCTCAGATTCGACTTAGTACTTTCTGATAACATCGAACATTCTTTTAAACTTAAAAGAAGGCAGTTTCCAGTAATGACATCCTTCGCTACGAGTATAAATAAATCTCAAGGTCGATCATTCGACCATCTTGGAATTTATTTACCAAAACCAGTATTCAATCATGGACAACTTTATGTTGCCTTCTCGCGTGGCAGAAAACAGCGTAATGTTAGAGTGAAGGTATTGGATGGTCGAAAACAAGGTAAACTGCTACTAAACTCTGACAAAGTGTTCACATACAATTATTGTGTTCAAAGAAATATTTGACTAATTGCGAATAGAAATGTACATAAGTGTGTATAAAAATGTAAATGTAGATATATGAGGGACTAACTCCTAGCCTCGGTTTACGGACCAAACATTGGGCATGGGCAGGGCCTTGGGGGCAGATCCCAAGTGCGCTCAACCAGAACTACCGAATTACAAATATTCAATGTTCATCTATCAACATTTTTGTATGTATAATTGGTAAGGTTGTATGTGTTTTTTATTGTGACATGTAGCAACCTTTCCCACCAAAGCGTAGCTCGGGTGATTCACTAGTATAGACATAAAGTGCCTATTATCTCCAGTTAAAGAATCTCTTTTTTCTTTAAATATGTCAGTAGCCCATATTATTAATATCCTTACCGAAAAATTACGTTAATAGTTTTAACATATAAGCCGTTCACGATCTTTTTGGGTCAGGTGAGGCTATGACCATCTAGTAATTTTGTTGGCAGCGCCTCTGTTGCAACTAAACTCCCTCATGGAAATTGACACTTTTTGTGTTAGGTTAGGTTGTTTTCAGTTTAAGGTTATATTTTCTGAATAGGTACATTGTTGCCGGATATTCTCTAGTCTCCACATCGACTCGCGTTCTTTTAAATTTGGTCTGTCCTTTTTAAATTGGAAGTAGCATCGTTTAATGGAAATATTTTTTATCTACGACCACTACTAAAAGTAGACCTTTTAGCGCTAGCTTGTTTCACTAAAAGTGACGTTTTATAGTTTAGCGTGGTTAAAGAAATCAGCTGTTTACTTTTAGCCCATGTGCTAAAAATGAAGTGAGGTTGTAAATTTACAATTTCGAACTGGGAGTGAAGTTGTAAAGTTATTCTAGTTGCTTCTTGCGTTACAGGTACATGTACATCATATTATTAAGCAAAAACGTCGTATCTACTTGCAGGAAAGCCAGTAATTTTAGTTTGGACGTATCTTCGCTGTTAAGGCAATCTGTCGTAAGTGCAATATGTTAAGCAGAAATGTCGTATCTACATATTTCTTGACAGTTACGACTTTTTTTCTTAACACATTGATTCTTGTCACTACACATACGGCACCTTCAAGTTAATGAGTGAACATTATAACCTAACTTTTTCGGTATTTGACCTGTCATCGTGTTATGTGTCAGCGAGAACTAAATGTGTGGTAGAGGTTTCTGTGTTTTGTAAGTGTAATTATTATAATTGCTGATTGATATAACTTTCAAATACCATAATTATTGAATAAAGAAATAGAAGAATTTTAAACGAAACTTCGGCTGGTAAGTTATTTAGTTAAGCATTCATCTGAGTTTTCTATTCAACATTCAATCTGTAGTATCATGAATAGAGGAAAGAAGCTGGTTATGTTAGCACTAAACTGCGAACAGGCAAAAAAGATAAAGCAGTTGAAAATAAATTCAACTAGAAATAAAAAGAAACAATATGTGGAAAACCAAGACCCTGATTGTAAACCTTCGTCATCATTAGACAGTTGTAGTAGTGATGATGATGAAGCAATCCACAAAGATAATGAAAAATCCTGATACGATCGTCAGCCGGAATTTAAAAATTAAGCCGTCAAACTCGTATCGATGGTAAACAATAAGCCATAAAAATCCCAAATTCTACAGAAACCAGCCCAGATGACAATTCTCGAGCCTTTGCATAAATCATTTTGGTAGCCAAGAAAATAAGGGCGGAAGCAATAAATTCCAAAATGCAATAACAAGTCCGCTCAAAAAAGATCAAGCCGTTATCCGTCACTCACTTGTATTTGTAAAAACGTCAGAGCAAGTACTCGAAAAACGCATGGGACGGGAAAACGACAATTAAGCTATATAATGAAAGCATCCAAAAGTGTCCAAGCACTCGCCGGGACCATGATTTACGGAGCGGGGTAACAGATCCTCGGATGCTCTACCAAAATCATAAAATTAACTGACCGGCGTAATAAAGGCCGAAACCAACCGTCACCGGTCACTGGCCAAAAAGAGCCCTTAAGGGCGCTCGGGCAAACTATTATATGTACAAGGTGTTTCAAAAATGTCTGCCAAAATTTCTAGGACGTATAGTACATCAAAAAATAAGTGTAGTTTACTCTATAAAACTATTTCCGAAAATGCACTCCCAAGGAGCTACAGCCCCTAGAAGACTTTCAAAAATGGTTTTTTAGCATTTTCTTCAAAACTGTTACAGGTAACTTAATGAAATTTGGCACAGGAGCGTAGTTTTTTATGAGAAATATTACTAATTGGTTAGAATCTTCATATTTTATTTAGGGGAGTAACTTACAAGGGGGCTGAAATGGTTCAATTACCCTATCCTTTATGTGCGTGGTTTTATCTAATACATTTATCAAAACTCTCAAAGCTTGATTTATCTTACATAAAAAAAGCATTCTTGTTAAAATGTTTTGTTTAAGTCATATCTAAGCCTACATGGCAGACATTTTTGAAACACCTTGTATATGCAGAAACGGCAACATTTATTCTAATTATTGGTGCCGCGGAAATTGAAGTATCCAGTGTTGCGTATCAAAAATGGCGCAAAACTACAAGGAAGACGAAGGACTGCGACACTATCCAAAATCTAGCGAATTAACGGCACGCGAAGGGAAATTCATCCCATTCACGTCGGGTTTGGATTCAAAAATTAAATGAACACAACCGCATAATTCGTCTCAATCACGTGTTTAGGTTCAAAATTCAAATGGATTTTTGAGCAATATAATGCGGCCAAATTCAACCCGCTAATTAGACACGCCAGGAAATCAGCTTTACGCATTTCACGAACGCATAATTCATCTCAATCACGTCGTGTTTAGGTTCAAAATTCAAATGGATTTTTGAGCAATATAATACAGCCGCCTGCAGTCCAAATTCAACCCGCTAATTAGACGCGCCAGGAAATCAACTTTACGCATTTCACAAACGCATAATTCATCTCAATCACGTCGTGTTTAGGTTCAAAATTCAACTGGATTTTGAGCAATATAATACAGCCGCCTCCAGTCCAAATTCAACCCGCTAATTAGACGCGCCAGGAAATCAGCTTTACGCATTTCACAAACGCATAATTCATCTCAATCACGTCGTGTTTAGGTTCAAAATTCAACTGGATTTTGAGCAATATAATGCGGCCAAATTCAACCCGCTGATTAGACGCGCCAGGAATCAGCTTTACGCATTTCACAAACGCATAATTCATCTCAATCACGTCGTGTTTAGGTTCAAAATTCAAATGGATTTTTGAGCAATATAATGCGGCCAAATTCAACCCGCTAATTAGACGCGCCAGGAAATCAGCTTTACGCATTTCACAAACGCATAATTCATCTCAATCACGTCGTGTTTAGGTTCAAAATTCAAATGGATTTTTGAGTAATATAATGCGGCCAAATTCAACCCGCTAATTAGACGCGCCAGGAAATCAGCTTTACACATTTCGCAAACGCATAATTCATCTCAAGCACGTCGTGTTTAGATTCCAAATTCAAATGGATTTTCGAGCAATATAATGCGGCCAACTTCAACCCGCTAATTAGACGCGCCAGGAAATGAGCATCACGTATTGCACAATCGCATAATTCGTCCCAATCACGTCGTGTTTAGATGCAAAATTCAAGTAACTTTACCAGCAATATAATGCGGCCAAAATCAACCCGCTAATTAGACGCGCCAGGAAATTAGCATTAAGCATGACCCCAATCGAATAAATGAGCGCCCCCAGAAATGTCTTCGCACCACGGGCCAATAAGCATCGAGGGAGCGGGGCACAAAGGAGCTGGCCCCTTTAAATAGAGAAACCCTGTCATCAGAAAATCACTCTCGGTCCGAGTCCCAGCAACCAACAGCCATCCAAGGATCAACAGCCGCCTCCAGTCCAATCCACCTAGAAGGAAGCTGCCCCGCCTGGACTGCTGCTCCCGAACTAGCTGCCTATCTGGACTCTGCCTATCCATTCGGGAAAGCTGCCCTTCTAGACTCTGCCGTTTCCCGAGCTGGCGCTTCGCTGGACTTAGAGCCTATCGCCCTTGCTGGACTTAGCACAGCCGCTTTCCTGGACTCTGCCGCCAGCCGTCTTCGTAGAACTTGGACGTCAAGCCACTTCTGCCGCCGCCCCCGAAAGGAAGATCATCGCCCGTACCTGCCGCCTACGCGTTCCCAGGACGTCGAGCCAATTCCGCCGCCGCCCCCGAGAGGACAACAAGCGCCCGCTCCTGCAGCCCCAGCCGCTTCTAAGTAAGACGCTGCGCCCTTCAGCCGCCGCCTCCGAAGGATCCCACCAGCCGGCCGTCGAGCCACTTCAGCCGCCGCCCCCGAGAGGAAGATCCGCGCCCGCTCCTGCAGCACCAGCCGCTTCTAGGACACTGCGCCCTTCAGCCGCCGCCTCCGAAGGATCCCACCAGCCGGACGTTGAGCTACTGTCGCCGCCGCCCCCTTCCCGGAGCAACCGACCACCTCCCTGGGACTGAAGCCCGCCGGCCTACAATGTCGACCCCCGACCGAACACAAGCGTAAGCCTCGACTTGGCACCGTTGATTTTTGGCTTACGACTACACTCGCCCCTCTACATTTTAGGGCCAGCCGCCTCCGAGAACTATTCGGGCCGTCCCCTTCGCCGCCCCCGGACTCGCCTCTGACCAAGCGTGCCCGCGCACGGTACCAAGCGCCGCGCGACGCCGGCTTCCTTCACCGATGGCGTTCCTGCGAGAATAGGATCCTCACTCCCCCGCGCGCAATTACCCCGGACATCGGCGACACCACCTCCGATAGCGACCCAGAGTTAGACTCCCCCGAGCGGGGCCATCTAGTGCAACATCTTCGAGACGGCGCCCTTCGCCCTCCTCCGCCGTCCCCCGAACTACAGACCCCCTCGCCCCCGGACCCTCACTTGGGACCTGGAGATCCGCCTGACGGACGCAGAAGAAGCCGAGCTAGAGGCTCTATGGCAGACGGCCTGCGACGATAGCTCCCTCCGTCGCGGCCCTCGCTGGAGAAAGGCAGCCGTCCCACACACATCCCCTCTAACCCCCCGCACCGCCGCCGCCGCCTCACTCCAGCCGCCGCCCCCGAGAGACCGACCGGCACCCTAGGCGACCTAAGAAGGCTCCCCAGTCCCGCTCGCCGCCGCGAGACCACCCCCGGTACAAGCCCCGGCCCTTGACCCGGACTAACCCCCCGGAGGCTCAGAGCCACCGCAAGGCCCCAATCCCCGCCGTCCGCCGCCAGGAACGCCCGCCCTGCCGACCAGACGGACTTAGGCCCACGGTTCTAACTTAGTTTATTTTTATTTTTTTTTCTCTTATTTCTAGATATAAGTTCCCGGTTAACTGTAATTAGTTTTAAATAAATGTATTAAAAAGTGTCCTCTGGTTTATTCGACTGCCGCCATTACCACCGCCACCGTTGAGCTAGTTGGAGGTGTGTTAATCCTTTGGTGTTAACGTTCCTCCAGCTAATGTGCCAACACAAATATCTGCTGAAGTATCCGACGGTGCTGCTAATTCAATAGAAAATGTTGATAATGAAGAAACAAAATGGACAATAGCACCAGTTCTAGAAAACAATTGATAAAGTAATAAAAGAATCTCACAATAAATCTGTTACTTATACAAAGAAGGAGACCAAACGAATACGGAGAAAAATTGAGACTTCGATTAGTGAAAGAAGGAGAGCAAAGTTAGAAAACAAAAAGCAGAATCACAAAATTAAAGGGTCGTGCACAAATGCATGCAAGAAGAAATGTATCAGTAAAATTGATGGTGACACACGCAACAAAATCAATTTAGGTAGATTTTTGGAATTTGTCACCAACTGAACAAAAGTTGTATATTTTGCATACTACAGAAAGTTCAGCGACTGTGAGAAAAACTGCTGGTGGTGATTCACGTATATCGAAATCAAATAAATATAGACTCAAGGATAACTGTGGTAAAGATCAAGAAGTTTGCAAAATATTTTTCAAAAATGATAGTTATTCGTGACATATTGAGTAAGCCACGGATGTTTTCATTAAAACCTAATTCTAGTAAACAAGGGAAACACAGTCCACCAAACAAAATTGATAGAAATGTTATTATTGATCATATTGAGTCATTCAATCCCACCATTTCCCATTATCGAAGGGAGCATGCCCCAAATCGCAGATATCTCCCCAGTGATATAACCATCACAAGCATGTATAAAGATTTTCAAGAGAAACACCCGTGTTTTCTGCCGATCTCCAAAAGGTATGTTAGTAATTTTATTCCCATAGAACCATTAACTTATACATATTTTTAGGTAATTATGTTACCAAGATGCAAAATGTTTAACGGCCGGTATTATCAATACATTTAAATCCAGATTTAACCCGTAAGTACTACGGACGGGTCTGTGTGACCCAGCCGAAATTAGTTTATTTTACTGCGCCCCCTACTTTGAATGTTTGGAATTGTGCATCTAGCTATGTTCATTTGAGCTAGTATTCTACAGTGTAGCGAAGCGTGTAGTCGTATAAATTCGTTATTGTGCTTGCTAGATACGTGTTTGGGTCAGCGTGACCCGTCCATAGTGTTACCGTGATTACTTTTAAATTTCCAAAGTTCAGGTATCTTTATATTCTGGTTGAATTTTTCATATTTTTATTTTCTGAAGGTAAATATTACATTAATGTTGTTTTACTTAATAAAATGAGCCGTTCAGAAGCACTGACCGACGAACAATTGCTACAGATTCTAGAAAATGATGAATTCTGGGAATCAAATGAAATCGTAGGCGAAGAAGGAGAACTTCCTGCAGCTTCCGACGAAGCTGGTGCTTTGGCACAAATAGTCGAAGGTGGTGACGAAAGTGATGCCGAAGAGGAGGACCACGAAACGTATAGTGAACACAACACCGACAGTGAGCAAGAATGGGTTCCTTCTGACGATGACGTGGAAGTAAATCAAAGTAGTGAGCAACATGACTCAAATCAAACCAGTTTATTGCAAGATGTAAGAAATGGTGAGTCTTCTGATAAATCACATAAAAAGCCATCCTTTTACGGTAAAGACGGCAAAAAATGGTCAAAAGCGGCGCAGACAAGAACAAGAACTCTTGCCCATAACATAGTAACAATTCTTCCGGGATTAATTGGCCCTGCTCAACTGCATCCACCGTCGAATCCGCTTGAATCGTGGAAATTCTTAATTTCTGATGAGATGCTTGAATTAATAGTGCAGTTCACCAACAAAAAAATAGCAGAAATGAGAGTCAGATACGGAAAGTTCAAAAGACGCAGAAATTCCCGTCAAAGGTATTCTCCTTCGTTTGTAAACGATACCGATTTGATAGAATTAAAAGGTTTTATTGGCTTGCTGTACATGCAGGGCATCTTCAAGTCAAACCATGAAGATCTGCGATCGTTATGGGCTACCGACGGTACAGGAAGAGATTTATTTAGGTGCACAATGAGTCTTGCACGGTTTTCATTTTTATTATCCTGTTTACGGTTTGATGACTTTCAAACTAGGCCTGAACGAGTAAAATCGGACAAACTCGCAGCAATTTCTGACATATTTAAGGAATTCGTTCAGCGTTCAAGAGATAACTACAGTCCTGGGATTTACATGACTGTTGACGAAATGCTAGTAGCATTTCGCGGTAGATGTTCGTTAAAGATGTACCTTCCAAATAAGCCTTCAAAATACGGACTGAAGGTACAGATCTTGGCTGACTCGAAAACGCAATACATGGTAAACGCTGAAGTGTATACGGGTGCACATGCGAATCGAAATACAACTACAAATAGGCCTCATCTAGCGCAACCAACTCAAGTTGTTCTTCGGCTTGTGGAACCAGTCACTGGAACAAATCGCAATATAACAGGTGATAACTGGTATACATCGACAGAGTTGGTCTCGGCATTACGGAAACTTCAGTTAACATACGTTGGAACCATGAGAAAGAACAAGAGATCAATTCCTTTGGAATTTCTCCCCAATCGCAGCCGTCCAGAGAAATCATGTTTATTTGGATTTTCTGGAAATGATACGCTTGTATCATTTGTTCCGAAGAAAGGAAAGTCTGTGATACTACTCTCAACTATGCATCATACAGCTAGTATAGACGAAGAAACAGGAAAACCAGAAATTATCAGTTTCTACAACAGTACCTACCAAAGCTGGAGTTGATGCCCTCGATCAGAAGACTGCTCTCTATTCGACATCTCGTAGAACTAGAAGGTGCCCAATGGTGCTATTTCATGCAATATTGGACATTGCTGGAGTGAACAGTCGCGTTATTTATCAGTTATCTCCTTCAGGTAAAGAAATCGCTAGAAGACAGTTTCTAATTCAGCTTGGAAGGGAACTTTACCTACCACTTGTGAAGCTACGAATTTACAACACAAACATCCCCCGTAAACTACGCTGTCTTGCAGCAGATATTAATGGTCTTGTAATGGAAGATACAAGAAGGACCAGGAACGACATCAAAACGAAAAAGATGCGCCACCTGCCCTACCAGAAAGGATAGAAAAACCAATAGCTCTTGCCACAAGTGTAAAATACCAATTTGTAACCAATGCGCTATAAAGTTGTGTCAAAATTGTATTTAATCCAATTCTATTTCTTATATGGAATGCTAAATAAGTTGTTTGTCCTTTTTTTATAATAATGAAATAAACAGAATGCAAAATATACATTTTATTCTTAAAAAAAAGCACTGGGTCAGCCTGACCCAGTCATAGTACTTGTGTAACAAAAATGTGTCTGTAGTACTTAAGGGTTAAGCTAACAGCGTAGTTAACCTGAGCTATGTCGTATTATCAACACTATTAACGGCTGTTTACTTCTTAAACCGAGTTTTAAGTTAAATGCCCGATTCTGGAGATTTAACATTTTTAAAGGAGGGTTATTTTGACAGTTGTGACACATAACCTAACAATATTGATTTGTTTTATCAAAATGCTGTCGAGTGAATCTGATATTTCAAGCAATGTTTCATATGATGAGGAACTATTTAATTGCCTACGTGAGTTACTATCAAAATAGATACATATTATAAGGCCATGTAGCTATTGTAATATGTGATAATTTAGGCAGGAGAAGAAGACCAAAAATAATCAAGAATCGAAAATCCTACTTTGAAGAATTAGCCGAAGAGGAATTTTTTGAAAGATTTCGTTTTATGAAAGGGACCGTAAATACTATATTAGAACACATTGAAGCATCGATAAAATTTAATTCCCTGCGAAATAATTGCTTATCACCAATGCAGCAATTGCTTTTAACGTTACGTTTTTATGCTACCGGATGCATGTTGATATCTGTAGGTGACTTCACTGGTGTAACAAAAGCAACTACAAGCAGAACCGTAAAAAGAGTGTCCGGGGTGAAATTTGATATACGGTCCGCTCTATTCCGCATGCGCTGCCAGCGCTGTCAGGTTGATTCTACGATCAGCGTACGTCAAAATGTTGGGTGCCCGCAATCGTCTCGTAATTTTTAAAGCAATGTTGTTGCGCTCTCGGCGGTGGTTCACGTTAGCGGTTTAGGTTAGTTGTTAGGTCTTGATGAATTTTTTTTAGATGAAAAATACGAGAAAAGGGTATGATGGCGATACTTTCAAAATTAATTTTTAAAGCAATGTTGTTGCGCTCTCGGCGGTGGTCCACGTTAGCTGTTTAGGTTAGTTGTTAGGTCTTGATGAATTTTTTTTAGATGAAAAATACGAGAAAAGGGTATGATGGCGATACTTTCAAAATAATATGTATTTTCATCCTGGCACGATTGCGGTACGCTACTGCGCATGCGCGGATTCTCGCGCGCCGTGCGGATTCTCGCGCGCGGATTTTCGTAATGTTTAAAGCAATGTTGTTGCGTTCTCGGCGGTTCCGGTTAGTAATTAATTTACCGTTACTCCCACCCCCGCCCTGATGGGTTTCCGGTGCACGGCGTCGTTCGTGGTTGGCGATTACTTTGTCTCCGGTAGTGCTACGGGATGGATGCCAAAATTAATTTTTCGTTTTTGCATCTTGAGTTGGCTGGGGAAGAAAGGTTGGTTACGTGGTTGATGAATGCGGGGTTGATTGCGAGTGATTACGTGTGTGGAAAATGTGGTGAAAGCATGAAGTTAGTGGTACGAAAGGATGTAAGTGATGGGTATATGTGGCGTTGCAGAAAATTCGGTGAGAATGCCCATGACTGTAAAAGAAGTGTGCGAAAGGGGTCCTGGTTTGAAGAGAGCAAGTTGAGTATGCGTGAAATTTTGCTTGTTACGTATATGTGGTGCATGAAAATAACGAATGAATGCATAATTGAAGATTTGGGTGTTGGTAGCCAGGTTGTTGTTGATTGGAAGAGTTTTTGTCGCGAGGTGTGTATGGAAATGTGTGCAAGAGAAGAAAAAATGATTGGAGGTGTAGGTAAGATTGTTGAAATAGATGAGAGTAAGTTTGGAAAGCGAAAGTATCACAGAGGAAGGCGTGTAGATGGGCGATGGGTATTTGGTGGAATAGAAAGAGGGACGGATAATTGTTTTATGTGTGTGGTGAAAGAAAGGAGTACGGATGTGTTGCTGAATGTGATAAAAAAGTATATATTGCCGGGGACTACCATCATAAGTGATTGCTGGAAGTCCTATCATTGTTTAAAAAACGAGGGCTTCCAGCACTTAACCGTCAACCACTCGGTGCAGTTCAAGGACCCCGAGACCGGTGCCCACACCAACACCATCGAGGGCACGTGGGCGGCGGTTAAACGCAACGTCGGCGGCAACCATTGTGCGGGTCAATTTGACTCGTACTTGTTCGAGTATATATGGCGCCGGCAACACAGAACCAACACCGTCCGGGACTTCCTTGAAGCGGTGCGAGCGATATACCCGCCGCGTGGACGCGATTAATGTAAGTACTCTTTGATTTGTTTTGCTTTTTGCCTATTTGTAAAAAACACTTGCCTTGAACGACTTTGTTTTGGGACCGCTGACATTTACGTGAAATGGGCGCATTATTGCGCATGCGCGACAAACCACCGCTGACATATATACGTGAAATCGGGCTCATTTTTGGGCGTGCGCAATACAGCGGACCGTATATCAAATTTTTACCGAGTGTCCGAAGCTATAGCCCGATTACATCAATTGTTTATCAAAATGCCACTCAGAGGAAGAAATAAATGAAACGGTCGGTGGCTTTTTTGATATTGCCAGGTTTCCAAAAGTTGTGGGAACAATTGATTGTACGCATATAAGAATACAATATCCAGGTAAAGATGCATTTGTGTTTTTACATGTGTATAATAACCTTTTACTAATGTGTTCTAGGCAATGACGATGGTGAAGTATATCAAAACCGGAAAAGTGTCTTTTCCTATAATGTACAGACGGTATGCAACCATGATTTGAAAATCATAAACATTGTAGCGAGGTGGCCAGGTTCAAGCCATGACCAAACCATTTTTAATAATTGCAGGTCGAAGGGAATGTTTGAAATGCCAATCTACAGATTATTTTCTGTTTGGCGATAGTGGCTATGCCAATACAGAATATTTACTAACCCCACTACTAGAAACAACCGATGCAGCTCAAGAATTATATAATTTAAGCCATATAAAGACAATAAACACTGTCGAAAGGCAATATGGAGTGTGGAAAAGGCGATTTCCAATTTTATCACAAGGTATAAGGGTATCGTGTCAATTAGCAAAAACAATTATAGTTGCAACTGCTGTACTTCACAACATTGCAATTAACATGAAGGAACCACTTCCAGTAGAACCGGATGTCGTTGTTGAGGCTGCAGAATCGTATGTTGTGCAGCATGCAGACAACAATAATAATCGCCAACTCTGTCCCAAAGAGGTCGTAAACGGCTTATATGTTACGTTATTTTTGAAAACCCAAATTATATAAATGCAAGAAAATTTAAGAAATGCAAGAAAATTTAAGAAATGCAAGAAATCGTGCCTCGCTCGCACTTTTCTTCCACACCAATTTCTTGTCTTGCCTTGGAATTCTCTTGCATTTTTTGTAAGAGAAGAACAAGAAAATGCACGAATCAAGAGTGCTGTTGGTCTTAGAAGTAATAGCAAAAAGAACAAAATGAAAAAGTCAACAAGATATAATCTTTTAACAAAGTCAGGAAAGGGAAATAATTCTAAGCACGGAAACATGCAAGAAGGATTTACAAGAGTCCCTTAATACGTTTTAAGCTGAAAACACACGAAGCAGTTCACGCTGGGTCGGCAGCCGACTCTGCCCATGATTCTATGTATTTAAAGTGGACATGTAGCGTGTACACTGCGCGTACGCCGACCGTACGCTCATCCAGAACAAGTGCCGAGCGCAATTTTCTTATTGCTTCAAGCGTACCCTCAAGTCTGTGCTATCTTATGACTGGACACACGACAAGCGGTTTCAAAGCGGTGAGTATCAGGCGCGGTTGTCAAATATCTTTATCATATCGCACCCCCACAAGATAAGTGACACATGTCGAAATTCGCGAATTTTGGGTTTAGTTCATAAATAAATCTGTGATAGGTTGTAGTTTATTCAGGAAAAATTACACTACTGATAGTTGAGTTATATGCCGTAAGAGGGCAGCAGTGTCACTTTGCCATTTGATTGGTTGGAAGGGAGCACTGCAGGAATAGTGACACTTTTGACATGGTTCAATGCGGTTGTTGTCAAATTCAGTGGAAAAGTGACATAAGTTGAAAATGTTTGGTTGTAGTGAATAAATAACTAGACAAAAACAGACACATTTTGTATTCTGTCATTATTTTTGTTGAAGGTAAGTTCCATTTTATTATCATTATAGTACACCGAAACGACACATTTTGAGATGTCATTTTTATTTGTATTTGAACCTTTATTGTTTGTATTATGACAGTATTATTTTGTGTTGTGACACTTTGCTTGACAAACTATTAATTTGTTTGCGATAGTTGTGACAATGATTTCTAGGTTATGATACTTTTCTTGAATTACTGTCGGTAATTTTAGTACCTAGTTAATAGAATGTTGCTTCACTATTTTTTTCTTTTTAAACAGAGCCGACCAATAATAATCACTATGAATTCGCGTGGAAAAATTATGCTAATGATGGTTGCTAAGCAAAACCCGAAGGTTGTGCCAAAAAAGGTTCCTTTGGAAGAAATAGAGGGAAGTGGTGATGCTATGGAAATACCACGGGAGGCAGACGAAAACACTTCAATAAAGCGCACATGGGAACACAAAGAACCAACTGACGATCTTGCGAAGCAAAACGTAACGGGAGGTGGGGTAGATGAAACAATTGTTTCAAAAGGAGTGCGTTTGGAAGAGGAAATAGAGAAAGGTGAGGACAGCAAGATCGCAGGAGATAGATAGCAAGTAAAATAATTCAAGAAAGGGCGTTTGGGAACAAACCGCAGTGGATGACACAAAACTGAAGCTTGTTCGTGTGCAGAAACCCAATAATAGCGATTCTGAATGTGCTTCGTCTTATTCCGAAGATGACGATGACAGCGTAGTAGATCCAAATTATTCTAATAGCTCTTCTGCATCCTCGACGTCATCAAACTCGGTTAGAAATAGCGATTCTGATTTCGACATTGAACCGGTCCCCCTACATTCAAATGCAGATGCTGAAAATGTTAATCCTAACGTGCGAAAAGGAAAGAAGCGCTTTGCAACTCCATGTGAATGGCGGAAACCAAAAGCAAAGCGCTTAAGGAATATGGGACATCCTTACACGTCATCTGCAAAAAGTAAAAAGGAGTATCAGGGACGTACAATGCGGGATCCGTGCAATGAACAAAAATGCAGGTTGAAATGTGCATCGAAGATTAATGAAGATCTGAGACGCAAGATTTTTGAGAAATATTGGCTACTTGGAGATGTAACTAGACAACGTGATTTTATTTCCAAGTGTCTTCAAGTTATTAAGCCAACATATCGGTATACTAAAAATTAAATTGGACGACGACATAACAATGCATTTTATTTCGAAATCGATGATGAACCAATTAGGGTATGTAAGACCTTCTTCAAGTCAACCCTAGATATAAATGATAGACCTATTCGAACAGTTATTGCAAAAAAAGAAGCAGGATTTGTTGCCGAAGATTTTAGAGGAAAGAATAACAATCACCACCAGGTTGATTCTGAGATAAAAGATGGCGTTCGTCGGCACATAGAATCGATACCACGAATTGAAAGCCACTACCTTCGCCAACAAACAACTAGAGAATTTCTCGAGGGAGGCAAAACCTTATCTGGTTTATACACGGATTATAAAAATGACTGTGTCAAAAACAATTTGCCTTTCGCAAACTTGGCAATGTACTCCCGTATCTTCAATACCGAATTTAATATTTCATTCTTCACCCCGAAGAAAGATCAATGCGAGACTTGTGCAGTATATTGCAATACTGAGGGCGAAGAAAAGTCCGCCTTGCAGGAGCAATACAATCTGCATCAAGAAGAAAAGAAGGTATCCCGAAAGGAAAAAGAGACTGATAAAAATAGAGTAAGCGAGACTTTCAAAGTTGCATGTTACGATCTAAAAGCCGTTTTTCCCTGCCCGAAAGGTGAAACGTCCACCTTTTACTATTCATCAAAACTAAATAATTTTAACTTCACGGTTTGTGAATTAAATTCTGATGGAGTTGAGTGTTTCGTATGGCACGAGGGCCAAGGAAATTGCGGAGCCAACGAGATTGGCAGTTGCGTTTATAAGTATCTAGAAGAAACTACAAATTCAATCAACTCAGATGATTTAGAAATTATACTGTACTCCCGATAATTGCTGTGGGCAGCAAAAGAACAGGTACCTATATAAATTATTTATATTAATTTATTTATTTGCATGCTTTATGTTATCTGTTACAGATTTATGTTTACGATGTACATGTACGCTGTTGCACATTTAAAAATAAAATCTATCTCTCATAAATTTCTGATCAAGGGACACACGCATAACGAAGGAGACAACGTTCATTCTGTAATTGAAAAATCGACTAAAAGGGCACTGAAATCAGGTCCATCGCAATTTGTTACGTTAATTCAAACAGCAAAGAAAAAGGGAAGACCTTACCATGTTACAGAAATGGCGTTTGATGACTTCTTTGACTTGAAAAAATTATGCGACCAATATGGGAACGTATTTAAGTCTGCATCAAATGAAACATTCAAGATTACTGATGTAAGAGTATTAAGTGTGGAAAAAGAAGATCCGAATACATTATTTTACAAAACCTCTTATTTGGATAAGGAATTTAAACAGTTTAAAATAAAACAGACACGCAGAACAAGCTCAAGGGGTCCGATTACACTTCATTCCGCTTATACACAGGCCCCTTCTCTTCCTGAAAAGAAGAAATCGTCTCTAATGGATCTTGTTAATTCTCGTAACATTCCAAAATATTACTCCCAATTTTATAATTCGCTCCAATAATGACTGTGTTCTGTTAATAAAATAAATATTTCGCAATAATAATATGAGTTCGTTATTGTACAATGAATAGTATCAATGTAAAAAAAAGTCTTTCCCTAGTTAATAGAAAAACGTCGCAAATCAAAATAGTGTAGTAAATCCCAGAACTAGAGGGTGTGAAGTAGCATACTATAACAACTAATGTTGACTGTCATGTCCTGATAGTGTATTTAACTATAATATCCGTTTACTTTTACCTATTGCGCTTTAGTATCATAATACTGAATCATCAGTAACTAGCATATATCTAATACTTACTATATTGCTAGCGGCTATGAGTGGGAAACTTACCGATGAAGTGAGACACACAAGCAACTCCTTCATGTATACGGTGAGCTGTGCGCAAGCGCGGCGGCGTCGTCCGCCCAATGAGGAAGTGGTCAAGTTTAAAATTCGCTTCTAAAGGCGGAGTTCGAATTCCCACGCATGCGCACGAGGCGCGTTATACTCTAAGTGAGACTATGTCGGCGCCGTAATGTTTTCTGAAGTTTCCAGTCCCTACCAGCAATATATGTGTATTATATATATGGTAACTAGCATTTTTTTCAAACGCATTTCCTGAGAAACTACAAGTTTCGACATGTGTCACTTTTCTTGTGGGGGTGCGATAAATGAAAATATTTTACTTAGATGAGTAGTATCTGACTGATCATTTGTTTTGAAGGTTATATATGTACTAATTTAATTTTAGTGGTAAATATGGGTTCCAATATCAAAACCGAAAAATTAATAATGGAAATCCAGGCAAGACCAGCCATATGGGACATGCAGCATGTTGATTATGCAAATAAAATAAAACGAAAACGAATCCATTGTCTTCAATAGGAATACTGGCACCATGTCATCATTATGTTCATTGCGGCGACTTTTTAGCTGACTTGTGTGTTTTATCACAGGCGGCCGCCGAATCAGCTGCCGACTGGGCATCGACTCCTGTGTTTTATATCGCAGGCGGCCGCCAAGTCGGCTGCCGACTGGGCACCGCCTCGTGTGTTTTATCGCAGGTAGCTGCCAACTCGGCGTGAACCGCTTCGTGTGTTTTCAGCCTTATTTGTTTTGCAGCTCTACTAAAACGGATTTAGTGTTTTGCTTGTGAAAAATTGGCTCATAAAATGTGCCGAGATCTTACTCGCACGAATGATAATTACTTTTACAATAACTGTAAATGGTTACAATTCATTATAACAATAAAAATTACCGTATTTGTGCACTAATGAAGTGTTTTTCACTGTTTTGACTTTAAGACTCCATACACATAGCTCAATAACTAAATAATATTACGTTACATCTTGTTCTATCCACACTGTTGTTAACAACGATATCAGCTTCAAAGAGACACTTTGCTATAAAATAACCCAAACATATTTGCACCGACATTACAAAAAAACTGGTCTGTTCACGATTGCTGGTCTCCTTATATAATCTTCACTGCATTCACTGAAGTTCATTCCTGCTGCAGTTTGATGATGCGTACTTTCTAAAATGATACCATAAACCACAATTACATATTAATTTTCCACTTCCAGATTGTGTCTGGAAAGTGCTTGATTGGAGGAAGCAATAGCAACTGGACAATACACAAGAATGAAAAATAAACAACGGGAAAGAGTGTCGTGCCCCACTCAACACCATGTTGTGAAAAGTTCGAAAACTAAGAACAAAAGGAATGGATAATGCCAGAAGACAATGAAAAAATATGCTTTGTCCATTGTATGAAATACAATGCTGCATAATGTTAATATAACAGTAATAGCATTATGAAAGCTGCAACAAACCAACAAACTATAAAAAGTAGTAAATAAGAATGTTAAATAACTGTCAAAGCTATATATGTTGGACCAATATAAAAAATTGCATAAAATGCAACTACAATGCACACCAATACCAATTGCTTGAATTGATGATAAATAGATTTGAAAAATAAGAAACATCAAAGATGACATCTCGACCATAGGATGTAATTTCAAACAGCAGTTTTTATATAATGAAATTTTCAGTAATCCTCAATGCAGTGACACTCCACATTTTCTTTCTCATCTGATACGAAAGTGATTGAAAACATTGGTTGCACGCTGGTAGCTCAATTTTCCATTTTGTTGAATAGGCTTGTAAATGCACATGGTTTCTGATAGCAGTAGGTAGTAGTGTTTTCATCCTTTGAACTGCTTAAGACCCAGAATGAAAAATGGGAAGGAGCCGACTCTGAAAAGAAAAAAAACATTATTGTTCAATTACTCTAAAATAGATATATTAAACAAATATTACAACTAAATTTAACTAAATTAAATCCTTTATCTAATAGACTTGTCTGTCCGTCCGTCCGGGACGCTGTTTTAGCAGCCAAACCGTAAGAGATAGAGAAAAAAGTTATTAAAGTTATATGTTTGGAATGGTCATGTCAGGTCAGGAACCGAATTTCAGTCTCTAACACTAATTATTATCGTAATTATCCTAATCCGAACTTTTTAGGTTAGATTCTAGGCAAATTTTATCAAGGCGAATGCGACTGGTAGTTTGCTACCAACAATGACGTCATATACGTACGTGTGGTGAATACGCGTTCTATTTGCAAAACGGTCCTTTTTGTTTTATTAAATGAGACATTTGTCTCACTGGACTGCTAGTCTAACTCTAATTTTCTTGTAGATTGTCGCATCATCAGAAGGATTAAATTCTATTCAATCTAAACATACACTTGATCTGTTACAATATTAAATCACTAATCATAATCAGCTATCTTCTACACTCGCATTCCAAAGATTTAATAAAGTATGATCAAAAATTATTTTGATCTAGTATGGCTATGGAATAGTTCCTAATTTATCAATGCACCACCAAAAAGTAACCAAAAGTTTAAAGTTAATTTTTGTCGAAACCACTTATCCGAGTTGGAAGATTTTTTTTTTGAATGACAAGTTGTCTCTTTCAGAAAGTTAGTGTACTATTCTATTCACATAGAAACTTATTTTTTTATAAATACCAGGTGTAACAATTATAACGTGTTTTTTCCATAAAATTTATAACACCCTGTGGAATTCAACAGTTACAGTATGAAATTATAATTCAAAGCAAACTCTGGCCTTATCTTTGTATAACATTTTGTTTCTTGATTTACTCTTTTATCTTAGCTACTGCAAGAGAAACACAATTTTATAGCATAACACGTTTTTATGAAGAACTAAATTTAACAACAAAAAAAAAGAAACAAAATTTAAGAAAAAATATAAACAAAAGTCTCAGTAGCGAATATTTCCACCTCTGGCAGGAATAACTTCTTGGCAGCGACGGCCCATACTTAAAATAAGGGACCGTATATCATTTTGGTCAGTTCTGCCCATATTTGTGTTTGACTGGTTACGTTCCTCTTGTAATCTCCTTCCAAAAGTATCCCAGAGATTCTCTATGGGATTCATATCCGGGCTTCGAGCTGGCCATGCCATGGTATTGATTTCGACTTCTGCGAGATAATTGGTTACAACTCGAGCAACGTGAGGCCTAGCATTATCGTGCATCAACAAAAATCCTTGCCCTATATATGGCGCAAATGGCACTACATGTTGATCTAAAACCTCCAATATGTACCTTTCAGCTGTAAGGCTTCCATTATTTATGACCACAAGTTCCGTGCAACCAGTCAAAGAAATACCTCCTCAGACCATCACAGATCCTCCTCCAAATAATGTGGTACATACGCCTGTCATTATTGTACAAACAAAAATGGGACTCATTCGTAAATAATACCTGTAGCCATTCAGCCTCTAACCAGTTATGATGCTCCCTGGCAAAATTTAGCCTCGCTCTCCGATGATCTCTAGTTAAAGCTGGACCTCGAGCAGCAATTCTAGGTCTCAAATTATGTTTCCTTAGTCAACTACGAATAGTTTTTCCACAAACTTGTAAGCCACTGGCATCTCGTAACTGAATTTGAAGGGTACGGGCTGTTACAAAACGCTGTCTTACCGCTGAAAGTCTTAAAAATCGCTCATGAATCGGGGTTGTTATTCTCCTTCTTCCTTGACTCGGTCTGCGACCATGACTTCCAGTCTCTCTGTATCTTTCTATGACTCGTGAAATGGTTGTATGACATACATTAAATCGTAGATCAATTCTTTAGTAATTCCAACCTTCCCTCTAATAGAACTAATGCTTGAGCACATTCTTTACGAGTAAGATATCGTGTTTCATGTTGCATACTGACAAAATCAAAGATTTTGCAAAAAAAAAAAACCATAAGGACTAACACCGAAAACACACTTCCATCAACTGCTTTTTGACAGCTGTATTTACGATACGTTTTATCGAACTTTTTCCACTGTCTAGGGTGTTTATCACACTGTATTTACACGATGAAAATTACTGTTTCTTTCTGTTTTTCCATAGCCTGCTACATTAGTGCTTTTAATGCAAATTAAAATCAATAAAAACATGTTATGCTATAAAATTGTTTATTTGAAATCGAAATTAAAGTACCTCGAAATGGTCATTAAAATACGAGAAATCTGCATTAAAGTAATGCATTGTTTTAAGACTTTTTGTCGGCGGCAGGGCGATAAGTAAACGTCAACCGACGTTAACATAACCTACAAATGTTGGTTAAAATGTTGCAGTTTCATGATTTCTCGTTTTCAAATAAAACATAATGTACTTCTCGGCACTGAAGTTTCTTTTTATCCCTCAAGTGGTTTATTTGCATTGGCCCTACGGGCCTTGGCAAATAAATCCACATTCGTGATAAAAAGCTCAACTTCAGTGCCTTGGTATACAATAGTATATTATGTTATTAGGAGCAAAAGTTATATTTTATGTGGCGAGGCTGGACGGGTTATCTGCCGAGCTTGCGTGGCAGATAAGTACAGCCGAGCCACATAAAGATAGTTTTGCTCCGAATAACATATAGTATTTTTTCTTCAAACGTTTTTATAACAAATTATTTAGAACTTTGTGAACAAAATTCGAAGAAAATTACTTGATCTCGTCAGCATCACTGATACATCACCTCAAAATAAATACATATCTATAAATTATATTCCCGAACTATCTGAAAAAATTAAAACAGAATTGAAAAAATATAATATAAATACTGCTTTTAAAAATTACAACACTTTTGGCAATATGTTTTTTACCAATTTAAAAGACAAAACTGAAACTAAGATGCAATTCAATCTTGTTTATCAAATTAACTGCAGCAATTGTCTATGCACATACATTGGACAGACAAAACAATTACTAAAAAACGGAATTAACCAACAAAAATATTCAATAAAAATCAATAACGTATCCCCCTCAAACAAAAGAACTACTTTAACTGATCATGCCACAAAAAATCACCACAAATTTAATTTCAATGCAGCAAAAATTTTACATAAAGAAAGTAACTTAAAGAAACGGTTAGTTTTGGAAATGATTGAAATACAACGAAGCCCTACGGCTATAAATTATAAAACTGATATTGAAAACCTAAGCTCTATTTATCATAACATAACCTATTTAATATAAAAAAAGATTACAAGTGAATTATTTTCTCATAATTTATGTTCTGCTATTATCCTTAAAATAAAAAAAAATCTAACTTGGCTTGACTTTGTAAAATTAAATAATTTTTAAATAAATACGACCCTGTACATGTCAAATAGCAGATTCAAATTTTACACTCTGCACATTACTGATAACAAATAAGGAACAGCCTTGCATTCTCACATGTACGTGCTTGCATGCAAAATGTAATTTGTTTCGTTTCGTCAATTTTAAATTGTGGGGATGATTATTTTCCCTGTATCGTCTTTTTAAAGTATTGCAACTATAATTTTGTTGTAATATAATGTTTTTCTGACTTCCACAATACAGAGAGATCAATATAAAAACCAATTAGGGTAGGTTGTGAAATTGAATTATTTTGAATCGATACTTTCGTCACATCCAGAGAATGACATTTCTGACATGAAAATTTAAAACTGAACGCTCTTGTAAAAATTTTTTTAAAGTTTTTATTTGGTGAAAAAATTTAAAGTTTGAAAAAATAGTATTCACTACACAACAAAAAGCGAAAGCTGTTGAATGTTTCTTTCGAACTGGCATAAGAATAAATGGAGAGTGGCAATATTCACTTCATGACTGCATGACTGATTTTCGTGAAGAATACCCTGATTTAGTGTTCAATTACAATTATTTTCGCGACGTTGTAACTAAATCTGTGCAGTTATTTAGAGAAAGTGGTAGTGTCGCTCGTAAAAGTGGAAGTGGACCGCCGCTTAGACGAACAGAAGCAACGATTGAAGCCGCCCGGCAGATTATGGATGAACAGCCAAAAACTTCCATTCAAGTATTAGCTCAACAAACAAATTTATCTTATGGCACAACTCGAACAATCCTAAAAAAAGATTTAAACCGTCATGCATATAAACTGCAATGTTTTCATGAACTTTTACCAATAGACCCTCCCAGACGAATAGAATTCTGCAATTGGTTTCAAAATAATCTCAACAATGAAGCAGCTCTGAACACAATTTTTTTCTGACGAGGCCTGATTTTATCTTTCTGGATATGTCAATTCACAGAATATGAGGTGGTGGTCAAGTGAAAACCCTGATTTTTTTGTTGGACAACCATTGCATCCTCAAAAAGTTGGTGTTTGGGTTGGAATTTGTCGAAGAAGATTGGTGGGTCCCATTTTTTTTTAAGGCACACTCACTGCTGCACGATATCGGGATGACGTACTCAACCAATTCATCAATCAGCTAGATGACGAAGAATTACAAAATGGGTATTCCCAACAAGATGTTGCTACAGCACCTACCACCAGGGAAACACTCCGATATCTTGTAGAATTTTTCGATAACAGAATAATAAGCAGGAACGCTGAAATCCCATATCCAACTAGGTCTTGCGATTTGAACATATGTGATTTCTTTGTATGGCCTTACATTAAAAATTCAATTTATTCAACGCTGATTCATAATCTGGAAGAACTGAGAAATCGCATAACAGAAAAGTGTGAAGAAATCAACAACTCACCTCAAATGTTACATCATGTTTTTGCTGGATTGCAAAGAAGCATTCGTTTATGTTTAGACGTAAATGGACAACATTTTCAACATATCCTATAGTTTTATGTAAATTTCAATATCGTAAATTACATTTTTGTTCATTTTTTTGCTGCAGTTTCAATTTAAGGTTATGGTAATTGTTTACAAAGCCCCGTAACGCTAAAAACGCTTACTTTTGAGGTTTTATGGGGTGTGACTTATGTTTTCGGACTTCAGGAATTCAATTCCAATGTCGGAAGGGTCGAAAAACTAACGGTTATACCACAAAAAAAAATAAAATGTCGCATTTTGAGGTTAACAAAAATTAAAAAACACTTACTTGTAGAGCTTTATAGAGTTTTGCTTATTATTTCGGGCCTAGGCAATTCATTTTTGGCGATGAAATGGTTAAAAAGCCAACAGTTTTCCCACAAACAAAGAAGATTTTATTTCCCACCTTTGAACCGCTTGTCAAAATGCAGAACCCAGTCGTAAATTCTTGGCGGCCGTAACCATGACAACGAAGTAATTGATTACAAACCACGGCCTTCTGGATTAGCGCGCCTGCCGGCTGAGAGCCGGCAAGCGCGCTGATCTAGAAGGCCGTGTTACAAACAAATAGATCTTTCAATTGTCATTGCAGTTTTGTAATTGCGATAAAATGGTTGCGTGTGCTTCTTGCAATCCCACTGTTCGTAGTTTTTTGGCAATTTCTGCAAGCAGAAGAAATTTTGTGGATTTTCTGGTGGATCATGGGGTAGTCGGGAGAGAACGACGCTGCTCCGGGTGCGATGGGATTGCATCGCTGAATATCAATTCCTTGACGTACAACTGTCGCAAGATACGCTACGAGGATCGTTCTGCCCAGAAGAAAAAACGGCGTAAATTACAATGCTCCTTTACTAAATCTGCTAGAGCTGGAACTTTCTTTTGGAATAGCAAATTGTCGCTGGAAGATATCGGCTATTTCTGCGTCCTTTGGTGTTTGGTCCGTTACCCACGACAACAATTCATAAAACGAGAACTACAATGGTCTTCAAGAACCATTGTAGATTGGTCTTCGTTCTGCCGAGAAGTTTGCATTAATTGGGCAACAAACAACTCCCGGAAGATTGGTGGTCCCGGAACAGTCGTCGAGATCGACGAGGCCAAGTTTGGGAAAAGAAAATTCAACAGAGGTAGGCGAATTGAGGGTCAGTGGGTCTTTGGGGGATTCGAACGCGGCAGTAAGCGGGTATTTCTGGTACCGGTTCCACAGAGAGATGCTGATACCCTCCTAGAGGTTATCAAAGAGTGGATCCTGCCTGGCACTACTATAGTGTCTGATTGCTGGAAAGCATACAACACGTTGGGTCAGGAAGGTTTCACTCATCTCCGTGTGAATCATTCCCTGGAATACGTGAATACTGACGACCGCACAGTTCACACCCAGAACATTGAACGGACGTGGAGGGATGTTCGAGGTGGAATCCCCCGTTATGGCCGATCTGCTCCTCATTTTGTCGGTTATCTGGCGGAATTTCTTTTCAAACGAACCTTTGAAGAAGAGGTGGTTCACCACTTCTTCAAAGAAGCGGCCTCACTCTATCCACCGGAATATCCATGATATTTCTTCTGTCTAAAAACGGCCCTTTTCAGGGCCAACAATTTCATTACGAAAAAGAATTTCCAGCAGACGTAGCTAGTAACGCAGTATTATTATTAGTTTATACCATCCTTGCGTAGATACTAAGCTAACAAGGGGAGCGTTTGGCAAGGGGGCGGCTGTCAAGGGGCGGCTGTCGAGGGGGCGATCCTCTGGTGATCTGGTTAGGTTAGGTTGTGCACGTTGGACGTATTACTAGCCACTGCCTTTTTTTGATAAATAATTATATGAGTAATCTTGTATTGTAGGACGCCACTGTTCCTAGAGTCAGTAACTTTGGAGGGAGGCGCGAGCAGCTGATCGTTTAGATTAAAAGTACCTTAAAACGTTGCCAGAACTTTATTGTTTGGCTTCAACAGCGTTTGGCGCCAAATTATTTTTAGTTTGCTTTTAATCGTGGACAATCGTTAAACAAACGACATATCTACCTAACAGCCTTCACACCGAAGGAAATTATGTAAGAATCCCCGCTTCGCCAACCGTTCAATACATTTTAGTTTGACCCTAACCGAAACACCTGCAAGAATCACGAATATGGTTTAGTGTCAAAATGTTACCTTCATTCACAAAACAGTTGGAGCTAGAACACCTCTATTCGACATTGATGCTAGGACCACGATAAACAATCAAACTAAAACGAATTAGGCCCCAAATTGCTCTAGAAGCAAACAAACAAAGGTCTGGCAACAGTGTAAGGTATTTGACATGTTAGCGGTCCTTCCCTCCAAGATTGCTGACTCTAGGAACAGTAGTTCATCGGTGGCGTCGTACAATACAAGATTACCATTATATGGACGAAGCGGGTTTCTATTTAAATGATTTTTAAATAAACAAGGTAGGTATAGGCCATTCAGTAAACACAAAAACATATAAATTTTTCTGAAGTTGGCATATACATAAAATTTGTCTGCTAGGGATTCTGTATTTTGTTTTGCAAAGGTTTCCATACCTGCATAAAGGTGACTTTGAATTTAAAAATGACAATTAATAAATATCATTAATTCAGTGTCAAAGTACATACTATTCTGGAAATTCTTGCCTGAACTTTTATAAAATGTAATAAAAATACTTATTAATAAATGCTACATCAATAGTATCCAACACAGTATTTGTTTAACATCCTTAAAAGTAGTTGTGACAGATGCTAATTAAATGTCACACTCTTAACCTATTTGTTTTAGTAACTTTTTGTAAGTACATTCCTACACAAAAGATGCATTTTGGAAGTACACTCATGAAATTTTAGAAATCAAAGGCCACTTTGTGTTTTTATGTTTAGTGAACAGACTATATCTATCTACTTTATAGGTAGTCTGTGGGTAAGAGCAGTGTATTTAGTTACATATAGGTGGGTAGTACTTGCAGATGACGCATTTCGATATTGTTATTATTAGAGAAGTGATGGAAGTGAGGTTATGAGTGATTTGTGGAAAAACGGTAAGTTTTTCGTGTCTTCAGACATCAGAAATAGATTTCTGAGGTCCAAAAACATATATTTACATCAACACGTTTTGAAAAAAAGTGATTTTTTAGCGTTACGGGGCTTTGTAAACTGTTACCAAGGTTATAAACTTTGTTTACAATAAAAATGTCATATTACAAACGTTATAAAATGTCATTCTGTGGATGTGGCTAAAGTACCAGTTCAAAATAATTCAATTTCACAGCCTACCCTAATTGGTTTTTTTATTGATCTGTCGTTATGAACAAAAATGAATCTCATCTAGTATGGCTATGAAAGAACAAATTGCTGCCTTTAAAACTGGCTTCAATATATTTTATTTTTATGTTAGATTTAAGATGAAGTGTCTATTTAACCGGCGCAAGCTTATTTGTTCGACAATTACATTACTTTTACGTGAAAATTGATTGATTTCAATATAATATTGTAATAAGATGGATAAAAAGAATATTTAATAATACAATTTGACAGTTTGAATTAAATATAAGTATGTAAGCCAATTTTAAAGGCGTTGGTTTGCACTTCCACAGCCATACTACATGAGATTAATTTTTTATCATACTAGGGGCCGGTTGCAGAAAGCAATGTTAAGTCTGGTGTTAGCTAACGCGACGTCAAAGTGAACAAAAACGAATCAAATCTCAAATGCTTATGGTAACTAATACATTAATTAGTAAACAAAATTTGATGCGATTTTGTTCACTTTGACGCGATGTTACTAACACCAGACTTAACATTGCTTTCTGCAACTGGCCCTATATAATGTGTGTAGTAACTGTACTTCAACCACCATCTTGAAAAAATGACAACAATGGTTACTACCAAATTATCATGAAATTGAATGATTGGATCTCTGTAATGCAACAAGCATATACTGTAATGGTCTTATGCCTGAGGCTCTACTCTGCTTGCAGTACAGTTTAGAAAACAAGTCAATAAGCACAGAGTTGGGGTATTTTCTGTAGCTGCAATACTAAGCTTAAATTTAATTCAGTAAATGCATTGGAAAAGATATGCCAGTATTAATAAATGAATTGAGTAAGGAACGCATAGGGCAAAGCTTGCTTTTCACAGGGTTGAAGTCGAAGTTCAAATTAATTAAATATTAGGTTTGTGCAGAATGAATAGCCAAACCAAAAGAAATGAATAATCACAAAAAGGTTTGCTATATGCAGGTCAATGAAGCGTAGATTTCAATGGAGTGATAGAAGTTGTTGTCGAAGGCACCTTCTATGTCTAGAAATGCTCCGACTGCGTACTCCTTGTACTTCAAGGTTCTCTCAATTTTTCCCACTAGTTGGTGTAGTGCGGTTTCACATGACTTCCCTGTTTGGTAAGTATGTTGATATTTGTGAATCGGGAGTACAGTTAGGGCTTTCTCCCTCCAGTATGTCTACTAATCTTTCCAACGTTTTAAGGAGAAATGACGTTAGGCTGATATGTCAGTACGATTTAGCTTCTGCATAGCTGCTCTTACCAGGCTTAGGGATAAATACTACTTTAGTCACTCTCCAGGATTGGGGAATGTAGACCAAGGCAAGACTTGCTTGGAAAATGTCTTTGAGTGGGTTCAACAGTATATCTATTCCTTTCTGCAGCATTGCGGGTTGTATGCCGTCATAACTGTTGCCCAGTCTTCCCTCCTAGGGGTATGATTGGGTTCAGCCAGAGTAGGTTGTTCCACTGCTCCGGGTAAGTGAGTTTTTATCAAAAGAGATAATGTCTCCTCTTCCGTTGTAGTGTATTCTCCACTTTCTTTTTTAAGAGTGCCTACAAGATTCATGGCTTGCTTTGAGATGATTTTGTGGAGTCTAGCTGTAGATCGCGTGGTCTCCACCTCCTGGCAAATTTTTTTCCAGACTGCTATCTTAGCTGCCTTGATCTTTTTGACGTAGTCTGTGAGAGCTTTGTGATAGTTCTCCCAGTTATTTGTAGCTTTTGACCTATTAAACAGATGCCTGACTTCTTGTCTGGTTCTTTCTAGACCTTTATTCCACCAATTTGTGTGTTTTTTTGCTCTTTGCTGACTTGGGTCTATTAGAGCACAGCTACTCTGAAAGGAGTCAATCATGGCCTCTTTTAACCGGTCAGTGTTCGAGTCTAAAACTACTTTATTAGGATCTGAACTGTTGTCTTCTAGTTTTTGTTTATATAGGTTCCAGTCTCTTGGGTTGTAGTAAACTCTTTGGCTTACTTCCCGTTGAGACAGTTCAAAGATTACATAATTATGGTGAGAGAGTGATGGTTCGTCTAAGACTTGCCATTTATTCACTGGTTGACTAATTCTCATAGTGGTTATGATAATATCTATAACTTCAAGTCTATTAGAGTTATAAAAGGTTGGAGTGTTACCTTTCTTGACTACTACTACATTGTTAGTTAAGATAAATTCTAAGAGTGACTCACCTCTTGTGTTGCAGTCGGTGCTGCCCCAAATGGTGTGGTAAGAATTTGCGTCACAGCTTAGAATGAAGTCTAGATCATCTTGGGAGGCAGATGATACTAGGTTCTCTACTTCCTCGCTAGGTGGTGGGTCCTTGGAATCTGATGGAAGGTAGACGGAGCCTATAATGGCTTGGTCATAACCTTCATCGTTATTCCATTTTATTTTTATTGTGGTTGTCTCTAGAACAGAATACCATTAGTGGTAAACAGTCTAGATTATTTCTTATAACTATGCATGTTCTAGGACTTGCATGATATAAATAAGCTTACCTTTAGCACCCCCTAATCCACGGACTTGTCTCTTAACTATCCATGGTTCTTGAATGAGTGCTAAATTGACGTCATCTGCTAGCAGCTTTCTGCTTAGATTTGCAGTGGCTGCTTTGCAGTGATGGAGGTTAATTTACACTACTTTCAGGTGCTTCTTTCCTATCCTTGGAGCGGATGAGGAAAGTGACCTTGTTGAGGCCTAGGTGCGCTACACAGTTGATTGATGTTAGTGCTTGTTTTGCACTGTCATCTATCATTGCTGCGAACGTTCTACCGCCGTCTTCTAGTGGAGTGACATTGAGTATTCTCCAAGTATCAGTCTGGAGGTCTGCCTTTCGTTTGTTCTGTTTTCCGATCAAACGAAGAATAACCTCGGGTTTTTGTGTATCGTACCACTTGGGGACGTTGAAAACTACCCGGATGGAGTTAATAACCTTTTCCCACTCCTTTACCTCCAGCTTGGCATTGGTCCACGGGTGCAGCTTAGGTACTTGCTCACTTAACCAGTGTTTTGTGAGTTCGTCCTTGCATGCAACCACGTACCTACCAGCTTCGAGATAATGGCTGGTAAAGAGAGGTGTATTTTCTTCTTCTTCCATCTGGAAGATGAGATTTATCAGACCATCTCTGACTAGGTCACCTTGTTCCTTTGTCAGTTTGTGGTCTGGATATTCAGCAGGGTAGATGGCCATCTTCACCGTAGTGGCTGCCTCAGCAAAATCAAACTTGCTGGTGCCTGCCTTTGGTAAGGTCGGCTTGTCTACTTTCTGCCTGGGCCTCTTTTTGGTGTTTGCCGGGGAGAGAGTGGCTTCGTCAGAGCATAGCCTCTTTTGCCCGTGGTTGGTTGCAGTTTGCACGGATTTCAAAGCTAGGTCTGCTGCCCTCTTCTTCTCCATCTTCTGTTTCCTTTTAAAGTTCGCGTCATACTTAATGCCCTTGGCTTCGCAGGCTCGCTTGGCATGTTCTCTGCGTTCCTTGGCTGTAAGTTTGGCCTTTTTGAGGGACACTTTGCCTAGTTGGTTGGTTATGTCCTCTCCGGTTGCGGCCTTTTCCTGCTCGGAAGACTGTCCTTGACTGGAAGTCTGGACTGTCAGCTCTGCAGTAGCGGCACACTGTTCAGTATTGGTTTCGGTCGCCGAAGTCTGACCATCAGTGATCGAAAGCGGTGATGACTCCATCAGTGTGACGTCTTCACCCTGTGAAAAAGTAGTTGTTAAATTCATACGAGTATTTAATGCAACTGTAAGGGGTTTGGCTAAATACATCTGGAGGGCACCTCCTGGTATCCAGAAGGCTCTGTTCATAACGCATATTATAAGCCCTGCGCCTACACTTGCTGGTGCTCTGCTTTGCACGGGTCACATAACACATTCGAAAAGGGGATTTTGGAACCAGAAAGGCTGATCTTCTAGACAGCCATGCATCTCCCCCCACCGTGAGATTTAGGATTTTTATTGAGGTTTTCCCTTCTTAGTCCGAGCGGTGAAGCCAAGACCCCCAGCACAGATATCCCCCATAATACATGCTTACAGCAGAGATATCCATGTATGGTATAACGACAATGACGTGACCAGAGGTTTGCCCTTGCCGGCATTGTTATCCCAAGTGCAGACCCTTAGCCACGACACGACAGCTGGGTTTAGGGAATGTTTGGTGTTTTAGATTGACTGAATGAAAACCAGATTTATAATTTTCCCAAACAACTCGTGATTCAAAAGTGTTTCTGTCAAATATTGTGCGTAAGAAGTACATTAAAACGAATTTTGGCCAGACTAACCCTAGACCTCTCATGGTCACATGATTTGGTAGAAATAGTTTCTGACACGACGGCAGGAGCAGTTGTAAGTGCTAAGTAAATACATTTATAAATCGTCAGACAAATATGTATTAAATTATATAAGTGAAGCTTGAGCATTATTATTGCTAGGGTTTTGTAAACCCTGTATTTATAAATAAATTACCAATAAGTTATGTTACCAACTTTTGAATCATAGGAATGACATAATTCTGTTACAGAGAGTGTGATTTAAATATGCGAAAATACTTTAGGAAGTAATTGGGTTTAGAAATAATATACACAGAATACAATTACGTAAATACTAGTGAATCACTCGAGCTACGCTTCGCTAATTACACGATTTAATTAAATTAAATATACTTTAATTTTAGAGAGGATTGTGGCAAGGCGATAACCGTGTAGTGAAGTGGTACAAGGGGAGAGAACAAACTGCAAGTGAAAACAAAAGGCAAACCGGGCCCTAAAATACTTAAATACAAAACTCAACAACACCAGCTATAGCAAATTCCACAGACGCGATAACGCCTTACACAAGGCCATGATAAAATAGAGGTGGACGCGTGACGTAGTACTAGAGATGGGAGAACGGTGCATTAAACTCCAAAAATAACTAGCGCGTATTAAGCTTACAGGTTAATTAAAATAATAATAGAGACTAGAAGAAACGGCCCAAAGTAATGGAGACAGACAAGGTCAAGGAACTAATGCTTTTAATGAAACAGGAGCAAGAAAAATTAATAGAAGAATTAGATAAGAAGACCAATAAGTAAGAAGGAGGAAGAACAGGATAGAGAAAGAAGATAATTACAACAGACGATGGAGCGATTAAATCTGCAGGGAAGATTAAGTATACTCCAGAGGAACTCAAGCAGATGACAACTCTAGGAAAGAAGGGAAAAGGACACAAAAGTGGGTAAGGAGAATAGACGAACTGGGGATTCGAACGAAAATGAAAAGAAGGAATAAGACGTAGAAACCCAATTCAAAGAAAATGATAAAGGAAACATTTGGAAACTCGCAACATGGAATGTAAATGATATGAACAGAAAAGATATGGAACTGAATGAAATAATGAAGAAGTCGGAAGTGGACATTCTTACCATAATGGAAACTAACACTGCGCAGAAATAGATGGAGGGCACGTACTGATATACAGCGGAGTAGAAAAATCTGAGTGGGCTCAATCTGGAGTGGAATGTATAATTAACAAAAAGAATAAGTAGGAGATAAGAAGCTGGAAAGGTATAAACGGACCGAATACTCAAAGTACAAATCGAGAAAGAGAAAGAAATCATCACAATCATAATAGTATATGGACCAAATGAAGGAGCACCCAAAAAGGAGATAGATGAGTTTTGGAACAAACTGCAGGAGGAAGTAGAGGATAGAAGAGGCACATTAATGATGATGGGAGACTGGAACGGCAGAGTGGGAAACCGCTCAGAAAGATGCATCGGAAAATTCAGATAAAGTACAAAAAATAGAAACGGCCAAAAAATAATTTAATTTTACACACTGAATGACATGGTAGTAGGGAATATACTTTTTACGAACACAAAAATATCCATAAATACACAAAATAAAGGCCAAGCAGAAACAAAAGATCAATAATAGACCTACTAAGATAATTAAGACATTAGACGCCCCTATGCGTGTGATCAAAACACCAGTTCAATATGGTAGTAAAAGATGGTGTAGTGGTGTCATTAGAAGACCTGTATAAAATTGCAGCATTGACCAGGCGAATAGAGGACTGGGAAAGATTTAAAACAGCTAGAAATCAAGTTGTAGCTTTACTTAGGCAAGCAGAAGTGGAATGGTACAACAGGGAAATTGATGAAAATTAGGGAAACTGTAAGCTTATGTGGAAGGTATAACAGGACATAGTAGGTAAAAAGCAAGGGAGTTTACCTAAAGAAATAAAATTCGGAAATGATTACGTCAGTGATAATTTGGAGATTTCAAACAGGTTTAACATATATTTTATAAGCAGCATAGATGAAATTGTTAATGGAATACCGAAACTGGATAGCAATGAATTAACATTAAGTAGACTGACGCCGATACAAGCACAATTCTGTAAATTTCAGCTACTGTCAATAAATGATATTAAAAAAATCATAAAAGAGTTACCAAATAAATCAAGTACTGACGAGGGTATTTCCGCATATATTTTAAAAATAGCTTTCGATGTGATTGGAGACAGATTTGTTGATGTAATAAATACATCTCTCAGTAGAGGATGCTTCCCAGATAAATGGAAAACGTCTACAATAGTGCCTGTTCCTAAAGTCAGTAATATTGTAATATCTGCAGAATTTAGACCAATAAATGTTTTACCTGTATATGAAAAGGTCCTTGAAATTGCTGTAAGTAGACAATTAACCGATTATTGTGAAAAAAATGGCATCTTAAACAAGAATCAATCTGCTTTTCGTAAACATCATTCCTGTGAAACCGTTGTTTAGTTCCTGTGGGCCGAATGGAAGAGAGAAATAGATGAGAATAACATCACAGTGGCAGTGTTTTTAGATTTCCGACGGGCATTTGAAACAATTGATAGGGAATTACTGT
This sequence comes from Agriotes lineatus, assembly GCA_940337035.1. NCBI lineage: Eukaryota > Metazoa > Arthropoda > Insecta > Coleoptera > Elateridae > Agriotes > Agriotes lineatus. Next base: position 60,168 of record CALNHX010000273.1, read on the forward strand.
TAGGAAAGTTGGCTGTAATGGAAATTCGGGGTGATGTGTTGAATTGGTTTACTTCATACTTGCAACATCGTTCGCAAAGAACTAAATATGATAACAGTGTATCTGAAGAAAAGGTGAATAAATGGGGTGTACCGCAGGGGTCAGTTCTGGGTCCGCTGCTGTTTATCTTGTTTATTAATGACATTGATCTATGCATAAAAATTTGTAAAGTTGTACTATTTGCGGACGATACAATGATTTATTACTCAGGAAACTGTATTGAAGATATTGTTAGTGTAATAAATTCAGAATTGAGGGCGTTGTATACATGGATTTGTAACAATGGCTAACAATTTTGCACAAACCTCTTAATTTTGGCTAATTTAAAATTATCGACTGCAATCTATAAAAAACGAGCTCTGCCCTTTGCCTTCTCTACTCAAATCATTTCATTACTACCGGCATTTCTTTGCAAATGTAATTACGGATTGAAATTTATACACTAAATCTTGCAGTTGCATGAACTACCCCAACTCTGTGCTTTCTGACTTGCTTTTTATTTATTTGTGCTGCAAGCAGAGTTGAGTACCGAGCTCAATACCATCTCAATACAGAACACTTATAACCAGTTGTTCAACAAGAGGGAAATATCTAAGGAAACAAAAATCAGGATATATGAAGCAGTTTTCGTACCGACACAGATGTATGGCAGCGAATCATGGGTGTTAACTATCTCAAAAATAAAATATGGGCATGTGAAATAAAAATATTATGTAAGATCGCGAGTGTTACAAAAATGGACAAAATTAAAAGTGAAATAATAAGACAAAACCGAAAAGTGTACTACAAAAAATTGAGACGCAACAGTTAAGATGGTTCGGGCACTTAATACGAATTAACAATGAAAAAGTTGCTAAAGTGATATGGGAAACACAGACAGGAGAGAAGAGGAAAAGTGGAATACAGAAATAGTGGAGAAAAAAGGACCAAGCTGGACCCAAGCAACACAATCTTCGTAAGACATAGCAAACAAACATACATACAAATAAAGAGACCACCGATTTTATGGTATTGATAGGTAAATCCTAGAATAAAAATTGTTAGGGAGTTAATACAGTTTATCGGTTTCAGGATTTAAACCTTTGCTTACATACAGGGTGCCCGGATTTCGTAGGGACAACATGGGTAACTTTTATATTTGAAGAGATAGAGAGATGGTTAAATTAGCAAAAAGGTGCAGGTTTGAGAGCTCATTAAGAATCCATCTTCAAATTTTACTTGTCATGGCCCACTTGTCTAAAATTTAAAAAAAAACAAAATCTCCGAATTTCTTTTATATGCCGTAACTTTTTTGTTACTTAAGATATTGAGATGCGATTTGAACTAATTTGAATGGTAATTTAAATACTTTTATTGATACTTGATAAAACCAATTTTATTTGTGTTAATTTTTAGTAATCTAACCTAACCTCAAAATTTTAAATTGGTACCCTGCAATTTTTTTTGCCCTTTTAAGAGAGGATTTTTTTCTGAATGCAGTGATGTATTACATGATATGGAAACTTCTTCAAAATTTTGAAAAACTGAGTTTATTCTTTTTACAGGCAGAAATCACTAGTGCCATGATCACAATAATTTTGTTTTTTATTTATTACGTTATCTGTAAAATTATGTTTAGAAACAAAAAGCACTCTTATCATCATACGTGCCTTCCAGTAGTGTCAGTGTGTTCCGTATGTTTGACGTATAAGTTCTACGTTCTTGTAGCACTTGACATACGCACAAAATACATCATATTTTCAAAATTTTCCATTATAAGTTGAAGTAATAACACTCACACTGACAGGCACGTATGATGATAAACCTGCTTTTTGTTTCGAAACATAATTTCACAGATAACGTGATAAACAAAAAACAAAGTTATTGTGATCATAGCACTAGTGATTTCTGCCTGTAAAAAGAATAAACTCAGTTTTTCAAAATTTTGAAGAAGTTTTCACATCATGTAATACATCACTGCATTCAGAAAAAAATCCTCTCTTAAAAGGGCCAAAAAAATTGCAGGGTACCAATTTAAAATTTTGAGGTTAGGTTAGATTACTAAAAATTAACACAAATAAAATTGGTTTTATCAAGTGCCAATAAAAGTATTTAAATTACCATGCAAATTAGTTCAAATCGCACCTCAATATCTTAAGTAACAAAAAAGTTACGGCATATAAAAGAAATTAGGAGATTTTGTTTTTTTTTTTTATTTTAGACAAGTGGGCCATGACAAGTAAAATTTGAAGATGGATTCTTAATGAGCTCTCAAACCTGCACCTTTTTGCTAATTTAACCATCTCTCTATCTCTTCAAATACAAAAGTTACCCATGTTGTCCCTACGAAATCCGGGCACCCTGTATATAAAAGTAGACAGGTAACAAGTCATAACTGTATTTGTACGGTAATATTCCCTTTACCGTACATGGCAACCATTACCCTACTGCAACTAATAAACTATTGAACAAAGTACGGGTATTATGAATAATAACAGCCTTAGATGTCTTAAAAACCTCGCTCCACGAGCTCGTTTTTCAAAACAACATCTGTGGCAGTTATGATTAAAGCTGATAATTATATGCACTCAAATGTACGAAAATATGCGCATATATATGCATAAATTTTGTTGACTATATGCACACAGTTACTATATATGCACAAAATATGCTCTAATTTTTGTGAAAATACGTAGAAGTATACTAAATAATGTAAAAAAATTTATTATTTTGTATGAGTATATTTATTTCTCTAATTTTTATTCAAAGACCTCATTCATTTTAACCGTTGACTATATAAACAGAGATTGTCAACGCCAAATTCACGTTGTAACCCAACATAAAAATGAGATTTCCCCTAACCCCACCGGACCATTATTCACCCAACACTCGAAGTTTGACTCTTGAAATGGATTCTATGTTTGCTGATTCCTTATATATTGCTTCTATGGGAAAAGTGGGAGTTGCTGGCAGTTCATTTTTATATAGTCAAAGATTTTAACAGGGACTTCCCCTTTCCGCTGCTTATTTCGATACGCGCACTACACTCCAGCGGCAGAAAGTGAAAGTATACAGTCTGTTCAACAAAAAAGGTCCCGCCTTCTAGCTACTTTATTATTTATTTTAGACCCAATATACCTTATATCAAATCAAATGACACATAAAAACCTACATTTTAACACAATCAACAAATTTTTATCTTCAATTGTTTCAGAGTGGTGACGTCACATGCAATTTTTTTAAAAATGACACTGTATATATTTTTTGACATTTTCGGGTAGAGGTTTTTTTTCTCTTTTCAACAATATAAATATTTCATGCACTTGCATAAGAAATTTTTCGTGAAAAATTACAAAAACTTTTTCACAGTGGGAGGCCATGATACAAAACTGTAAACAAAAGTGTAACTCAGAAACTCAGAAAAACAAAACAAATAGACAAACGCTTTAACTGTCAGATTTCAGAATAATCTAAAGTGTTTATTGTTTTGTTTTTCTGAGTTACACTTTTGTTTATAGTTTTGTATCGTGGCCTCCCACCGATAAAAAAGTTTTTTAATTTTTCTCGAAAATTTTCTTATGTAAGGGCATAAAATATTTATATTGTTGAAAAGAGAAAAAAAAAACCTCTACCAGAAAATGTAAAAAAATATATAGTGTCATTTAAAAAAATTGCATGTGACGTCACCACTCTGAAACAATTGAAGATAATTTTTTTTACTTTCCCATACCCATGGGTATAGGGAAGTCTTGGAATCATGAAAATTTTGGAAATCGAGGTTTTCACAGAAATATCCGTTTTGGGCCTCTAGGAACCCAAAAAAGTGGTTTTTAAAAAATGTCTGTCTGTGTGTGGGTGGGTGACGCTCCTACAGCCGAAAGTATTGCTCCGATTTTGATGCGCTTTGGAATGCGGGGGTGTATCGAAAATTCATCGACAAAATAAACTTTTCAAAAAAATCCGAAACCGGAAGCGGAAGCTACGCATGTTTTTTTGGTATCACTGTTTTCGTGATTAAAATTTTGAAAATTTTATCGCGGATAACGATAGAGAGTCATAAGACAAATCTGTTAGTTTTTTGCCGAACTCGCTAGGTTTAAAATGAAGGGCGCTATTATTTTTTGAAAATTTTGAGTTTAACGCCCTATTACTCAAAAACGGATGAATCGATTCAATTGATTTTTTTTTTCTGAATAGTATATGAAGGCTAACATGAGGTGATATAAAAAGTGTTTTGAAAAATATTAAGGGGCCTAAATTACAAATTTTCAAAATTTTGGAAATTTTCTAAAAATCATTTCTCAAAAACTGCCCACAGGAATTTGTTTTAACTTCATACACTGATAGACCCCGAAAAGGGCTATCGATCTGTTTTTTAAAGAATCTCATGAATTATCCGTGGCGCCCTCTACGAAGCTTTGCAGTTTGAAAATTTAAACCCCTTTAATTAATAAACAAAACAAGATAGGTAGCTGGGGTTTTCACTGAATTTCTCAGTGCATAATGGAGCATATGAATATGCAAAAAAATATTACACTCGTGGATATATGTAAGCGCACCGGTCCCCTCCCCCTCTATTTTTGAAAAATATTTTTTTTATTCTAACGGTTGTTATATTTTTGCGTCAAAGAATCTTTTTCCGCGAAAATAAAAAAATCGATTTTGTATGCCCCAGAAAATATAATTTCACCTCGGTGCTACAGCCGTTTTGAGGAAAATAATACATAAACTAGCACAGTGGCGGCTTGTCCACTTGGCGCCATCTACAGAAGCTCGGTGGTCACGTTTTGAACTACACATTCTTTTATATTTACCCGCAATTTACGTGAAAGTGTAAACGCTTATCACGGTGAAGACGTGAGTCATCGAGTTGAAATTTTGAATAAAGACGATATGAACAGTTTCCAGTATGGGAAAGTCCAGGGAGGTAGTCACGTCCACTTTTTTTATAGTGTTAAAATGTAGGTTTTTATGTGCCATTTAATTTGATATAAGGTTTATTTGGTCTAAAATAAATAATCAAGTAGCTAGAAGGCGGGGCCTTTTTTGTTGAACAGACTGTATATCTCAGTCACACACAAAAATTTTATTAATAAATTTAATAAAATAGTAAGTTTTACAAAAAAATTCAAAAAGTTACAAATACATTACAAATTATTGCCAAATATAACCAAATATGCAAAATCCAGAAAGTATGCTCATAAACGTATAAATATGAAAAATATGCAAAATGAAACTTGGCTTAAACGATTTGTTTTCACATAATTAGTATACATATGCAAAAAGTTTCGCCGGCATATCAGTTATAGAAAATATGCATTTGCCATATACTCGTAATATCAGCTTTAGTTATGATACTCATAACATTCCTACGTAGGTATGTCAATAGCTATTACATTTCAACAAGTTAGTTTTCAATTATCAGAACAACCCTCTGAGATTAAATTAATGGAATTTAGTGTTTAGTGATACCTAATTAAACTTATTAAAATCTTAGGTGCCCCAACTTCTGGTTGTAGAAGCTTTTTAAACCACCGTATTTTGATTTTGAAATTTATTAAAATGTAACTGTGTTTTAATCTCTCTAGCATATTCGAACATAATAGTAGATTATGCAATGAGAGAGAGAAATTGCACTGAAGCAAAATAGCAGTCTCTCCGAGTTGCATCTACTATTTTTTTCATGTTGCAGGAAGATTTAAAACGAAAAACCTGTTTTTTTTAAACGTCATTTATTGACATTTTAGTTACAATTATTTCAAAATTAGTAGCCTATGGTTAATTTTAATGTTGGTGGCACTGTACGTCATTATAACAAGAGCTCACAATTACGTCAAATTTTTAGGTTAGGTTTTGCGTCAGTCAAAACTGACGCAAAACCTAACCTGATAACCTCGAATTTGACATAATTGTGAGCTCTTGTTGCTCAGTCATAATGAAAACTCCCTAGGAAAATTTCTCTCCTCTAGGGAGTAATTCATTATTTCTCTCAAGATTTTGGTATTGCAGAAACCGTGTTTTGCTCCCAGACGTGAAAAAAATTATATTTTCACTTCCTTTTACAATAAAGAAAGTATTGGATTCACCCCAAAAATTCGAAATTGAGTTTTCAACAGATCTTCACGTTTTAGAGTCCCCTGATCCCAAAAAACATGTTTTTTTTCATTGGTCTGTGTGTCTGTCTGTGAAGAGAATATCTCAAAAACGAAAAGCGGTATGGCGTTGAAACTTCATATATAAGTTTTGTGTACTATGAATATGAGACAGCAAGCTTTTGAAAAAAATCGCATAACCGGAAGTAGGTGTTTACTCTTGTGATTTTTCAGTTTTTTTCGATTTTTTCAAAAACGGCTCTAACGATTTTTTTTAAACTTTACATTTTTATTACATTTTGAATGTGTATTGATGTGAGATAGGTGATTTTCCAGTTGAATACTTCTAAAATGGGTTTCTTTTGTTTTTTTGTCTATTTTTTTAATTAACTCCTATTTTAAATAGAACACCCGGTATATTATTACATTTTTGAATTCAGCTTAAAATTCTAGAGAAAATTTGTCTCTTCAACTAACGCTCTGTTTTGTACCGTTTTTGCAGTATTTGTAATTTTTGAAAATTTTTGACAAATGCTTAAAACATTTTAAATCAAATTTTTGGCTAATTATAAGATCACTGTAAAAGGAAGTTGTGTGCGTGTATCACACCAGATTTTTCAGTAAAATTTTCAATAAAGGACCAAACAATGGGGAATACAAGCGCTGCAGAACTAGATTGTTCGAATTCTAACTTGTCATGCCCTTTTGTTTGAGTTCCCAAGTAGAAGTAACAATCGATAAATTACTACTGTCTGGTTACTAAAATCCCTCATATTTTTTTACAGTTTGCTCATGCAAAAATTATCCACAACCTGAGATTGGAAATGATGAACTGTGATTAAAAGAAATCAAAACAGGATCTATATAGTAAATATGAATAAGAATCAAGACGTGTAATTCCGATGTATTCTTCAGGTTATTTGCTATTAAGTTGTGTTGCGTGAAATAAGAATGTATGTCTGCAGAACAGTCAGCAACTATTACGACTGAGGGTAATATGTGTGGGGGGGGTCTAGAGCAGTCTATGCTTTGGCATATACATTTTTATTAGATTTTGATGAGTTATAAATTTTTTAATTGATTTCTTATTGAGATTTAATTGGCCTTTAAATCCTTGTGTTGCTCAAATGGAGCTGGATATTCACATCCCCGTCACATGCCTCTTGGTATTTATTGTCATCAATACAACATCCGTGACAGCAACGTACATTATTTTATTAATTGTTTAATTCATTAAGGGCCGGTTGCAGAAAGCAACGTTAAGTCTGGTGTTAGCTAACGCGACGTCAAGGTGAACAAAAACGAATCAAATCTCAAACGTTTATGGTAACTAATACATTAGTAAACAAAATTTGATGCGAATTTGTTCACTTTGACGCGATGTTAGCTAACACCAGACTTAACATTGCTTTCTGCAACCGGCCCTTAGTTTTATAAGGATGCAAAAGCAAAACCAAGGCAAGCTATTAAACAAGAGCAAAAAAAGCTGAGACTCACTGTTTTCATAGTGCTGTTATCCTCAGGTTAGGTGGATGGACGGCGGGTGGTTGATCAAGTGTGTTGGGCCGGTACTGATGATTGTTGGCTGTGATGGGTCTTAAAAGAATACTGAGGAAAAAGAAAACAATTCTACTACTATTGCAAGTATTAATTTTATAAAATTATGACTTACCCACTTTTGTTCTTCCTCCTCAAAAGCAAATGAAGGCGTTTAAATCCCGTCTTGGGCGAGTGTGGTTTCAGCAGGAACAGCACCCCTTGTTCTAATTTGCAAACCACGTACTTGAAATTTCCCTGTTTCATAAACCCTGTGTTTAGCAAAATTATTGGATATTTCAAAATCAAATAGTTATTTATCTACGACAGTGCGTAATATTGCCTTTTAGTTGGCAGTTTTAAGTTTGTAAAACAACTGTTTAATAACATGTTTTCATTAGTTTACGTCGTCAGTAGTAGTGTTTTAAAATTTTTAAAACACGCAAAATTACGACCGGTTGCTTGTAATCCTAATTTATTTATATTTATTCAAAATTCCAAAGTAAGAAATGAAACTAAAAATTGGTATCAGAAACGGCCGAAAACTAATCTATGCATGTTGCCAAATTAATTTTTTTCCTATGTGTTATGTGTTCTTTCACCTTTGCTATTAGTAAATTTGAAATTGGCATTGATAAATTTGAGGGAATAAAATACTCCCATTCTACTATACAGTTTCACTAAATAAATGTGGGGAAAATTTTCACAAGGATGGTTTAAAGTTGCTGAATTGAATATCATGTTGAAGTCTGATAAAGTATTTTCCAGTAAAACTAATTTTTCGAAATTTTGTTCAAAACGTTGTCACAAATGGAAACAGCCGATTTCCGCACCGGCGCTTACGGAAAGCGAGTGCCGCGCCGTGGTCGGTGAATTTGTGAAGAATCGCCAAACCACTGACATGCGCACTGGAAATCTGACATCAAAATTAAGCTAGCTGTCCCTACTGATTGATGTTTATACTGTGCCCTTACAGTCAAGTCTAGTTTATGATTTTTTTTCTATTAGTGCAATACATAATAGTAGGCAAGTATACCAAAATTCAAATTGATATCTTTACATTTGTGGAAATTAACAAAAAAATTAAAAATTGAACTTCAAGGCCCTATAGCTTCTTACTGAAGGGACTTTGTACTAAGGTATATTGGGTTTAATCGATTTATTATGACGTAAGGAATTTATGACTAATCAGTGTCCCATTCTTTTTGGGACACCCTGTATTTAATAGTTACTATATTGCTAGCAGGGCCTGGGAAAGGCCGATGCGCATGCCTGAGAATTCGAACTCCGCCTTTGGCGCCTTTAGAAGCGAATTTTAAACTTGATCGTGAGGTTCACTTCCACTAAGCGCGGACGACGCGCTTGCGCACAGCTCACCAAATACATCGAAGAGTTAGTCATCTGTCTCACTTACGCTGTGACCTCCCCACTCATAGCCGCTAGCAATATAGTAACTATTAAATATATGGTTTTATATAAGAGTTAAATTATAACAATTAAATGCAACAAATATCAATTTAATACACGTTCTTGTTTTTTGCAAATTTTTCAAAGCAGAATCTCTAGTTTTCCTTTATTCTGTGATTTTAAACTAGTAGTACCTCAAAATTATAATAAAGTCCACAATTTACAATACTTCGCGGGTGAAACATCCATCCTGCGTTACTAGCTCTAGAACAGTGGAGTATTATAGCAGAAGCCTAAGAAACCCGAGCATCTGGTGCAACATTTTATGAGGGCGACAAAATTGAATGATCGACAAAAAGTATTTCATCTTTTGTCATAAAACATTAATTCCCAGGCGTTTATCTATTGGAAACTACTACCAAAAACTACTACAGCGAATAATTTCTGCTAGGTAATATAGGGGCGTAGAATTTATAGGGCTTCTGGTCTGGCGGCAAGCATGGTTATGGTTAATACGCCACTGCTCTAGAAGCAGTTCAAGTAACCTAACTGTACTGAAGCTAGGGGCAACGGTCCCCTAATGTTCTAAATGCCTATCTTAATATCTGTGCAAAACACTAAATTATCACTAATCTTAAGCGGCACTAGTGCATTAATTATACGGTAACGTGTAATTTAACAGCGACCGTAATAAAAATTAATTATAATTACCTTGAACTGATGCAAAATATCCACGATTTATTCTTATAGGTAGTACAAGCAAGCAAACTGCACCAGAACCCAAACAAAGAATAACCTGAACGAACTTAACCTGCACCGAAGTTAAGAACTCAAACTCAGTAAACAGTAAACAGTGAAATGCGAACGCTAATGCACAGCTGGCTTCCTGGAAGTAACCTTTTCTTTGTTGTACACAGTGTTGCCAGATCGAATACACAATGGGTGCGTTCAACCGGCATAGCGCTGAGGTAGCGATTGCGTTGAACGCTTCGCTGACCGACAGCGCTTCGGTTTCGCTTCGGCAGCAGTCGCCATTTTTGGGAGCGAATTTATTTTCGCTCCATTTCCGCTTCATTTCTGCTTGACCACTCCTCAGAAGACGGTGTTTGGGTTTACTTCTAATTATAACCTAGAAAGGCGCGAATATTTTAAAAGCATGGATTCTGAAACGACCCTGCTCCAGTTTAATGTTAAGAAATTAAAATGACCATTTTCTCAAAATCAGTAGTTCCTTGAAATTATTGAAACAAATAGCCACTGAAATGTGATAGAAAAGTAGTAATTACAAAACTTCAGTCTAATTTTGACAAGAGTTAAATGCTCAAACTCAAAATTCTTCACGAAGTCCATCCTCATTCTCATTATTTTCTTCCACATTTAAATGGAAATTTTGCAGCCCTTGTCCTGGCAAAAATACGTCACTACGCAATCACAACATAACTGACGTTTCTGTTTGTGAACATAGCGCTTGCTAACCAAGGTCGTTCAGCTTTCGCAGCTGCTGCAACTCAGCAAAAAGCGACCGCTGAGACAGCGCTGCTCCGGTTGAACGCGCCCATTGTTATCGTACGACAATAGTAAAAATTATCGTACATTTTATCGTATTATAATATTTTATTTATTTATTTATTTATTTATTGGGACCCAAACAGGTTATAAACCTAATTACATGGATCCAATTTATAATATACAATCAATTAACATTACACCGTGGTGAAAAATAAACAAAATGGAAAGTAAATATTGATAATGAACAGTAGTTGCGTCCACACTAGTAACTGCCACAAACATAATTTTTATTTGAATAATAATAATAACTTACAGAGACCAGGGTTCGACCAAACAAGCTCACAGCCGGAGACAATGGGAGACAAGAAATTGGTGGAAACGCAAATTGGTGGAGATGCAAATTAAAAGCTTTTTTTAAACAGATGTTCAATAAATTCAAATAAAACCAAATAGAGTTAATTATAGGAATAGTGAACAGTTATAAGACTCTTGATAAATTTTTTATATGGTAAAACCAAGTCTAAATCATTTTGGATGGTACATGGGAAAATATAACTACATGAATGAAATAATTCTGAAATAAATCCGATTTTACTTAGTCTGTTGGTAGAAGAACTGATCGTAAATTGACAATACGTGTTAATTAAACCGCTAATCGAGAATACCTGCGAGATGCATTTTTTTATGAAAGACACAAGTCGAAAGTGGGCATGTGAAAAGTCGATGGGAAACCCCCTACAAGTACTGTGATGTAATATGATTAGCTTGTCATCACAAATAATGACAGCTCCGAATTAAATTTCAGCACATTGTGATTAATATCGATTGATCAAAAATATCTGCACGTATTATCCATTTACTTGACATCCACACGGTCAGTGCCACATTTTTAAAAAATGTCTTGACTATACTTCCAAATTAATGTGTTTTTTATTAGACTGTACATTAATTCAATTGTTAAAATGTGAAAAATAGCAGTGGTGCTAACATACTGTAAGTTTGACAGTGCGGATGTCAAGTAAATGGATAATAGCCGTCATTTCGAAGATACTGTCAATATTATTACTTACCTATCTGCCAAATTTGTGAGAATTTTCAATAATAGCCAAAATTGTCGTATATTTTACCCTTATCGTACGTATACTATCGTACATCCTACAAATAGTAAAATTATCATACAAAAACGATAATTATCGTACATCTGGCAACACTGGTTGTGCGTGAAGCCAACAATACCTACAAGTTCTCCTATTGGCTAAAAATTAAAGTATAGCCCCTCTATTTACAAATAGTAGCAACATCGTGGGGTAAACCTGATGCAAACATGAAAATATAAAAAGTTACTAAACGGTAAATTTCAGTGTAAACAGTGAAAAAATAACAGATCTGAGTACCTGAAATCCTTTTCTGCCACTATTTTTACACTTATCGACACAACACCGTGGCATTTCCACGTCCTCGACTTCGAATTAGCCCCCGAAGAGAAAAATGAATAAGGACACGACAAATGTCAATGTCACATTTTAATTAATTAGGCAACTTCCTTGGCAATTTTTAAATATGCTAGGGAATTAAGGGATACCAACGTGATTTTTCCCCAGCGGCAACATCAAAGGTCGTCGCTACTATTTGTAAATAGAGGGGCCATAAATTAAAGGAAACGTTCCCACCATCTGACTTGACCAGAAGTGAAATCCGTCAATTCCCTTCGGGATCATTAGCGTAACTACTAATTAGGCAGTTTGCCCAAGGGTCATTTTACCTTATAATAAAGCCCCTTAGAGTTATATGTACAGTCACGGCCAAAAAAAAAACGGGACACTTCTGACCTAATTCTCAAAATGCAAAAACAATTGCTGAAACTGGCAGTTCTAATTAATAAATGTCATCAAAAATCTTTCTTCAATTCCGAAAAATGCCGGCATATATTGGAAAAGTTCCGGTTTGTTTGGCCGCGACGCATTTTGAAAATTAGTAAAAAAAGTGTCCCGTTTTTTTAGCCGCGACTGTATAAGAAACCGTTATAACTATACCGTATACAATACAGCATTTTCCGACGCTATATTTGAAAATAACGCAACCAATCAGAACATCGAACCTTATGAGTTTCCGTGATTTTGCATAACAATATTGCGTTGACAACTATTTCGAATGAAAAACGTCGCAGAAAACTTGTCAAACTATTTATAGATATTAACGATACAAGTTTGATTATGAGCATCTTAACGACACGAGTTTGATTACCAAAAACGAGGCGGTGAGCCGAGTTTTGCGGCAATCAAACGAGTCTCGTTAACTGCCATAAGCAAAACGTGTGTTGTTCAATATTTTATCTTCATCAATAAATTCTGGTTCAACGTATTTATTTATACAAAAAGAGTGCGGTAATATTCATTACCGCACTGAGTGCGGTAATATCTATCCATTACCGCACTGAGTGCGGTAATATCCATTATCCGTAATATCCATTACCGCACTCAGTGCGGTAATGAAGCTCTTAACGATACTAAAATTAATTTGGTTAAGAGTCTATAACAACACTGATGAAGATAAAAGAATTTTATCGCGCTACAGGCAAGGTAAATAGGCGATACATCCATAGATGAAGATGAAAATTGTCAGTAACATTCGTTTACTTTTTGCCCTTGACTACGGAACTTAATAGTGTCATTTACATTCCTAGGATAATAATTAAAGCAACTACGTACTTACAGATTCAAATATTTGATTTCAAACAGAATATTCACTTATACTACCGTGAGTAGTCAAAGTTATGTCGACTATTTTTGCGGTGGGTCCACGAATGTCCATTGCGATTTGGTACGATTAGAACGAGTGCGCTAGCACGAGTCCTAATCTCAAGCGCAATGGACATGAGTAGTGATACCACCGCAAAAATAATCTACTTAACTTTGACTAAGAATGGTATTCGAGGGACTATTTAATGAACCAAACTACTTTTTCAAACTACGCAATTTCTGTAGTAACAGAACACTAATATTGACTTTTTCTAATAAAAATCACATTTGTTTAAAATAGTCACTTGAATACCTTCTAGGAAGATATATCCGCTGATATTTTTTTGATTGGTCAAGAAACGTCAGAATTCTGGATTTTCATTGGTCACTTTTTGACAGATGACAGGTGAATATTTCTTAATAATAAATTATGAACTTTTATGGAAATTGAACACTAATTAGCGTACAATTTGAAAATGAGGTATTTTTTTATAACAACGTTTTCATGTTCCAATAAATTAACTGCTTCCTTCCTAAACGAAGCTGTGCTCTCTCGCAGAGCTTGCGGAGATGTTGGACAAGGTGCTGCTTGAAATGTAGAAGGCAATTCGATTACGGTCGAAATCATTCTTGTGTTCTTAAAATTATTATTACTTTTATTATACTAGAATAATCCCTCCTCACTAATAACGAATATAATGGTTTTTAAATAAAATAAATGGCAAGGGAAACTATACTTTATAATTATTAAGTTTGAATTAAACAGCACCTGTCAAACTAAGGGCAAATTAAAAGAGTGTAATGATAATTACTGCAAATAAATGGTTTATTGCCCTTCGGGCATAGCTCCGTAGAACATGAGACAAACTTGGTTCACGGGTAGATTCATAAAATTCAGGAAAACCTGGTATGACAAATAACTTGTTGTATGACAAACACTCTCAAATATTTCAAGCAAATGCACAATTTCCATGTGACGTATAGCTAACCTCTAAATTTGATTCAGTAAACACGATGATATGCTAGTGCAAAAACAGTGTTAAATTGGATTTCAAAACACCAAAATGGCAAAGACTCGTCAGATAAATATTAATGCTGTGGACGAATTTTCCTGCTGACTAATTTGCTTCACTTGGGCCTCTTAACACCTGGAAAATTATACCCACAGATTCCCTGCACACTGGTTAATAACTGTACACACAATTGGTATAACGAAGAACTTTTTTATGTATAATTTTGTATGATTAATTGAGGAACTCAATCTGGCCCCAACACCAATTTTACAAGCTTGTTTCGTAATAATAACAAAAGACAGTCTGGTCACTTAGCAACTATATTTTCAATTTTGATAAAGAAAATTAGAGTTGATAACATATTTAATCTTATGGATTACATTTTTGATGTCATGTCTTTGGCTAACCACTACAATTGTATTGTTCTTGAAATAATTGTTACTGCACTTGCTCTGCTTTTAAATCACTTTTGTTTATAATGCACTGATACACTTGGAGTTCATTTAACGTCTCACTAATTATCTTTCGATCGGCTGCCTTCCATTTTCATTACTCTTTGCAATTATTATTTTGCTAGCACTGTTTCGTTTACCTTTCAGCTAATTTGCCTTTTGCTCGGTTGTCCATTTTTAATACATAACGCTCATATTATTTCTTTACTTAACAAATCATTCTGTATTATTCTATTCACATTATGTCTGACAATAATAAATGCAATTCCGTCAGTTGCAAATTAAATTGCATTAGCCCTTCCGAACATTTATCATTTCTGAAACTATGAATGTAACCCTTCTAAAACCTGCTTTGTTTCATGCTAACTTCCATCCCTCAAATGATTAGTTATTGCTGCTCACATCAAGTGCACTTATTAATGTAAAGTATTGATTATTTTGCAATAGATAAAATATTTAATTCTGCGCTCTTGTTGGCCTTATTCATTTAGTTAATTAGGCAATCAGAATTTCTATCGGCAGTCAACCATTACAATACATGCAATATTTTATTGGCAACATCTACCTTATTCTCGATGGACTCCGCCACAACTTCAGCGACGCTAGACGATTTCCACCCATCGAGTATTTTTGGGCCCAAAATATCTGCTCCCGAGTTAAACAAGTAACGTGGTTGAAGAATGTCTGAAATAGTGTTCCGTATACAAACGTGAATTCGGCAAATTTAAAAATTTCGCAACTGCTGCAAGCATCTTAGCAAAAGTGTGTTTCTTTACGGGTTGGTTGACCCACTTTCCACATTGATAACATAAGAAGAAACGAGAATTGTTACCTATCTTCTTCGGAATTTCGTAATGCTTTTTAAAAATGCTTAGCTCATCAATATTTTTTCAGCATTTTCAACAATTGTGAACCTTCGTTCAATGTCGTTTTTGGACTGTGGGATTTTTTCATTTTATATAACTCGGCCATTCTGCATGCCCCCGCAATTCCTGCTATCATAACGGTCTAAAATACAAACAAATCTGGCGCGATACACGAACACAACTACTTTTTACAGTGATCCTATAATTAGTCAAAAATTTGGTTTTTAATTTTTAAGCATTTGTCAAAAAATTTGAAAATTATAAAGTACAGACACTGTACAAAATAGAAAGTTGAAAAGAAAAATTTTCACATATAATCTCATAAGAGCATGAATTCTTTCCGGAAGTTTTTTTGAGTGCGTTCCAACAACGTCGTATTAATTTGCCTGAGCGGGACGCGAGGGCAAATTAGGACGTTGTTGAATGCACGAAAAATAATTTCCGGATATGAATTAATGCTCGAATGCAGATTCGGTAAGAAAATCGTAACGACACAAACCCTAAAAAGAAGTCATGTCTACCTACAAAAAATTTCCAAGAAATTTTGTTGTCTTGGTTATGACTCTTGAACTAATTTTTCTATTGGTCATTAATGAGTGTCGTACGATTTTCTCTAAAATTTTAAGCATAATTTAAAAATGAATAATATACCGGGTGTTTTATTTAAAATAAAAAAAATTGATAGGGACTTTCCGTATAACCGGAAGTGATATCGCAGTCAAAATATTGTAGTTGTAGTCGCTCTTGCACATAAAATCCATGGACAAAGTTTCAGATTTTCAATTTTTTAAGTTCCTTATAATGCCCAATAAAAAAGGAGTTAATAAAAAAAAGAAAAAAAAAGATTTTTTTAAACAGATACTCAACTGGAAGATCACCTATCTCACATCAATGCACATTAAAAATTTAATAAAAATGTAAAAATTCGTTAGAGCCGTTTTTGAAAAAAACTGAAAAATCACAAAAGTATACACCATATACTCCTCGTTATGCGATTTTCTTCAAAAGGTTGCTGTCGCATCTAGATAGTACACAAAACTTATACAGGGTGGAAACCATAGTCGGCCACGACTATATAAAAAAGACCATTTTTCAACGATTCTAATGATATACCACTTGACATAGTTATTTTTACTTCCTTTTACAATGAAGGAAGTATTGGATTCATTCCAAAAATTCGAAATTGAGTTTTCAACAGATCTTCACGTTTTAGAGTCCCCTGAAACCAAAAATTTTTTTTTCATTGGTATGTGTGTCCAGGGCCGTCGCTAGACTTTTGGCCGCCAGGTGCAGGTTTATAAATTGTTGCCCTTATGTTTGTAGGTATGTATTAAAAACAATTGGCTAAATTTAAAAAATGTTTTTAAAAATATATAACATGGTTAAATATACTGTGTTGGCTAAGAGCGTGGTGTCTTTCTTTACTTTTAATTATTAGTTTGCCACATTAATATGCACTGGATACACGTTGCTGTGCCTTAAATTTGTACTGAACCTTCAAGTATTGGATCAGTTTTTTAAATTACAAATTGCCCTATTTTGTATTATAATGTCAATAATTACTATTATAGATAGTTCCTGAAAACTTAACAGTGGTGGATTCTTTTATCTAGTTACTTGTTTTCTAATATTTTAAATACTTATGTCAACCAAACGTCATAACAGATTTGAAATTCATATAACAAATACAGATTGTTTCCCTATTACACAACAATATTAAAAACACAGTAAGTAATTCTTTGATAACTAATTCACTTATATAGTCTTTTATTTGCCTTTTTCTAGTAATTACCTTTCAATTGATCTCCACAACGTTCAAGATGTAAACCAACCTGCTTTTCTATGCCTACTGATACAATCTCTGACGCACCTTCCCGCAATGAAAGGTTTCTCCTATAAACAAGACGTCTCCAACTGTCCCAAATCAGTAACTCTAACCCTCTAACCTTCCCTCAGAATGTAGCCAACGGTCCAAATCTGCAGATACTGACTTTCTTTACTGCCGCTGCCAAACTTCTTTTACTGCCGCTGCCAAACTTTCTGGAACATACCCTCTTAACTGATGGTGCTCCTCTGGAACTCTCCCTTATCACTCAACAGCTAGATGTAATCCAATTCAATTAATGTCTGACGTTAAATGTATTTTTCCAATAAACTTGACTTCATATTCTTCTCCAGTTGTTCACTTTTATAGATTAATTCTGCTTGCTTATTATTTTTAACGACATACTTGTAACCATCCTTAGTTTTATATCTGTTATTCTTCTTATATGTTTAAATATTCTTATATCTTTAACTACGCAAATTTTATAATTACCCTTTTATTTTTCAAACAAATTTATAATAAAATAGGGTTAATACTTTTAATTACTCCAAATAATTTTCGTTATATTTTTACAAGTTGTTATCAATAATTTGAAGAAAATTTCTTAACTACCTCATTTTCCTTTTTATACACTCTAGTCTTATCTATTTGAGTTAAACCTAGTAACATTTTATTTTATTTCAAATTAAGCATTTGTCATTCGTTTTCAAACTGTAATTTATGCAATATTATTTTGTTTTTAAATCCACCTGTTTTGCAATAGCTATTTTTCATTCACATTTTCACCTTATCTCTGAATAAATCCAAATTATTTTATTAACCAATGGTAATCCCTTTTAAAATAAATTTGATTCTAACTACATTAAGGTCGTATCATAACAATACATATACTATATACTACATAGTAACACATACATAATACATACATAAAAATAAAACTCTAAAAAATCTGACTCAGGCAAAAATACATAGGTAGGTACATAAAAAAAACTAAATATATTCTCGAGCTTTTTTCAGTAAGCAGACTTATTATTTTATCATAATTTAAATTATTGGCAATTTCATGTTCGATGGAGATTAATGCCAAACCAGTTAAACGTTCCTGTGACATATATCATCTGAAATAATTTTCGATTATTTTTTAATTTCGAGAAACTTGGTTCCCCAGAAGCATGGGTAAAGTGAATAAGATTCTAAGAGATATTACTAAATTAGGGAAAAGTGTTTTCTACATTATTTTCTGTTATGTATTTAAGAGTATTTAAAGGATTATTAGTTTCATGTTCCTTTGATCCAATCAAAGTCATAAATGAGAGCAGCTCATCTTTAAGCTCCAAACCGTTTATGCCACTATTGAAACTATCAGTATCAGAGAAGTATGTACGCATGTTTTGTAGAAGACATATCGCGTGGCGCTTTCTTCACGAAAACATTGGGTGTTGGGAATACAAATAGAGTTTGTTCTGCATAAAACTTAAATAAGGTAAAGTTTGATTCCACATAAATAGAGTGATATTTTGGTTAAAGGATAAAATAAATAGAAAATATTGCGGAATGGGACGTTTCGCCGCCGCCGTTTCGCCACCAGCCGTTTCGCCGCCGGGCCAGTTCGCCGCCAAGGTTAACGATTTCAAATTTATAGAATGTTAATGTCTACATTTAAGATTATTTTCAAAACAACAAATTCCGGGTGAAATTCGGCGCACGGTCCGGTCTATTCCGCATGCGCTGTCAGCGAAGTAAGGTTTATGGTACGATCAGCGTCCGTCAAAATGTTGTGGGTGTCGCTATCGTCTCGTAATTTTTAAAGCAATGTTGTTGCGCTCTCGGCGGTGGTTCAGGTTAATGGTTTATGTTAGTTGTTAGGTCTTGATGATTTTTTTAGAGAAAAAATACGAGAGAGAGTCTGTTCAACGTTACCTTTTTCTGTTCACTGTTACATTTTTGTGCATGCGCACTAGACCGGACCGTCCACCGAATTTTTACCCAAATTCCTTAACGTACCTAATTCGAAAATAACTACACGTCTTTTTGAGTATGATTGAGTATGATTACGTATTTAAGTCTTATATTTACTAACTCGACTCCTATATCATATAATAAAAAAATAGTATAATATTTTGTTAAGAAAAATAGCCGCCCCCCAAAAAATGGCCGCCCGGTGCGGCAGCACGTTCGCACCTGCTGTAACGACGGCCCTGTGTGTGTCTGTCTGCCTGTGTGTCTGTATGTGAACAGAATATCTCAAAAACGAAAAGAGGTATGGCGTTGAAACTTCATATATGTGTTTTGTGTACTATCTAGATGCGACAGCAAGCTTTTGAAGACAATCGCATAACCGGAAGTAGGTGTGTACAGCTTAAAATTCTAGAGGAAATTTGTCTCCAACTAACGCTCTATTTTGTACCGTTTTTGCAGAATTTGTAATTTTTGAAAATTTTTGACAAATGCTTAAAATTTTAAAATCAAATTTTTGGCTAATTATAAGATCACTGTAAAAGGAAGTTGTGTGCGTGTATCACACCAGACTTTTATAAATAAATAAATTTTGGCCATTTTTCTCTTTTTGTTTTCGAACTGTTCAAGTAGTAGGCTATGGAAGCAATTAATAGATGCAAGCGACAATTATTGACAGGTGCATATCATTTAGTTTCTAATTAATGTTGATTGAGGTTTCGTAAATTATCAATATGAATTTTTCTAATCAAGAAAAGCGTGATATGATTGAGTGTTACATTTTGTGCCATAAAAATGCCGTACAAGCTGCACAACAGTATTTCGAACGGTGTTTTGATCGTCGCCAGCCTTCTCTACCTACCTTTAAGAAACTGTATGATTAAAAACCTAAAATTAAAATATAAAAATTTAAACGCCCCAATGTCTAAATAATTAATAATTTAATATAAAATTAAAGAAAACTTTAATGAAATAAAAATTCAATTTAAATATATTATACACTTTTGACTAAAAATCAAAATGTACTTAAATAAGCCCCCCTAATGCTAAATAAGTAAGGTTTATCCATATACCGGGTGTCCGTTCTCAAAATCGAACATAGGCGATTAACATTGTATTGAACGTTTTTGCCGATTCCTGCTCGCCAATTCAACTTACAGGGAAGGTAATGGTATCAATGGAAAGATAAAATTATTACGCATCAAATGATATCAATAATAATATTCAAGATGCGATTTTTATTTTAAAATACTAATTTAAAACTTGAGAATTTTTACAGATGCAGTGGGAAAAGTGAGAGCAGTAAGCAAGACAAAGGAAGGTCTTTTAGTCGAAACATTTAAAGATCGACAAAGCATCCTTTCTAATAACATTTGCTACACCCAGACTACCAACAAAGATTAACATAGCATTCTACAGTCTTCCCGTACAACAATTTATTCCACAACCTCTACGATGCTTCCGATGCCAAAAGTTTGGTCATTCGTCGATTAACTGCAGGCAACCACAAATATGCATTTGTGAAAAACCCCTTCATGAGGGCCAATCTTGTGAGTTACCCATGAAATGTATTAACTGTGAAGGAGGTCATTCAGCTCGCTCAACGAACTGTCCTGTCTGCAAAAGGGAGATGGAGATACAAAAGTTTAAAACGGAAAATAAATGCAATTATACCGATGCTAAGTATGAAGTAATGAAATTGCATCCGCAGATGTTTACCATCTCCTATGCTAAGGCAGCATCACAGCAAATAGTCACTAAGGACAATATTATAAAATCCATAATTCCGGAAATAAAGGAGATTCTGAAGACAGAAATAGAGCAAGTAATAAAAGCAGCGTTAAAAGCATCTAACGTGCCTGCAGATGCGCAAATTTACACGGGTTTGCAACCGGAACTGTCACGGGCACCAATAGAACCTGGAAGTTCTAAACATTCTCCGCAACCTGAGCCTGAAAGTATGGATACCCATACAGCCTTTGAAAAGAAGAAGAGAAGTGCATCTCCCCCAAAGGGTCCCTGCTTGAACTCCAGTTTAGAATCGATAGACCTAATGGTTCTAAAAGAAACAATTAAAAAAAACCAGGTCGGCCTAAAGGGTCTACACGCAAAAAGAAATAGCTTTATAAATTAATCTGTGATACTCAACTATGATAAAAACTCTAGTCGATTCAATTATATTTATATTTATTCATTAATTTTATACATACTTATTTATTATATTTTAACGATGGTGTACAACACACGAGTTTGCATAACGCTATATCGACTAACAATAACCTACACCAATTACACAATACTCAACACTATAATATGATACAATGGAACTGTAACGGCTTCTACAACAAATTGCCTGAAAACCACATGTTGATTCATGAATACTCCCCTTTCTGCTTGTGTATTCAAGAAACAAGATTTCTTCAATCAAAAAAAGCCACACTTAGAAACTACAATATCTTTAGAAAAGATACAGCTGATGGTGAAAGAGCCCACGGAGGCGTAGCCATTTTAATTAAAAACAATTGTGTTGTCTCACACATCTTCCCATTAACACCAATTTACAAGCTGTAGCCGTTGAAATGACCTTTCCTATAAAAATAACTATATGTTCAATATATCTACCTTACCTCAACTGGACTACACAAGACCTTACAGACCTTATAGTACAACTTCCACAACCGTTTTTATTGCTGGGCGATTTTAACGCCCAAAGCCCCTTATGGGGCTCCCCAGAGCTAAACCAGGCTGGTCGCCTTATTGAAGAACTATTAGAATTATTAGATGATCCAGCGATTGGTTTATTAAATACCAACTCAGCTACACATTTTTCTTCAAGGTACGGCATTTTCTGCTATAGATCTGTCCATTTGTTCAGCTACTCTTCTATCAACAATATCATGGTCTGTTGATTCTGATCTCCATCATAGCGATCACTTTCCAGTTACACTAAAATTTGAAAACCTTCGGCTAGACGCAACTTACTTGGCAGAAAAATGGCTACTCCATAAAGCCGATTGGCGCAGTTTCCAGAGTATATTAGAATCTGAAAGGCAAATTCAATATTATTCTTCAATTGGTGAAATCATTAACTTACTGTGTGATGTAGCTAATCGATGCATTCCGAAACGCTCAGGTGGATTCCTACCTAGACGTCCTGTGCCTTGGTGGTGTGGTGAAGTAAAAACTGCAATTAAGGAGAAGAAACGCGCATTACAACTATTTAAACGGCATCCTACCCAAGAAAACCTTATTTTCTTTAAACAAACAAGAGCTGCTAGTCGAAGAGCGATTAGAACTGCCAAAAAGGAATCATGGAAAAATTATATATCTTCACTTACCAGAGATACGTCTATCACAGAGGTCTGGAAGAAAGTTAGATCTATAAAGGGATATACATCACATGCTTCCATTATTATCTATCGACGGTAGAATCATATCCAATCAAAAGGAAATTGCAAATAGTATTGCAGAATGCTTTTCTCAATCGTGTAATATAGATATAGTAGAGAACATTATACCAAATTTCAATTTTAGTACTTACCACAATCTTCCTTATAACTCCCCATTTACGATAGACGAATTTGAACAGGCTATCGCAAAAGCCAAAAGCAACGCTTCGGGTCCCGATTCTATTCCAATAAGCTTCATTACACACTTGCCTAAAAAAATTAAACATTGTCTTCTGAAACTACTAAATAATATCTGGCATGATGGAGACTTGCCTGAAACTTGGCATAGTGCCTTTGTAATCCCACTTCCTAAGGTGCACAATCCGACAGAACCAGTACACTTCAGACCGATATCGCTTACTAATTGCATTGGTAAACTGCTAGAAAGGATGATTAACTATAGATTATGTTGGATATTAGAACAACGAAACTTACTAGCTCGTTATCAGTTTGGGTTTAGGAAAGGTTGCTCAACCACGGTTGCTATAGTGTTTATTTAAAACGTAATGAACAACTGTTTCCTCCACAATCTCCACGCTTCTGCTATCTTTATTGATATAAAAAATGCGTTTAATACGATACGACATTATGATGTACTTCGTCAACTATTATGACTGGGGGCTTAGAGGAAGCCTGCCGATAGCAATAGAACGCTTTTTACGCAACAGAACCATTAACGTCAGAATTGGTGATGTTCTATCAGATACTTGTAATCTGACGCACGGAACACCGCAAGGATCTCCACTAAGTGCTACCCTATTTTTAGTTGCAACTAATTCTGTTTTTTCTTCTATTAGTAAATCTATGTGTTACTGTGCATATGCGGACGATATAGTTTTGTTTAAAGTTAGTAATTCAAATGAGGTTATTCAAACAACCTTGCAAGGTAGCTTTAACCAACTATCACAAGCGCTTTCTGGTCGCAAACTGTCTATATCTACAACAAAAACTAAATCAATGCACTTCTGCAGAAAGAGATCTACCTGCACTGCCATCCCTAAATTTAGATTAGCAGAACAGGAAATAGAAAATGTAGAAACATTTAAATATTTAGGAGTCTTCTTGGACAAAAAACTCACATGGAAAGCTCATATTGATAAAGTAATCTGTTCGTGTAAGAGAATCCTTAATATTATGAAGAGTTTATGCCATACCAACTGGGGCTCAAACCGAGACGTCCTTCTACTCCTACATAAAAGTCTTATACTCTCCAGAATCGACTATGGATGTGTTGCATACGCTTCTGCAAAATTCAGTAGATTGGCACCCCTAAATGTCATCCATAACCGTGGTATTAGATATGCCATAGGAGCATTCCCTACTTGTCCAACTGCAAGCTTATACGCAGATTCTGGACTATTACCTTTAAATTTAAGGCGCGAACTGATTATTGCCTCATACCGAATACGATTGCATGCACATCTCACACATCCTGTTCTAGCTCTCTTCAAGGATAATACTTTTTCTAGTCGATACCAACAAGAAAGTACAAGAAATAAGTCATCATCGTTTCGATCAGCAACCGCAATGACGACCCTCGGTCTTACAGAACGCCAACTGCACAAACCTGAAGAAGAGGTAGAACCACCATGGTTCAATAAAATACCAAAAATTAAACTGGATCTCCTAAAAATAAATAAAAAAGACGTAAATCCCAGCATGCTCAAACAATTATATCTATCCCTAATTCATAATTACGATGATCATCAGTTGATTTTTACGGATGGTTCTAAATGTGATACAGGCACTGGGTATGCAATAAGTTACGGAGATACTATAATTAAACGTTCTCTTCCCAATTTTGCCAGCGTATTTACCTACGAGTCGTTTGCCATCCTAGCAGCACTCCTGCTCTGCTTAGAAAGCAATCATTCTTCATTTGTCATTTGCACAGATTCTTTGTCTGTGCTTGAAGCTTTAAGCAATCCTTTTACAATAGAGCCAGTGATAATAAGTATCAAATCTCTGTGCACCAAAGTACTGAAATCCAATAAAAAATTAACGTTTATATGGATACCAAGCCACACTGGCATAGCTGGCAATAAAAGGGTAGACTCCGTCGCAAAAGATGCTGCTGCTGGAATTAACATTACACCCGATTCATCATGCACTATAAAAGATATGCGGTTATACATTAAAAAGTTAATATTTGTAAAATTTCAGGAGTTTTGGAGCAACTGTAGAACGTATCTCAAAAATTTTCTACCAGCAGTAGGTCTTTTTACCTACCCCAAACATATAGCACGAAAAGACCAGGTTGCGTTAACGAGGATTCGAACGGGACATAGATGCCTGACTCATAGATTTTTATTGTTAAGGGAAAAGCGGCCGATATGCAGCGACTGCAACATGCCGTTGAGTGTAAACCACATCTTATTAGAATGCAACAAATATAGGCGGGTTAGAGGATTCAATGAAGAACAGCCACATGCCACCATAGCCAGCTTCCAAATCTTAAATTTCTTGAAGAAAACTGACTTAATTGAGTTAATTTAAAGAAAACCTAACATGAGATACGAAGACACAAAAGGGCTTATAGCCACAGAAGCTGATGCCTTTAACAAAAAAAAAGAAACTTTACTTAAATATTAATTTTAAATGTAATAATATTTAAACAAACTCTTGATATAAAGGTAAGAAAAACAAGTTTTTTTAAATATTTTAAATTCTTTAATAAATGTTTATATTAAATATAGAGAATAATATTTAATCCTTCAATATTAACTAACTGTTAAATTAAACTGATTATTAATAGTTTTTTATATATTAATCTATGTCTATGTTGACATATTTATTTATATTCTATATATATATATATATATAGGTACATTTCCATCGCTAAGACCTCCGCTATACTCGCGGGCGCTCAAGCCTCCACCACACCTGGTGCATATATAAGGAAACTAAAAACATATTTGACTTAAGGGGAGAATGGGT
Source organism: Agriotes lineatus (assembly GCA_940337035.1). NCBI lineage: Eukaryota > Metazoa > Arthropoda > Insecta > Coleoptera > Elateridae > Agriotes > Agriotes lineatus. The sequence continues at coordinate 85,966 of CALNHX010000273.1, forward strand.
AATAAAGGTTTCTATCGAGGGGTAACACTTTCCTCTAATATTGTAGATTGTATGATTGGATCGCTCTCACCTCCTACAATATATAACATTATTCGCACGCTGAGACCTCCGGCGCTGTTGCCATTTGTTTCACGTTAAAGATAAGCGTTTCAGCATTTTCTCGCTTATTCAGTCTCCTCTACACCCGGAACTCTGTCGTTCTCCTGGTCAACCGATTACGGGAGTACTAGGAGAATGCAGAAATGGAGCACAAACGCCCTCGGCTAATACTGCGATTAGACTAGATTAAGTGTAAGTTACTTAAGCAAGGTATTTGACTAAGACAAAATAGATCACTTAAAATTTTCATTTTTTTAACTTTAAAACATGCAATGTGAAACTATGTGTCGGTAATTTGGAATAAAAAGTTTATTTTCAAATAAATACAATAAAGATAAGTCTCTAGTTGCAACTTATTATTCGGAAACTAATGGAGCATGCACATTGGTTGCCTTTAAAAAAACTCTAACATTTGCAACAAACCTAGAAACTAATTTATTATAATATACTGCTCTACAAATGAACTGGACCATTTGCATATATTGGTGCAATTTTTAAAAATATTTTTCAAAAGGGCAGTCGTGGCATTTTTTGTAACCATTCATGATTGTGTCACTATAAAAAACACTTCTTTTCAAAATTTGGTTTAAAGAAAACTAAGTCCATTAATAAAATATTATCATTTTAAAATTTTGAATTTTGCGCAAATGTTGATAGCACATTGCATACAAAGTATGCCAAATTGGTGCTGAACATTTTTAAACTTTCCGAGGAGACTCAATGAACTATTAATTAACCTTTTTTGTGATTCCTTTTAATTTTGTGAAAGATAGTTTTTGTATAATTTTATTATTTTTTAATTTTATGAATATGATTTTGTTAATTCTTCAGTTAAGATTTGAGGATAGTGGAATTAAATATGCTTAGTATGCGTATACTATAAAACAAACGCTTTTATATACGTATATATATATTTTATGAAGTAATGTAATAAATACAATTTTTATGGGTGGTCCAGTTCATTTGTGGAGCAGTATAGTTAGAAATAAATGAAAATTAACACATTGTTTTCATAGATCTCACTTAAGATGACGATTGAAAAATTATTCAGAGAGCGCTATTATCGATTTGGTGCTTTTTTAAAGAAAGCGCGGCGTGAAATGTACAAGGTTTCTCCAGTTTTAATTGCTATAATTTGTTTAAAGAGGTTTAGATCTTGCGGATAATACCATTTTCTACATCTTTTGCAATGATTTTCTGTGCTCAATGTATCTAATTTTGAATATCTCAACTTTAGTAGACACGCTTAGCACAGAAAATCAATACAAAGGATGTAGAAAATGCTATTATCCGCTAGATCTAAACCTTATTGAACAAAAATGATGGCTATTAAAACTCGAAAAACGTAGTATATTCACGCCGTGCTTTCTTCAAAAAAGCACCAAATCGATGGTAGCGCTCTCTATGGCCAATTTTTTAATCGGATTGCCATCTTAAATTATTGGGTAAGACTGTTGCAAGTGATAAAACAATTGCTATTTTTTCTGGTTCAATTTCATTAAATGCTAAAGTTTTGATTTGACTAGCACAGGGTCCCTTGAAATGCAACTCTTATCCAAAAATTTTCGGATTTCCGCCGTCGACGGATAATGTTCTTGGTCATATATGTATTTCGAAAACGCCTTCTTTAACAGAGACACCTCTTTTAGAGACCACCCTGGGAACATACACAGTTAAAAATCTCGGATTCTTTTTGCCGTCTGAATTGGTAGAAGTTTTTGTATGATTATTAGTTTATCGCAATCGGAAGATATAATAGAACTTAGGCAAATTATACTTAATTAATATAATATATTATAATTAATATAATAATAATTATTCTTACTCGTTTTTTCCGTTCCACCTCTACTTGATCCGCCAGCCACATTTCTCTTTGAAACATTCCTTTTTTTTGCTCCTTGCCCTGCACTCATCTCCACTCATTGAACTGCTATCCTCGTCACTGTTTATTTTCTCTTCGTTAGTACGTCTTTCCACATTCTCCTCTACATCTTCCAACACAGCTCTGATTAGTTTTTCTCGCTTTTTAATCGTGATTTTAAGATCTTCCATTCCTTCCTCCATTATCGAGCCGACTTCGTTATTGTCCGCTGTGAATATCAAATTTCAATTTATCGTCAAAAATTGTATTATGTTCTTACTATCATCATGGCTATATGGTGGAGAACTGAACTCTTTACTATTTAAATGGTCTTCTTTGGTAAATTTTTGCAAAATGTTCTTAGGTATTTCTTCGTCGCTTCCATCTTTTTCCATATCTTCATGAATTTCCTCGTTACGTACCCCATCGCAATAATAGCTCTTCAACACTTTCAAATCGTTTTCCTCGACATATTTACAATCAATGTCGATGTCTGATAAAGATTTTCCTTTGTGTTCTATGGGCACACCATTTTCGATCATTAGCAACAGTTTTGACAACTTCGCTGTCTGATAAACATCTACAGGAAGGCGGAAAATTAACAAATAAAAAAAAATCAATTAGAGGATTTCGAGATCTTACTCATAAAACTCTTCATGAGTCTTAACCGTGTGACCCATGAAATTGGAAAACTGTTTGACATCGCCTTTCGAGAAAGTCAAGATCTGCATTACCGTGGCAATTTGTTTTCTCAGACGATTACTAGTAATAGCAGCAGGGTTTTGCAAGGGCATCCGTCTAGTGAGCTAGCTAAGTTTTCCCCACTTCACCTTGTGTCCTGCGATCGAAAAGAGGTAGTCGTTCTCTTCGAAAAAATACTTGTGTCTAAGTTTCAAACATACTTGTATGAATTCATGGATATTCTTAGGTATTAAGACTACCACTGCTCGAGATCCTTTACCACTATTCAACACCCTCCTGTAACGCGTTGCCAGAACTTTCTCAGTCGCCGATAGCGCATCTTCAAAATCTTTGAAATTACTCTTTTGCTCATTCTTGTAGTCTGATATTTTCATATACTACACATCACCAATTCTTCTTCTATTAAAAATGATGAGTAATGATAGGACACATTGCACAAGAGTTTTGTAGTCATTCATTTTATGTTTCCTCTCTGAAAAGTTTGATATCAGACACCAATGCAATCAACAGTGGCTTGTTCCAATTCTTCTCTTGTAAATCCCTGCTTGCCAAAGAGGCCATTTCAATGTTCCACCTGGAGATTACTAGCTGCTTCATATTGTTGTATCACCCCGAGTTCGCGATCTAAATTCTTTCGTATTTTTTAGAGCTAAATGATACAGATCATCACAAAGCAGTTTTAGACTGCCTCCGAAATGCAATGCTAAGCTAGGTGCAGCGAAGTTTCTCTTGGTATGATCGTAAGCAGCTAAATTTTTCACTGCATACAATAGCGTCAAAATGACAAGGACGGAGTAAGTTTTGCATCTCAATTTGATTGATTGCTCATAAGCTTACGGCATTCTGTTAATAATCTTCCAAATTCCCTCATTTTGTTGCTACACGTCTAGACACTCTTTTCCTTTTTGTGTTTCTTCAGATACGAGTTTCCAAAATAGGTTATCAACAAATCCTTTTTCGCAGCAAACGCAATATCATCCCCTCTCATCATATCAAACACCTTTTCCTTCACTTCCAATCGAGCTAAGGTATTTGTTGCGTCCAGCTTGCACGCGGTGAATGTTTGTGGATTTTGAAAGAACTGCACGTACTTTTTCTACATACAGTAATGCAATGTAGAAGGTATGCTGCAAAAAAATCTTTTTGAGATAAACTGCACTGTTCTTCATTTGAAACATTACTTCGGGTGTTATAAGCCGCACTTCCATTCGGATTCTGTCGTTTAAATAATCTACATTATACAAAGTCGTAGAAGGAACATTTATTAGATTTTTCATTTTTCATAATTATGTATTTACCAAACACCCTCCAATCCCTTCGACAAAACAACCCCTAAATAACCTAAATATTAAAAAGCTTGCAGGTCACGGTGGCTTTATAGTACTAAGACTAGGTACCTCGTCTGGCCGCTGTATATATTTTCCCCCACCCCAACTCCTTTTTAATGAGACAACCCCTAAATCTTGAACAAGTGCAGATAAGGGTAACCCGGTTATGTTCTGCTATACGCCATTTACCATAGGAACAGCGGCTGAATGTTATAGGATTCCAGACATTGTTCACTAGAAGACTGCGAAGTAACTTAATCGAGACTTATAAAGTCTTGAATGGGTATTATTCTGTGCAAATTAACATTTTTCTAATTAGTAATGATGAGAGATTGCGTGGACATAATTACAAGTTGGTGTGCGAAAAACTTCGTATACTGTGTCGACAGCACAAATAGGGTCTTTTTACATGGAACGGTCTCGATAGCAATGTTGTGAACTCATCTTCAGTTATTTTTTTTTAAAACGCATACGATGAGCTGAATAGTAAACATTTTTTTAAATTTATGAGTATGTTCAATATTTGAATCCGATATGTAGATAGAATATTAATTTATTTATGCTATGACTTTGTTTTGAGGTCGTGCAGCACCCTTCTATCTAACAGCATTATATTTTACCCTTTAACTTCACCTTCTTTTGAAGAAAACATTCCCTAAATTTCGAGACCATTACAAATCTTGCAGGTTACTATGGTTTTATGGCCCTAACGCAATGTTCCGTTTGACAGCATAGTTTCTTACTCCCCATTTGGGAAAAATTGAGGTAACCATTTAAAACAAATATCAATGACGTCAACTTTGCTACAAAAATGCCCAAAAAAAATCAAGACCTACCTCAAAAAGTGGCATTTGAACAGAATCTCTTAGCATGTCTCAGCGATTTTGAAAAAAATTGTAACAATTTTATCGAACCTATACATTACTTTCGAAAGCAGTGTATAAATTTAAATCCCTTAATGCCCGTGATGACCCACAAATACCTGAATATTTCCTGCTGGAGTTTGTACTAGAATAGAGAAGTTAGAAATTATAGTTGGTGAACTACGGTTAAATACTCACGTAAGACGGTGCAAAGCATCTTCCATTCATGAAAACAGTTTCAGTGACAAACAAAATATTCAATGACAGATTGCAGTTTTCCTGGTCTTCCTAAAACTGCCGGTTGTTTGTACCTATCTCTGCCGTTAAGAGAACGATTACTTTTACTACGATGTTGCCAAATGTAGGAGGCGATAAAGAGCGATGTTTATCTATAATTGTTGCAAAAATATGGAGGAGGTAACAACGTGCCAAGTATAAATATACGCAAACGACCGTAGCGCTCGTGGCGAACGGCTGAACTAAAGACGAATATGTTTCGACAAACAACGGATCTTATGACCTCCATCAGAAATTTGAGAGGTAGATAGCTGCCATTTAGTCTAATGCCCCACTCTTTTATTTCACAGGATACGTTATCACCTCCGAAACCGGAGGTGGTAACGTCATATATGAGGTCACAACGTACGCTGTTTATATAAAACGGAGGCGTTAAGGTATAGGTTATGAATATATATATATATATATATATATATATATAATGGTATTGACTATGATTTCGGCCAAAATGGGGGAAAGAGTTGAGCCCATTGGAGATCCAAAGATTTGTTTATAAAAATTATTATTGAAGGAAAAATATGTTGAGTCAAAGATGAATTTGAGAAGGTTAATAAACTGTGATTTGGGTATACTAGTTAGTGGTTCTATTAAGTTCCAATTGGTTTCAACAACCTGTATAACCAAATCTACAGGGATATTGGTAAAAAGAGAGACCACATCTAGTGAAATAATCTCATAATCAGGTGGTAATTGAAAATTATTAATTTTTTCGCTGAAGGCGAAACTATCTTTGATACGAAAACTATTATATTCATTAAAGGCTTGCCCTAAGATCTCTGCCAGATATTTGGACAGTTTTCTATCTGGAGATTGTGTCGAGGACACAATGGGTCGACAAGGTGTGTCGGGTTTGTGTATTTTGGGTAAACCATACAATTTAGGAGAAACCGAACTATGACAAATTAAGCGTTTATATGTGGGGTTATCTATGTAATTATTATTATGCAAATCTCTGATTAACTTATTATTCCTAGTCTCAATAGACGTTGTGGGATCCTTTTTTAAGGGTTGATAAACCTGGTTATCTTGCAAAAAGGTCTGCATTTTGGAGATGTAATCATCACGCTCTAAGGCTACAGTGACATTGCCCTTGTCTGATGGTAAAATTACAACATTTGGATTATTTTTAAGAAAGATGTTGCATTTCTTTTCAATAGAAGATAAAGGATTATTTGTATTTTTATGATTTTTAAGGAAATCTGTAATGTGGAAAGCTACTAAGGAGCGATAATTATTCCTTTCCTTATTATCCAAACTATTAATAATGTCTTCAATTTGAGCAAGATATTTATATAAGGTTGATATTATTCAAGCTAACAGGTAACCCAAATTTTGGTCCAAGTGCAAGGAAACGTTGTATACAATCAGGGATGACAACATTAGATATATTTTTAAACCACTTATCGGGTGTTACAATAGAATTACTTTGTGTTAAAGGCAGCCTCAAATTATTGAGTTTATTAATATTATTAGATTTGATTTTATTATAATGAAATTGGTAAAATTTGATCTGTTTTATATTAAAGGCAATGAAAATCTCTCGAGGTAGTAAACGTTTACAATTCTCTTTGGATATATGTAAAATTTTATGTAAATATCTAATGGTATCATTTATATCATTTAATTCTATTTTTAAAATATTGTGCAGTAACCTTCTTTGTGTGTTATCCACTTTTCTTAGCGTGCGATTGTTCTGCGTTCTGCAAAACACGTTCTCCGTTGCCTTTATGTAGCCTCTCAGGTGGATTGGTGTGATTCCAAGTTGTCGACATCTGGTTAGGAAAATCCTTCGATTTTTGGCTGCCGCCAGCTTCTTGCTCGTGGTCTGCCAGTTCTTAAGGTAGGAGACTGCCTCTTGCCCATAATCCCTGCTCACTGACTCGTAGAAATGCATCGGTAATTCTATAAAGATAGTCCCTCTCACAGCTTGTGTGGTTACATACACAGTAAAATGTTATTTCTTGACTGGGATAGGGGTTGGAAAAACTCCAATCTCAGTGCTACGCACAGGTACCAAGCTTTAATGGTTAGATTGAATTAAAACCACTTGTATGTTTCGCCTGACGTTTCGTTTTTTATTCAAAACATTATCAAAGGCTATGGACAAAAATTTACAATAAGTAACGTTGTTATAAAAGTTATTGAAAGTGACAGTCTTACCTAACACCTTGTGGACCAAAACACATGTTTTTTAAAAGCATGTGAAGATATTCAAATTTGAACAAAATCATAAACAGGGGCAGTAGGCCACCAAGATTATATATAGATTATATATATATATATATATATATATAATAGTTTAATATGTTGACTGGGAAAAGGATGATCATCCAACCCTCAGTACTGGGCACAATATTCAGAGCTTTATGGGTTATAGGAAATTAAAACCACATTGTATCTTGTCATTTTTTCTGTGTGTTCTACTCCTCTAAGTGTTCTGTTATTCTGGTTGCCTGCAAACAGGTTTTCTGATGCCTTCACGTAACCCCGGAGGTGGACAGGTGTGAGGTTGTGTTGGAGGCACTTCTTCAGGAAGATTCTCCTGTTTTTGGCTGCTGCCAGCTTGCGGTTACAGGTTTGCCATGTTTTTAGGTAGTTCACAACTGCATCACCGTAGTCCTTCCTTATCATGTCGTAGAAATGCATCGTTAATACTGTAAATTTAAAAAACTCTTCACAGCTCGTGTGGTTACAGAATAGTTTAATATGTTGACTGGGAAAAGGATGATCATCCAACCCTCAGTACTGGGCACAATATTCAGAGCTTTATGGGTTATAGGAAATTAAAACCACATTGTATCTTGTCATTTTTTGTGTGTTCTACTCCTCTAAGTGTTCTGTTATTCTGGTTGCCTGCAAACAGGTTTTCTGATGCCTTCACGTAACCCCGGAGGTGGACAGGTGTGAGGTTGTGTTGGAGGCACTTCTTCAGGAAGATTCTCCTGTTTTTGGCTGCTGCCAGCTTGCGGTTACAGGTTTGCCATGTTTTTAGGTAGTTCACAACTGCATCACCGTAGTCCTTCCTTATCATGTCGTAGAAATGCATCGTTAATACTGTAAATTTAAAAAACTCTTCACAGCTCGTGTGGTTACAGAATAGTTTAATATGTTGACTGGGAAAAGGATGATCATCCAACCCTCAGTACTGGGCACAATATTCAGAGCTTTATGGGTTATAGGAAATTAAAACCACATTGTATCTTGTCATTTTTTCTGTGTGTTCTACTCCTCTAAGTGTTCTGTTATTCTGGTTGCCTGCAAACAGGTTTTCTGATGCCTTCACGTAACTCCGGAGGTGGACAGGTGTGAGGTTGTGTTGGAGGCACTTCTTCAGGAAGATTCTCCTGTTTTTGGCTGCTGCCAGCTTGCGGTTACAGGTTTGCCATGTTTTTAGGTAGTTCACAACTGCATCACCGTAGTCCTTCCTTATCATGTCGTAGAAATGCATCGTTAATACTGTAAATTTAAAAAACTCTTCACAGCTCGTGTGGTTACAGAATAGTTTAATATGTTGACTGGGAAAAGGATGATCATCCAACCCTCAGTACTGGGCACAATATTAAGAGCTTTATGGGTTATAGGAAATTAATAGGGGTTACGTGAAGGCATCAGAAAACCTGTTTGCAGGCAACCAGAATAACAGAACACTTAGAGGAGTAGAACACACAGAAAAAATGACAAGATACAATGTGATTTTAATCATCATAACTCTATAATAAAGCAGAACAATTCCCAAGGTCAAACATGTATGCGCGTGGTCCATGTGTAGTTACGATTTTGGGCGTGGTCTTCATATTAGCAGCGTTGCCAGACTCTTTATTAATGGCTAAATATAATCTTAAGCTGGTATGACACGATACTAATTTTTTGTGAAAATAATACATTTTCGTAGAAGTTTATTATCGTGTCATACCAGCTTTAATAAACATTAATACTACAAACATAGTGTTTAGTGTTATGTTTTGTTCCTTTAATTATTGTAATAATACCGCGTGGTACAATTTTTTGAGGACCTCTCACAACACTGTTGCTCGCACAGCCTCCTAAAGTTCGATATTACTCATTTTGGGATAAATAATGGCGTCCGTTCTACCAAAACGAATAAAAGTAATAATTACTGTTGTGTGTTGCAGTGTAAAAATTATTGCACGGACAATGTTCCTATGCACGGTTTTCCGCGCAATAATAAAAATTTGTGCAAAACATGGGAAATACGTCTAAAAATAGGGAAACCCGTGTCGGCCCATATGAAACTTTGCAGTAAGCATTTTGTGAAGGAAGATTTTATATTACCCGGTAAGTAGGTCTTGCCAGTTTGTATTTTCACTGGCTTGAAATAATCATAAATATGTTGCCTTAAAGATACATGGAAATTAAGCAAGTGCCACTTGATGTTAAACATCTTCAGCTTACTCCATTAATTTCATAATTTAGAAGTTTCAATATGATTGTTTACTTGTAGATTATGTCAACAAGCGCAGATGCCTGAAAAATTTGCCCCGTGGAAGTGTCGACAAACCGCCATCATTTAAAAAAGTCCAAAGCAAACAGGCGCGTTTGAATAGGCTCCAAAAGAGGAAAACGGAGCAACTCACAAATCGTGTTACTACTGTTACCACAAAACACAGGCCCGTCAAGCACCGGACAACCTGAGATGGAAGCAGCTAATGCTCTGTTCGAGTTGCACAATATGCAGATTGGCAGTAATAAACTGCATGAAGACAAAGCGGAGCAAGTGAACACATTTGTAGATAGGTAAGTGGTTGAAGTTTGACATTGCCGATATTATAAATAATGAATATAGGGTAAAATGTTGTAGAGGTATAAATAATTTAGCCCTTTTTATCGTAATTGTTGATGTGGTGTCTAAACTATCACTGTCGTCAACAAAGTTCTGCATTAGAAAGCAGGTTTTATTAACTACAATAAAAATTAAATTGGGGCTTACATTTAGATTTTTGGCAATTCTTTTTAATGTATTCAGTTTCAATATGATTGTTTACTTGTAGATTATGTCGACAAGCGCAGATGCCTGAAAAAAACTGCAATTCGTTCCCAAAATTTGCTCCTTTGAAGTGTCGACAAACCGCCATCATTTAAAACGGTCCAAAGCAAACAGGCGCATTTGAATAGACTCTAAAAGAGGAAAACGGAGCAACTCACAAATCGTGTTACTACTGTTATGGAGGAACCACAAAACACAGGCCCGTCAAGCACCGAACAACCCGAGATGGAAGCAGCTAATGCTCTGTTAGAGTTGCACAATACAGGGTTTTCCGATTGTTTTTCACCATGTATCAATTGTGTTTCACTATTTGTCAAATGTAATTCCCATTTGTCAATATTGACAAGTGTTGACAAGAGGGAAAAGCATTTGAGATAAAGGAAAACTCAACTGATACATGGTGAAAAGCAATTGGAAAACACTGTATTCAGATTGGCAGTAATAAACTGCATGAAGACAAAGCGGAGCAAGTGAACACATTTGTAGATAGGTAAGTGGTTGAAGTTTGACATTGCTGATATTATAAATAATGAATATAGGGTAAAATGTTGTAGAGGTAGAAATAATTTAACCCTTTTTATCGTAATTGTTGATGTGGTGTCTAAACTATCACTGTCGTCAACAAAGTTCTGCATTAGAAAGCAGGTTTTATTAACTACAATAAAAATTAAATTGGGGCTTACATTTAGATTTTTGGCAATTCTTTTTAATGTATTCAGTTTCAATATGATTGTTTACTTGTAGATTATGTCGACAAGCGGAGATGCCTGAAAAAAACTGCAATTCGTTCCCAAAATTTGCCCCTTTGAAGTGTCGACAAACCGCCATCATTTAAAACGGTCCAAAGCAAACAGGCGCATTTGAATAGGCTCTAAAAGAGGAAAACGGAGCAACTCACAAATCGTGTTACTACTGTTATGGAGGAACCACAAAACACAGGCCCGTCAAGTACCGAACAACCCGAGATGGAAGCAGCTAATGCTCTGTTAGAGTTGCACAATATGCAGATTGGCAGTAATAAACTGCATGAAGACAAAGCGGAGCAAGTGAATACATTTGTAGATAAGTGGTTGAAGTTTGACATTGCCGATATTATAAATATTGAATATATGGTAAAATGTTGTACAGGCATAAATAATTTAGCCCTTTTTAACGTAATTGTTGATGTGGTGTCTAAAGTATCACCGTCGTCAACAAAGTTCTGCATTAGAAAGCAGGTTTTATTAACTACAATGAAAATTAAATTGGGGCTTACATTTAGATTTTTGTAAAAATTGGAGGTTAGCAGGTTATGTTTTGCATCAGTTTTGACCAAGAACACTATACTAAGGAGATGCAACTTCCTATGACGGCTGTATATAAAAGCGGCCCCTATGCCGGGGATAGCCGTCGCGGCACTGTTGACAGCGTGTAACTACTTCGGTCATTTTCGTTTGTTTTCGCTGCTGTGCGAGAGTTGGAAGCGAGCTAAATTAACCTGTAATCCCGGTTAAAAGTCAGTTTACTTTGTAAATGCGATTATATTAATTATCGTTATGAGGCGGCAGTATTATAGTACCTTTGAAAGAGGTTTTAGTAAAGTTTTCGAAAATTAATTTGGAAGGATTCCAGAAAATCAGACTGATTTACAGTTATCAATTGAAAAAAAAATGCAATAATACTAGCAGTCTTTTTTAAATCTCGTGGGTAGAATATGTTCAGGAAATTTATTGGCAAATATAAATGTGTAATAACATTAGTTAAGCCAATTAGGTATTTTTTTGTAGAAAAAGTAAGTAATATGATGGACATTTTACTTACCATGTTGATTCACACACCACTTATAAGAACAAGACACCAAGCTAAATAAACAATATACCAAGACAAAATTACAAGAGCGACTGAACACCAAGAACTTTAAGCAATAATGTTGCTGATATCAGGTAGTTTTACAGGTGGAGTTGATTACCTGAGTTTTTGGAATAGGAAGTAGACACTTAAATACGTTTACAAATTATCCATCATAACTAAAGCTGATATTATATGGCAAATGCATATTTTGTATAATTGATAAACCGGATAAACTTTTCGCATATGTATACTAATTATGTGAAAACAAATTGTTTAAGCCAAGTTTCACTTTGCATATTTTGCATATTTATACGTTTTTGAGCATACTTTCTGGATTTTGCATATTTGGTTATATTTAGCAATAATTTGTAATGTATGAACTTTTAAAGATTTTTTTGTTAAATTTACTATTTCATGAAATTTATTAATTAAATGTTTGTGTGCAATTGAGATATATACTTTCACTTTCTGCCGCTGGAGTGCAGTGCGCATATCGAAATAAGCAGAGGAAAGGGAGAGTCCCTATTAAAATCTTTGACTATATCAACATAGACTGCCAGATACCCCCACTTTTCCCATAGAAGCAATGTATAAAGAATCAGACAATATAGAATCCACTTCAAGAGTGTTGGGTGAATAATAGTCTGGCGGGGTTAGGGGAAATCTCATTTTTATGTTGATTACAACCTGAAGTTGGCGTTGGCAGTCCATGTTTATATGGCCAAACGTTAAAACGAATGTCGTCTTTGAATAAATATTAGGGAATTAAATAAACTCATACAAAATAATTAAAATTTTTACATTATTTAGAATACTCCTACCTATTTTCAAAATAAAATGAGGAGCATATTATGTGCATATATTATAACTTTGGGTGCATATACTCAACAAAATATATGCATATATATGCGCATATTTTCGTACATTTGAGTGCATATAATTATCAGCTTTAATAATAACAATAAAACATAATATTTCCTTTATATTTGAAATATTCCAAAAGCAAATAAGTACTTATTTGTCCCTATTTTCAGAAAGTTGTAGATTTGTCTAAATATAGTGCTTTTAGATATCAGCGAACGGAGGATATAAGATGGGGAATAAAGAAATAAAAATAGTGTGCTACGCCTAGTGATGTGGGTCGGGTAAATATCCAGTGGGTACGGTATTTATAAATGGGTATTTACCTGGGTATTTACCCCTGCCTCGGGTAAATACCTAAACACTGGGTATTTATTAAATGTGTAATATTTAGAAAGCTAAGCTAAACTTTTACTCACATCATAATGTTATCTTAATAAATAAACTACATATAAATGCACTGGAATATTTTATGTAAAATAACAATTTAAATGTAACATTGAATAAGCATTCACCCAGGTAAATTACTCATTTATCGGGAAAGAACATTGGCTGCCGAAGTTTGTGGAAATAAACAGTTAGACGCAATAAATTGCGCCTGTTAGAGATTACAAAAAACATTGTGACGGCTCTGACTCCATTTTTAAAAAATGAACATAACATTAATTTGAAGAAATAATCCTTATAATTATTAACATTAATATATACTGATAGACATATTATGAAACAATCTTAATAAGGCAAAAAATATCACAAAATAATATAAACAACGCTGTATACCGATGGGACCATAAGTATGTAACAGCAATAAGATAGCATGAGCAAAAACACATAATACTTGAATAAGAGATAACCGTAAAAAAAGTTATTTTAGTAGGCATATTTTGTTGACATATGCCATAATTAAAATGAACATCAAGTTTACTCAAATATTTGTTTGTATGTTCATCTCTTTCTTATTCAATCATTGAATTCTGTTTCTTCTTCATGCTATCTCATTGCTGTTGTATACAGGTTGCCTAAAATTATATGGAACATGGCAATTCCATGAGTTGGAAAAGATTCAAATACTAATTACCATAAGAGTAACCGAAATAGAAAATGCAATAATTACTTTGGTAGCTAGGCAACAAGTAGGTATAATAGCTACTTGTTGCCTAGCTACCAAAGTATTTATTGCATTTTCCATTTCGGTTACTCTTATGGTAATTAGTATTTGAATCTTTTCCAACTCATGGAATTGCCATGTTTCGTACAATTTTAGGCAAAATCTGTATAATTATGTCCCCATCTGTATTTTGGGCAGTAAATGTTCTCAGTTCAGCTATTTTCTTAAACATTTTTATAAAATTCGAATAAAGTATCTTCAGTTATGAATCAATTATACTCATTAGATAGATACATTAGATTATAATATTTGTAAATGAGTCTATAAATATCCGCTTAAATACCCATTTTGGGTATTTACCCGGATAAATACTCCAGGTATTTACCCCTAAAAATTAATACCCGGGTAATTTACATCACTAGCTACGCCGATGATGCCGTGCTCCTGGCAGAAAATGAAAATGACTTGCAACGACTACTGTTTAGGTTCAAAACAGCAGCGGAAGAATTTAACATGAGAGTATCAACAGAAAAAACAAAATCATTGACTATCTCGAAAGAACCTCTTCGATGTAAATTGGCCGTTGATAATAATATGATTGAACAAGTTATGAACTTTAACTACCTAGGTGTACACACATCTAGCATGAGAAACCTAAACGAGGAAGTTCGCAATCAAGCAATGAAAGCGGCTGCGATATCAGGCTACCTACGAGACGTGATATGGACAAATAAGCACATGTCGGTTGAAAGTAAAGTACAGATCTATAAAACCTGCGTCAGACCCATCTTAACTTATGCCGCCGAAACCAGAGCTAAAACAGCCAAGAAGAAGAAGAAGAAGAAGAAGATATCAGCAAATTCCAGGAATTTAGTTTTCGGAAACTGTCCCAGTGACATTTCCACTAATTCAATTTACAGCATTGTAACAATAATTATTATCATTTAATACTGAACAGAAAAATCTGGTCTGATACACGCACACAACTTCCTTTTACAGTGATCTTATAATTAGTCAAAAATTTGATTTTAAATTTTTAAGCATTGGTCAAAAATTTTCAAAAATTACAAATTGTACAAAAACGGTGCAAAATAGAGCGTTAGGTGAAGAGACAAATTTTCTCTATAATTTTAAGCTGAATTCAAAAATGTAATAATATACCGGGTCTTCTATTTAAAATAAGAGTTAATAAAATTTTTTTTTAAAAACAAAAGAAACCCATTTTAGAGGTGTTCAACTGGAAAATCACCTATCTCACATCCATACACATTAAAAATGTAATGCAAATGAGAAGTTTGAAAAAAATCGTTAAAACCGTTTTTGAATAAATCGAAAAAAAACTGAAAAATCACAAGAGTAAACACCTACTTCCAGTTATGCGATTTTCTTCAAAAGCTTGCTGTCGCGTCTACATAGTACACAAAACTTATATATAAAGTTTCAACCCCATACCTCTTTTCATTTTTGAGATATTCTGTTCACAGAGAGACACACACACACACACACAGACAGACCCTCACACAGACACACACACACACACACAGACAGACCAATAAAAAAATATATGTTTTTTGGGTTCAGGAGACTCTGAAACGTGAAGATCTGTTGAAAACTCAATTTAAAATTGGGGATCGAGTCATAATAAAAAAGCTCAAGGCAGCTGATCGCAGAGAGAAGATCTGTGCGAAATTTTTAAACGCCTATGAAGGACCTTACAGGGTACATAAAATTCTAAGCAATGAAAATACATACGAACTTATCAATGAAACAGATAATAGAGTAAGGGGTCGTTTTCATATCTCGGCGATACACCCATATTTGGAAAATATAATTTAGAATAGGGTAGTTATAGGACAAATGTTGTACCACACACAGTAGTTTAGTTAGAATAGGAGATAGGTTAGGCATTTTAGTAATTTAAGGTAGGATAGTAAATCATCAAATATCAAATGAGACTGATTAATGATAACAGTTTGAAAAAAAGCAATGAATAATTTTGTGTGAATTAAAATAACAACGCATTACAACCTACTAATGAAATTAAAAAGAAAACATGCGTAGTGATTTTAATTAACAAAAATTATGGGGAATTTCATTAGCCCTCAAATCGGCTCTGATTGCAGTACAAGCAAATGACAAATTAAATCATTAAAGCACAGAGTTGTAATAATGCAAGCATCTGAGAAAATTCACATAAATTGCCAAATCATATTAACACTGGTATAATTCGCCAATGAAATTGATTGTAATTGAATAGGCACAGAAATATGGAAGCTCAAATTCCGTGTATTGGGTTTAGCAATATAATTTTAATCGTAATATAATAGATTTGCACAAACTAAAAGTCGAATCTAAAAATTAATTAAGAACTGGCACAAAAAGTTCAAGTTAGACACAGCTTAAAAATGGAAGCGTAGAAAGTAAAGTCATTAGAGAATGGATAGCAAATGAACATTTTTAATAAAGGTGAGAAGAAGAATGACTAGAAGAATAAGGCAAAGAACATAGAAAAGCCAGGCAAGTCATTTATGACATGAAAATGCAAGACTTGGGGATTTGAAGAGATTGAAATAGCAAGAAATTAGATGGAATTCAAATAAGCAAGAAATTAGACAATGTTGGTGGATTAAAAAACTAGTCAGTGCAGTGATAAACAATGGGCATTTAAGTGTTATAAAAATGAAGTGAGTGGCGCATTAAAAAACATTGAGAAATAAACAATTCCAAAAGACAATAATTTTAGTACATAAGAGATTGTAATTAACTGATAAAATTTGTTAAAATTAGATTATAAGTTATGTTTTTGTACCTGGTTGATTTCCTGCAATTCAAATCTGTAGACAGTGTTTTGTCAATAACGGGGAGATAGCTATTGTTTCTGAATAAATTGTTAGAAGTTGCCTGTTTTTGCTCTGACTTTAATTAAAGATTTTTCATAGAAAGCATAAATTGACATAAAAATAAATAGCACCATCGTAACCAGCGAATTCAAGTGTATCAGCACAATTGGAGGCAAGAGATTCCAGGTATTTGAGTTTTTGGCGTTCCGAGGCAGGTTCGGCAGTTGGCGAATTCCTGCGACATCAGCGAGCAGCATCGTGGGAAGGCATAGAGTGGCAGGATTCTTCCGGCAGCTCCACACATCAGGCCAGAACACAACCCAGCATCACGAGCAGCCCGGGGAGCAAGATTTCAGCCAGATTCATAACAACGAAGCCCAGCTACGACAACCAAAGTGAGGTTAGTAGTGTAAAATTTTGATCTCCGCGAACGGCGTGAAAATTTGAGCATACCTTAATTACGACCCGGAGAATAAGAAAACCATAGCGGTTCATGGGGATGGCGAGGAATTTTCCCAGGATTTACAATTAAAATAGTCAGTTGGAGGCCCCATAAAACAAACGCAAATACGGCGTCCTTTTTAAGAATGCACCAATAGCACATGATCTGGAAAACAAAAGAATACATAGACGCCACTTGAAGGCAATTATTAAAAATCTTACCGTAAAATTTGTTCATTTAATTTGCTTGATAAATCAATTCCAAACGCGAACTGAGAAAACTTGATCTTGGTGTGATAGATTTGACATTTCAGTTTAACAACGGCACATCACGCCTACATTTTAGACATTCTGCCTACAGTTCAGAGGCGTACCATAAAATTTTAACTAGGAAAGTTTAGGAACCCAAGACCTGAGTTTTTGAGTTTTAATTTCATGTCTCTGTTAAAAATTGAGCTAGCGAAATTAGGAAATCAGATGAATGGATTAGAAAAAGGGCAAACTACCATAAGAGTAATTCTCAATTTTGGCGTACCCAACGAAATAAATTAATCAGTTAGTTTGATTTTAGCAAGTGGTAGAACTAAATTAAACATTGTGTGGTAACTCTTTTTATTTATTACAATAATTATAAACCTACAAATATTATACGTACAGGGTCATTGCAATATATATATATATATATATATATATATATATATATAATATTTTATTATGTAATATATAGAATATAAATAAATATGTCAATATTGCAATAGCTCACCAGGTAAACTATGCCTTAATTCATGTAATGTCTTAAGTAATGATAACTGCTTTTAAATCGAGAGCTCTTATTTTCAAGGTGGGTTAATCAAAATCTAGTTTGCTATCAATGATACTAAACGCCAAACTTGACTTTCAAAATTAATCAAACCAGGTAAACTGACAACTGTATCTCACATTGACATTTACTACTATTCAAATCACCTATGTAAGTACTAACTAAACTTTATGTTATCACTTTCAAAATTGACAGTTATTCAAAATGCTTTTTCAACTTATCTTAACAAACCTTAATAGCTGCTCATGCTTTCACTGCAAACACCAATCACTACTGGATCCTGTCATCGATAGACTGCAGCACTCAATGTCCAATTCACCAACAGCAACCCCTTTGATGGTCCGTAAATCCTTTCAACTACTCTTGACTTGTCAAACCAACTGCTCAGATCCCTAATTCCTATCCTAGCTCCTCCTGGATGTCACCATCACACGATCTACCTCCTGGTAACCTCCTTCTGGTTCCGTCCGGTCAAATCAACTCCCTTGGTTCGAAAATCCTGTCCTGGTTACTCCTCGATGTCACTGTTCCTGCCGGATGCCACGGATCCTTCTGGATGTTACCGTCACACGATCCAAGTCCTGGTAAGTTTCTATCCTTTTATAAATTCCAATTGTAACTTTGTTCCCCGTTTTTACAGATAATCTGATGTCTCAAACAACATTCACAGAACACCCAAATCAAATAATAAATTGTAAAATACCTCTTCTAATATCTTGTACGTATGAATAAATCCAAATCCCCTCAACTAGTATAATGTCATGTATTCTATTGTTGTGGAGCCTTCTCAGTTTTCCGTTATTTGGAAAATTCCTGATTGCCAGCTCGCCTTGGAATTTGTGGACTGTATGAATTGTAGGTTTCACTGAATAAATACACTCGTTGAAAGCCGGAAATATGTTACTTTATTAGCAATAAACAACACATTGAACGTTTGAACATTTACAAAGAATTAGCTTTCGGAGTGCGGACCGGTTCGCATGCTGCCACGTTGACAGATGGAACGTAAGTGAACGGCGAGGCAATGCCCGCTCGAACTTCTACTGCGCACAGTATGAATTCAGAATGCAAGAGAGGCGGCAAAAGTTTATAAAGTCCTTAACATACCGCCCGCCTTGGAAAGGGTAACCTTTCAAATAAAACATTACAGAGTTGACATGTAAAAGCTAGAGTAAAACATGTAACATGAACACACATATATACAAAGCATAATAGTACATGGATCTTAATCGAGTACAAGAAAACCCGAACAATGGGGAGCCAAAAGGCCTTACGAACACTGCGCTGAACGCTAACGCACTAGTTCACAACACTAGGTAGCGGGCACAATTTGGCGAAGGATCGCTTCACGATCCCTGACACAGTGTTCACTGACGCCACACGCGTAACGCCGTCAAGGCCAGGGTGCAGCTCGGTGACCCGGCCTAACCTCCACTTCAGAGGGGGTAGATTGTCATCCTTGATGAGGACCATAGAACCAGGCTGGAGGTCCGAAAGATGCGTGCGCCATTTGGTGCGCTGTTGGAGTTCCGAGATGTACTCCTTGCTCCATCTTTTTCACACATTCTGGTGTAGTTGTTGTATTCTCTGGTATTTAGACAGCCGAGACTCGACTATCTCAGTTACGTTGGGATCAGGCAGTGACACCAACGGACGACCAATCAGGAAATGAGCAGGAGTCAAAGGCTGAAGGTCGTTTGGATCAGAGGACAAAGGGGACAGGGGTCGGGAGTTTAAGGTCGCTTCCACCTGTGCTAACAAAGTGCTAAATTCATCATAATTTAGACTAGCGTTACCTATAACGCGACGTATGTGATGTTTGGAGGACTTGATTCCGGCCTCCCACAATCCGCCAAAGTGGGGACTGTGCGCGGGTATAAAATGCCAAGCTACTCCGTCGTTCGCGACTGATTCGGAGATAGAAAGGTTTTGTTCCGCGAGAAAATTGCCTAATTCGATTAACTCGGAATTAGCGCCTACAAAGTTAGTGCCGTTGTCTGAGTAGACATGGAGCGGTTTGCCTCGTCGAGCCACAAACCGGCGAAAAGCCATTAAGAAGGTTTCAGTAGAAAGATCAGCGACCAATTCAAGGTGCACTGCCTTTGTGATGAAACAAACGAATAGACAAAGGTAGGACTTTAATAGTTTAGAACCACGTCCCTTGCGATCCTTTATCATGAAAGGTCCACCATAATCAATACCAGTCGTATGAAATGGGGGCGATGATTGAGTACGAGAGGCTGGCAGGTCTCCCATTATGGGTTCAGTTAACTTAGGAGAGAATCTAAAACACCGTAAGCATTGATGAACCACTTGCTTGACGATATTTCTGCCAGAGGTGATCCAATATCGTTCTCTGAGATTAGCTAACAGCATTTGAGGTCCGGCATGGAGAAGCCGAAGATGCTCATGCGATACTAGGAGTTTGGCGAATGGATGTTTGCCAGAAATCACTAGAGGAAACTTCTTGTCAAAGGGTAATTGAGAGTTGTGGAGCCTACCACCAACTCTTAGCAGTCCCTCGGAATTCAGAAAGGGATTCAGGGATATCAAAGCAGAAGATTGTTTCACAGGCTTGCTCTGTGACAACAGTTTAAGTTCGTCAGGAAATGACTCGCGTTGGGAGAACCTGGCAAGCCTTACAATAGATGCTTGCAGTTCATCTGTAGAGAGGGGACCAGAAAGACGATCAGCCTTAGGGGCTCGCGCATTGTTATGAAAACGAAAGCAATAAGCTATAACTCGTTGTAAGCGAGCAAAGCTTGAATACTGATTGAACGGAAATGGTTCAACAGAGGTTACAGGAAGACTCTGAACTTCTTTTTTGAATTCTGGAAGCTCAGCACGAACATGTTTGGAAGTAGGCCAAGAGGCCTCACCTTCGCTTAGCCAGGTGGGACCATGCCACCAAAGGCTGAATTCTTTCAAACCTAAAGGGGTGATTCTCCTAGTGAGAAGATCAGCAGGATTAGACGTTGTGGGAACATGCCGCCAAGTGGCATCAGAGGTGAGTTGCTGAACATCAGCAACTCTGTTGCACACAAAGGTCTTAAGAAGATTTGGACTGGTTTTCAACCATCCTAGCACTATTGTGGAATCTGTCCACAGACCGATTCTAGATATGGGCAAATCAAGTGCCTTTATGACTTGCATGGAAAGTTTGCTTAGAAGAACAGCTCCGCAGAGCTCGAGCTTCGGGATTGTCAAGGGCTTTAAAGGGGCTACCTTGGCCTTGGAACAGAGAAGGTGAACCTGTACTTCCCCTTCCTGATTCTTGGAACGTAGGTATATCGACGCACCGTAACTATTGTTAGAGGCGTCGCAGAAACCATGGAGCTCTATCTCGACCACGCTCCGACAGAGGACGTGACGAGGAATTGCTAAGTCATTGAGCATGAGAAGCTCACTGCGATAGGTTAACCATTTTTCTTGTATGGCTTTAGGAACGGGTTCATCCCAATCCAGCTTTTCCATCCAAAGCTGTTGCAAAAGAACTTTGGCACCCATGGTGCATGGACTTAGAAGACCCAACGGGTCGAATATCTGCGATATTTCAGACAAGATGCTACGCTTCGTAGCCTTACTACTTGTAGAATTTGAAATATTGAACATCAGATGATCGCTTTTAAAGGACCAAATCAAACCAAGGGTGTTTGTGTGCTCATGTGCACTGAAATCAAGAACACCCGGATGCAAATCGGAATCTGGTATTCCATCGAGAACTTCTGGAGAGTTAGAAATCCACTTTCTAAGTTTGAAGCAGCATGACTCAAGAATCTGATCCAAGTTTGAGCAGAGAGTACGCGCTTTCTCAGGAGTGTCGGCACCTGTCAGAAGGTCGTCGACGTAGAAGTCCTCCTTTATGATTCGAGAGACTTCGGGATTTGAAGCCTCACATTCGATGCCCAATTGGGTTAAGCATCGAATAGCAAGAAAAGATGCTGAAGCGGTGCCATACGTAACCGTATTCAGGTAGTACGACCGAAGAGGCTCAGCTGAGGAGGGTCGCCACAAGATTCTCTGAAGGGGCCTATGGTTAGGATTCACCAGAACCTGGCGATACATCTTCTCGATATCAGCTGATATAGCGAATAAATGCTTGCGAAAGCGAACAAGAATGGAAAATAAGTTTTGTTGCACGGTTGGGCCAACCATCTGAATACTGTTCAGAGATTGCCCTGAAGTGGTTGCTTGAGAACCATTGAATACAACTCGGAGTTTAGTTGTCAGGCTTTCCTCTTTTAAGACTACGTGGTGGGGTAGATAATAGGATATCTCGTTTGAATTAGGGTTTGAAACGGACATATGACCTAATTCAGAATATTCATTCATGAAACTCGAATAGCGATTGGACAAGTCAGGGTTCGCTTGTAACCGCTTCTCTAATGATAAGAATCTTTTCTGAGCGATTTGCAATGAATCACCCAATACCTCTACAGGTTCCTTGAGAGGGATAGAGACAACGAATCGACCATTCGCTTCTCGTTGCGTATTTTGCACGAAATGTGCCTCACAGGCGTTCTCTTCATTTGTGCGAACCTTTTCCTCAGGGTAGTGTTCGAGTTGCCAAAACCTAGCAATGGAATCAGAAGCATCCTCGATCGTGCCAAGATTGCACTGTACAGGGTACGCAGAAGGAGGGCCTGTAGGGCCAGAAACAATCCAACCAAAACGAGTCTTTTGGAGGATGGGAAGATTTGGGCCTAGACCAATTTGTCCAATACAAAGGAGCTGCCAGAAAATGGGCGAACCAATCAGAATGTCGATGGTGCCCGGTTGGTCGTAGGACAGATCTGATAACTTGATGTTATCAGGAACCTTGAAACTGTTTCGCTGGACGCGAAAACTTGGGGTAACACCCGTAATCTCATCGAGAACAAGACAGGATAGACCAATGCCGTATGAAGTGTGAGGGGCTTGCAGCTTGATATCACACCTAGCCTTAATTTGAGAAGTGGCTTTACTTAAGCCAGAAACAGTAACGTTGACTTCGCGAATTGGAAGCTTCAACCTTTTACACACATCTGAACGTATGAAGTTCGATTGGGAACCGGAATCCAGCAGGATTCGCACAACATGAGGCGTACCATCATCAGCGATGAGTTTAGCGGTAGCCGTAGGTAAGAGTACCTGCAAAGCATTCGAACAGAATGCAGAAATCGATTGATTTAGCTCAACAGGGGTTTCTGCTGACACTGCAGATCCTGGTTGACTAGAAGAAGCGTTCTGAGGCTTATCCTCATGAAGAAGGGTGTTGTGCCTTGATTTGCACTTTCTACACGTATGTTTGGAGCTACAGAGGCTCGATAGGTGACCCTGAGTTAGGCAATTAAAGCATACGCGGAGCTCTTTTGCCTTTGACTTTCTGTCAAGAACAGACAGCTTGACAAACTTATCGCATTTGTACAAGGAATGAGATCCTTTACAAAGTGGACACGAAGGGGTACCCGACACAAATGATTTAGAATGTACCTTGGAAGACCTTTCGGGTACAAGCTTGCTATCTTTTACCTCTAGAGTTTCTAGAAGATTTGCTGTATTTTGTAAGAATTCCTTGAACTCATCAAGATTAGGCAGGTCAGAACTTGACCGGTTTCTAAGGACCTCCCATTCACGAAATGTAGTGGGGTCCAGTTTTTTAGAAACTACATAAATTATAACAAAATCAAGAAGCTCGCTTTCGGTAGCTAATGATTTGATTGCTGCAAAATGTTTGAATAACATATCGCTAATCGTACGTAATTTAGTTGCAGATTTCTTACTGCAAGATTCAAGCTCGAAAATAGCCTTGAGGTGGTTATGAACCAGAATTTTTAGATCATTGTATCGATTGCACAATGCCTCCCAAGCTAGAGTATAATTACCCGCAGTAAACTCTAAACTTTTTATAATTTGGCTTGCATCACCCTGTAAACTAGCCTTTAGGTAATGCAGCTCCTGAATAATAGTCAGCGTTTGATTCTCATGAATTAAGCTACTAAATATCTCACGAAATTCTAACCATTCTGAAACACTTCCTGAATATTTAGGAATTGAAATGGTAGGAAGCCTAAACGATGGCGTATTACACTGCGAGCTGCAGTTTGAATGCCCTGATCTTAAGCTACCAGCAGGCGATCCAGAACGATCTAATGCAACATCAGACTGGCTGTTGTATTCATTAATCAAATATTCAGCTTGTGAAATTGCAAAATAATAAGAATCTTCAAATTCAACTTGTTGCTGCATTTCAGATTCTGTATCCTCACTGTTTTCTAAAATTTGTTCATGAACCGCATAATATTCCGATAACAAGGTGGCTGTATCATTCAATCTTTTTTGCAATTGAATAATCTGAGCGCTAGATAAGAATTGATCTTCATCATGAATTTTTTGCAAGGATTGCACGTGATTTGCGAAACGCGTAAGCTTGCCTTTAATAGAGCCTCGTACTCTTACAAGCGAATCCATAATTGTTGAAATTAAAACAACTTAAGGATGAAAACTGTTCGTACGCCACTGGCGTGAATTTTGTACGCTTCTGGTACGCGGACCCAACGGGTTAACTATCTGTGATATTTCAGGCAAGATGCTACGCGTGGTAGCCTTACTACTTGCAGAATCTGAAATATTCTTTAATGATAAAACCTTTCGCACGCCTCTGGTACGGAATTTTGTTTACAACGCAGACAGCGCTTGATAACAACGCGAGAAACTTATCGCTAACGACGCAGAAAACGACCCTGGTACAACGCGAGATGATTCACTTGTGACTGCTTCGACTGCAGTATGAAACATGCAGGGGATATTGCTAACAAACGTAATAGCTTGGCATTTCACGCAATTAAAAATGTTTATATGACTCATAAACCATTTGTTTACGCAATAATACGCAGCTGAAATTATGCACATGCAAACACAGATGATAGAAAACCAAATTCATGCATAGGAATTGCAAAAATAGGAAATTAGGCTTACATTGATATTGGTGTATGTGCCGCCTTGCCGGTTTTCCTCGTTGCTGTGGTTCGTACTACCGTCTCGTCTGCAGCTGGAATGCACACGTGCACGAACTTGGCGCCAAACCCGGCGTTTGGCTATCTCGCTCTCACGTTGATAGCACCGTCTGCTGTCTTCCTTCCTCTCGTTATGGTTGAAAACTGCTTGTTGTACTTGCCAATGACCAATGTTGTCGAATGCTGTCGCTGTTGATTGGACTCGCAATGACCTAATGTGGTTTAATCCTGGCTCTGTAGGACCATGTTGTGGAGCCTTCTCAGTTTTCCGTTATTTGGAAAATTCCTGATTGCCAGCTCGCCTTGGAATTTATGGACTGTATGAATTGTAGGTTTCACTGAATAAATACACTCGTTGAAAGCCGGAAATATGTTACTTTATTAGCAATAAACAACACATTGAACGTTTGAACATTTACAAAGAATTAGCTTTCGGAGTGCGGACCGGTTCGCATGCTGCCACGTTGACAGATGGAACGTAAGTGAACGGCGAGGCAATGCCCGCTCGAACTTCTACTGCGCACACTATGAATTCAGAATGCAAGAGAGGCGGCAAAAGTTTATAAAGTCCTTAACATCTATATCCAATTAACTGTATCTGTAGCTTCTCCTCTAACACTTGATGTCACAATATCTTTTCCATTTTAAATATTTCACTTTATTTTACCTCGTAGATTTGTTTTCAGCCTTTATTTAATTTGTTATCACCAAAATTAGACAAATTAAGACAGAGATTCTGTTTTTTATTATACCAAAATTATTATAGCCAAATTACATACATGCTTTCTTTAGTTGTTTTATGTAACTGTTTTTAAACAAACTTTTTATATCTATTAGAGACAATTCTTAATGCACACTTCCTACTTTTTTCTAAATAATGCTATATACAGAATTTTCTTAACAAATACATTTGTCAGTGTTATCTTGGTTTATTTTTATAAATATTAAATACAACCATTAAGTTTAAGCCATTCCAATAAATATAACAATATTAAATGATTCACAATGAAAAGAACCCTTGTATCTTTTACTTTCATTATTTATGTTCAAAACGTTATACCCATCAAGATTCAATTATTATAACTGTCCAACTTTATTAGTTCATTTTAAATATTTCTTTCATATGCTTTAATTTCCTGCATCATGTATCATAACAATATATATAAATCTAACACCAAACTCACAAAACAAAAATGAAAATAAAACTTATTAAGTCTTTTCATACGGCAATACACTGGTTACACTCACTGTAAAACCTACCAAGCACAGTGTGCGGCTCGAAGACACCCCGGCTCGAACTCGGCGCTGCCATCTCGGCGCGGGGCCAGCTCGGCGCCGGTACAACTCGGCGCGGAGCAATCTCGGCGCCAGCCAACTCGGCGCGAGGCCATCTCGGCGCCGAATTCAAATTTGCAAACTACATTGTGCACTACGTAAGAAAATTATTATCAAAAAATAATAAATAAAGTGATCGCTAAAAAGCTGTCATCAAATGAAAAAAAAAAATATTGAGAATTTCTTGGAAAATCAAACACTGACGACCAGAGGTGGTTGCAAAGTGATTACAAATGAGCCAAACAAAAGTTGTCACATGACTTCCGTTATCAGTAAAATTTTACGTTTTTTTTTAAATAATTACGAAGCATGCATTTACTAGTCTCCATAGAGAAACATTTTACGAAAAAAAGTTTTCTGACCTTGAGATTGTTCAGTCAGTTAAACTACCACACAATAAAAAATCTCATTGAAATCTTGATTAAATTCCGAAAAATAGCACTTTTTGGATTTACACAATTTTGAAAAACGCCATTTTCTAAGTAAAGTTTTTATATGACAAATATTTCGTTAATATTTATTTTCCAAATCAAAGAATTTTATTTTTAACAATTTTTTTTATTATGAAATAAAAAACTTTTTGAAAAATGTTTGTTTTTCCATAGCCGTCTTTGTTAAAAGTAAAATTCTTTGATATGGGACCTAAACATAAAAGATAATGTGAGAGATCAAAGTTAGCAGAGGATTTTGAAATTTGGTATAGGAACCTAGATGCTGATTCTAAACAACTTCTCTTAATAATAACTTTTTTTCGTATTTGCTACATAAAAGACACGCTACTCTACAGTAATAGTTATTTACCTAACAAGTTCGTAATTTTCCCGAATGAACACTTTGTATGTAGTGCGAATTCGGGAAAATTTTTCCCGAAGGAGTTAGGTACAATGTTTTTTGTAACGAATAACTGAAAATATTTTAAAAAATAAAAAAATTATTGTTTAGTGTTTTACTAATTTACTGAGTTGACAGCACAAATCACTAAACTTTTATACCTATCCTACGCACCTGTTAGTTTTTGTTGACGTTTACAGCGCCTCTGGTGTTTGCAGGTGCAATTAAACCAACGAGGGACAATCCTCTATACAGGGTGTCTCAAAAAGAATGGGACACCGATTAGCCATAGATTCCTTACGTCATAATAAATCAATTACACCTAATATACCTTCTGTATATATATACCCTCTAAATTTTTTTAAAATGTTACAGATAACGAAGTTAGAGCTAAAAAAAGTTTTGAAACTTAGGTAAAGTGCCCTTTACAGTCAAGTTTAGTTTATGAAATTTTTTCTATTAGTGAAGTATATAATAGTAAGTATGCATACCAAAATTAAAATTGATATCTCTACATTTATGGAAATTAACAAAAAAATAAAAAATAAAAAATAAAAAATTGAATTTCAAGGCCCTATAACTTCCTACTGAAAAGACTTTGTACTAAGGTATATTAGGTTTAATCGATTTATTATGACGTAAGGAATCTATGGCTAATCGGTGTCCCATTCTTTTTGAGACACCCTGTATAATAAAGGAGAACGATCCAGACGTGTGTGTCCCGAGGGCCCCCTTGGAGAGGGGCAGAACCCCAAGGGCCCTCTTAGAGATGGGCGAAGCCCCGAGGGCACCCTTGGAGAGGAGCGGGGCCCTGAAGGACCCCTTGGAGAGGGGCGGAGCCCCAACGGCCCGCTTGAAAATGGGCGGAGCCCCGAAGGCCCCCTTGGAGAAGAGCGGAGCCCTGAAGGACCCCTTGGAGAGGGTCGAAGCTCCGAGGGCCCGCTTGAAAATAAGCGGAGCCCCGAGGGCCCCCTTGGAGAGGGGCGGAGCCCCGAGAGCCGCTTGGAGAGGGGCGAAGCCCCAAGGGCCCCTTTGGAGATGGGCGGAGCCCCGAGGTCCCACTTGGAGAAGGGGCGGAACCCCAGAGGCCCCTTTGAAGATGGACGGAACCCCAAATGCCCCCTTGGAGATGGGTCAACGTAATAGGCCTAAAAATGGTGGTAGATTGAATAGAATAGACCGCGCAATAGTGCGCGCAGTCCCGTTTATTATAAAAATTTACAAAAAACACAATTCCCCTAGCTTTTGTAGAAAAGTAAAAAACACCGCAGTGAGGGAAAAGTAACTTTTGGCGTATCGGGAATGACCAGGAAATATGAATTTAGAAGTCATGAGTACAAAAAATAGTGTTTATCTACGACCACTACTAAAAGTAGGCCTTTTAGCGCTAGCTTGTTTCACTAAAAGTGACGTTTTATAGTTTACCGTGTTTAAAGAAATCAGCTGTTTACTTTTAGCACATGTGCTAAAAGTGAAGCGAGGTTCAAAACTACAATTTGGAACTGCAAGTGAAGTTGTAAAGCTATTCTAGTTGCTTCTTGCGTTACAGGTAAAGCGTTTTTGAAATAATTAAAGCGTTATGTAATGAATACAGTCATATGTGGAGTATCAATAATTAGATCTCGTAACTCACCTTGACAGCACGGGCGTGGCCAAACAATCGCCACAGCGGCGTAGCCTACTATTCATTATGACATAAATTAAAAGCGTCGCAGATGCGAATCTTTCTTAAATCGATATTTATGGATTAATAACGGTAAAATTAGGGTCGTAGATAAAATATTGTATGCAACGCGTGCTAAAAGTCGTTTATGCGCGAGACATGTTATGAAACTCAGCCTTCGGCTTCGTTTCATAATTTTCATGTCTCGCGCATAAACGTCGACTTTTAGCACTTGTTGCATAAATAGCTATTTTGAAAACTTTCAAGGCATATTTGATTTTTCAAACCTGAAATGCTGTTAGAAATTCGCCTTTAACCAAGCAGGGCTGAACCCCAAAACAGAAAATTTAAATCGAGAATTTTTTACCTTTTACAAGAGTCGTTTCACTTATCCGCGGACACACTGTATATACAAGGTGATTTTTAAGTTGATTCTTTCCTTTTGCCAGGATATAAAGCTAAAAAAAGTAAGCCATTCACCACTTTTGCGAAATATCAAAACTAACGGAGGTACAAGGTGTTGAAGTTTCAAAGTATGAACTAAAATTACTTAACGAAAATTAAACTAAACTTAATCTAACTTAAATGGTCAAAATTATCAGCATTCGCTTCTACACACACATTCCGCGTATAAGAGCGATGCGGCAGCGGCATTTTGACGACACACCCAGTAAATAATAAGCATATTCACTCATTCATTATTTTCATAAACATGAGCCATTATTGCAGCAATAACATTAAGAAAATTACAATGGGAAACTAGTTGAGCGGTCATCGCTTGACAACAGAGATAAACAAAAATAAAATTGTCCAGCCGCCTTTGCGCCAAAGTTTAGTTTTTAATTTGAAACTTTAACACCCTGTACCTCTGTTAGTTTTGATATTTCGGAAAAGTGGTAAATAAAAAAATACTTATTTTTTTAGCTTTATTTCCTGATAAACGGAAAGAATCAACTTAAAAATCACCCTGTATATAAATATATATATACAAAATATTGGTAATGTTTACATTTCACTTTATACAGGATGACAGCTTGTCCGAAAACCTATTTAGCCCCTATTAGATATATTGAGTGATTTTTACTTAGTTAAAAGTGGCGTTTTTCGAAGTTGTGTAAATCCAAAAAGTACAATTTTTCGAAAATTAAGCAAGAATTCCATACAATTTTTATTATGTGTTAGTTTTAGCTAACTCAACAATGTCAAGGCCAGAAAACAACTTTGTTTCGTTGTCCCTATCTTGGGTAGTAAATTAATTTTTCGTAATTATTTTTAAAAAATGTTGAATTTTACTGATAACGGAAGTCACGTGACAACTTTTGTTTGGCCCATTTGTAATCACTTTGCAATTACCTCTGGTCGTTAGTGTTTGATTTTCCAAGAAATTCTAAATATTTTTTTTTCATTTGATGCCAGCTTTTTGGCGATCACTTTATTTATTATTTGTTTATAATAATGTTCTTACGTAGTGCACACTGTAGTTTGCGAATTTAAATTCGGCGCCGAGATGGCCTCGCGCCGAGTTGGCTGGTGCTGAGATGGCTCCGCGCCGAGTTGTCCCGGCGCCGAGCTGGCCACGCGCCGAGATAGCGGCGCCGAAGTGGCGGCGCCGAGATGGCGGCGCCAAGTTGTCCTAGACCCTGTGCGGCTACACGCTGAAGCCTGCAAGAGGTTTATTTCATTTTTGGAGTAACAGACTAATTATTTGACTCACAAGTAGTTTTTTCGAGAAAGACTAAATATAAATGGATAGTGCGAATATTTATTATGTACAGCACGGACGCATAACTTGAGCGTTCTAAATTTGGTGAACATTTAGTAAAATCGATAGACATACGGAATTTAAAATGTAAGCAATGGTAAACAATACGCAACATAGCTATTTTAGTGGTGCTGTTCTTATTTTCCGAAGTATAATAATTTAGGTTCCATTAATATTTTTTGAATTTCATTAAATTTTTTGGTGGACAGCGCTAGGGATGTGTAGTTTAATTTGGTGTACATTATATTTGACCCCGTTTAGAATTGATTTTTTAAATGCAGTATCAGTAGGATAAGGACCTATTGTTTTGAATGTAATATAAATATGAATGGTGTAATCTATTATTTAGTGTCTTAGTGCCTTAAAGATCTATAGTTTTAATATTTTTCTTGAGAGAGGTGTGGAACTCCAAGAATGCATAGTTGAAGACGGATTCATATTTTCAGACAGGTATTTTTTTGGATAGCTCACACATTTGCTCTAAAATAGCACATGATATGCAGATAATCGTATTTCTTACAAATTGGGATGATATTCTAGGTGGTAATAGTAATGAAGTATTTTATTCTGTGTGTTATTGCAAGGTTGTTAGTTTATGTGTAATTTATTTTTAAAAATTTAAAATTAAACATTTAAAAGTTTGTTTTATTAGATATCTATCTGTAAATGTAGTAACTAAAAATGTACTAAAGAAAGTGCAATGTGATTTTATAGTCTTCGCCCAGAAGAAGTTACTCGGAAACACCTTTCTTGAAAGCTACAACTAACAATTCTTTCCCGTTGTTTATGGATACCTATTTAAATAAAAAATATACGGTACCCCCCACCCAAGAAAAGCGCCCTTCAGTGCTTTCCAAGAATACTTCGATACTCAGCATCACGCCGTTTCGCTAATACAATGAAATGCTATGAACCAGTTATTCATAAAAAAAAACAAAAAAAAATTTTTTTGCCGACGACCATAGCTCAAAAGTTGATGTTGCCTTCATTTTCGGAGGACCTATCGTATGAAAACGATCCAAGACTTCAGGAAGGTTCCTGGCGACCGGAATCGTGTACACATACGAACATACATCCCCCGCACAGCACGTTTAGGCACCCCCCAATACGGGGTATTGATCTAGTGGGCTGGGATCTTCACCAAAAGATCCGCACCGCCGAGACGAAGATTTGATATAGTGGGTTCATTAGTCAGTTGGCTCGAATTTTAGAGATATTTGACTCAGAGTGGTTTTCGATATGAGGGAATTTCAATACTTCGTACACTTCGTGTCGAAGTAATAGAAAATAGAAATCGCTAAAAAGGTACGTTGTTTGAAGCACCAGTATGATAATTTAAATTTAGCTTTCAGACCATTTCCTTCGTAAAACTTAGTTGGGGGTAAATTCATGATAAGATGATCCCCAATTCGTATATTTGCACGTTGTAGAACTGCTTTCTATTTTAACAATACCACACGAAATCATAAGCAATAATAACGAATACATGAATCAACAAATTATACTGTGAACGTAAATAATTTAAATGAGAAAATACACGAAAAAACTAGCAGGAAACTGATCAAAAAAACACAATAGAAAATCAAAGTAAAAAATACACGGGAGGGTTATATTATTGTTGTAAAATTTTAAAAAGGTCGCAAAATTTAATCAAATATTTGCATTGTAGTCAACGTAGTAACTGATGTTACATTGCAAATTTAAAATTCTCGCGAAACATCGCATTTGCCCAGGCCGTATACAGTGACGTTTGTCAAACAATTCAGCAGGTCGTGCTTAATATACTATTATCTACTCCAGTGGGATAAGTAACGCATTACGTCACTCATTTGACACTATTTCAGTTAGGTAATGAAGCTCATTACACCACTCAGTTATGTTATGGTTTCATTACGCAACTTCATTACGTAACTGAAATAGTGTCAAATGAATGACATAATGACATTTGCCTACTAAAATATTTTTGAAAATGACAGATCTGACTTTTCTCTTAATGCACTTTTCTCAATTTTAGGGAGTCGTAGATAAAATTTTGTACAATACATGTGTGATAGTGCATCATTAATATACTTGTGTGCTTAGATAACTCGTGCTACGCACTCGTTTGTAACTTACACACACGTATATTAATGATGCTGTTATCCCACTTGTATAGTAAATAACTATTACATACAGTGAAAAAAACCAGTCACTTTGACAACCGATTTAGGTCATGTGAATGTCAACATTTTTTATCAGTTTTCGAAAATAAATATTTTCTGATTTTCTTGCACACTCTACTATCGCAATCGCCCACTAGTTTTGTGTATTTAAGACCATGTATTTCCATACTTTTTCGGAAACCCTCTAAAATTATATCTGCCTTCATTGATGTTAACGTACCAGTCCAATTTTTATAGCACGTGTGGGTTGGTGTTGGCAGATCTTCAGCTTTAGCGCAAATGGGACAAAATTTGTTTGGAACGGCAATGTTTAAGGGTTTTCCGGTTTTGGCATCTAAAATAATAATTTTTATAGAGTTTTAGTTATCACAATAACTCAATATCTTTCCAAATATTATATAAAAATGATATTTCACCTTCATTTTCTATAGACATTTGTTTCTTTGCAAAAAATCTTGTAATCTAAACAAACTAAAAGAGTTTAAAAGCGTGAAACAATTTGCTAAGTTTTTAATAGTTGATAATCGGAATTTATCATAAATTTTTCCGGAAATTGCAACAGCACTGTTATTATTTTTAACATTACCTGTTTCGGTTACTTCAGCTGAAGTACCTTTGAAATGGATTTCTTTTGTATTTTATTAACTCCTATTTTAAATAGAACACCCGATATATTATTAATTTTTTCAATTCAGCTGAAAATTTTAGAGAAAATTTGATTCTTCAACGAACGATTTATTTTGTAATGTTTCTGTGAGATTTGTAATTTTTGACAAATGCTTAAAAATTAAAAATCTAATTTTTGGCTAATTATAAGATCACTATAAAATGAACGCTCCATTTGCGCGATTAACAACAGACAGATGTGTTTTCAAAAACAAAGTTTACAATCCAGACAAGACGCATCACAACAAAATAAGTCAGGGTTGCTCTAGCTACAGCTAGTATAGATGCAGAGTTGCAGACCGCTGGGATCGGTTGGCACGAATTCTCAGAACCTTTAAAACAGCGTCGAGTAGCTCCACCTACTTACGGTCGGAAGACAAACTCCCACGATCGTCAAAATGTGTATAGTTTATATAGATTTTTGTCCTTATTTTTCGACGGATCAAAAAATAAAAATATACGTATAAAATCAATTTACAATTTATATCTAGTACTGAGCCAATTTTTTTCAAAAAAAGCAATAAAGCAATTGTTTCTTCAAGTTTTGATTTTTTTTAGAAGAATCTATACGAAAATTGGAAAAGCAGCCATCAGTACTCGAAGCAATATTGTGTTAGAGATATTAGAAAAAAAAATTGAAATCAATCAAATGATAATTAAAGACAACACATTGCAAAAACAATTTAAGCTATGTGGATGACGAGCCTTAAATTATAATTGGAACGTAATTTTTTAAACCTGATTTTATACGCTACGTGTGAGTTACAACCGGGTGTTAAATCAAAGTAAATGTAGCCCTTCAGCAAATGATCAATGTGAGGAAGCATTGTTGAGAATTAAACTCGTGCCGTAAGTGCCAATTTTTATTAGCTTTAATTTCGCGGATACAAGAATTTCGTCTTATTTCAGTGACGATGATATTTCCATTTCCTCTCTTGTTAAAAACATCCAAACAAACTTCTTTCAATGTTTTTAAGATGGTGGGATTTTAGCCACTATATTGACAAGTTTCGCATACATTGAGCACCCAT
This sequence comes from Agriotes lineatus, assembly GCA_940337035.1. Taxonomy (NCBI): domain Eukaryota; kingdom Metazoa; phylum Arthropoda; class Insecta; order Coleoptera; family Elateridae; genus Agriotes; species Agriotes lineatus. The sequence continues at coordinate 120,466 of CALNHX010000273.1, forward strand.
AACCAAACCACAACCATCTTTGGAAGTTTTGCGATCTCCACGATGCATTCTGCATTGAATTTTTCTCCAAAACGGCACAATCTAACAAAAATTGATCGAGCAGAGTGACCTCGACGGCTACAAGATAAATTGGTAAGGAACTTCCAAAGTCTAGGGGGGTCAAGGAAGGTTCTTGATGACAGAACCATTATAGAAGTTTCGTGCATGGAGAAAAGATGACAGAGTTTAACATCGACGCAAGTTTCGATAACTGTAACGTTAACAGAAATACAAAATAGGTACTTAGAAGTGATATAATTGTTGCAGCTTAGGATTATATGGGCCCTTGTTGTTTCAGATTTGATGCTCTCTTTGTTTTATTTCCAAGAGGGATCTCATATGGTTCTCTTGTGTAGGCAATTATTTCCTTTTGAGCTAATGCGGTGAATATCATAATCTGGAAAGGGATCGAGCAGAGTGACCTCGACGGCTACAAGATAAATTGGTAAGGAACTTCCAAAGTCTAGGGGGGTCAAGGAAGGTTCTTGATGACAGAACCATTATAGAAGTTTCGTGCATGGAGAAAAGATGACAGAGTTTAACATCGACGCAAGTTTCGATAACTGTAACGTTAACAGAAATACAAAATAGGTACTTAGAAGTGATATAATTGTTGCAGCTTAGCATTATATGGGCCCTTGTTGTTTCAGATTTAAGACTCTCTTTGTTTTATGTCCAAGAGGGATCTCATATGGTTCTCTTGTGTTGGCCATTATTTTCTTTTGAGCTAATAACGCGGTGAACATCACAATCTGGAGAGCGATCGAGCAGAGTGACCTCGACGGCTACAAGATAAATTGGTAAGGAACTTCCAAAGTCTAGGGGTTGGACCATTTTGATCAATATACTTAACTACGGTTGCTACGAGGTTGGAAACGTCAAGGAAGGTTCTTGATGACAGAACCATTATAGAGGTTTCGTACATGGAGAAAAGATGACAGAGTTTAACATCGACGCAAGTTTCGATAACTGTAACGATAACAGAAATACAAAATAGGTACTTAGAAGTGATATAATTGTTGGAGCTTAGGATTATATGGGCCCTTGTTGTTGCAGATTTGATACTCTCTTTGTTTTATTTCCAAGAGGGATCTCATATGGTTCTTTTGTGTTGGCCATTATTTCCTTTTGAGCTAATAATGCGGTGAACATCATAATTTAAAGAAGAAGAAGAAAACAACAGGTATGAAACCTAGTTACAGTTTTCTTAATGTACCTAATAAAAAGAGAAATAAATTCAAATTCAAACTGACTGCTCTCAAAACAAATTAAAGTCAGATTAAAAATCAAAATACAATTTCAATAAAATCAAAATCAAAATCAAAAGGTGAGAGAATCATAACTTGTAAATTTTTACTACTGTAGCTTTAAAAACAGTGGCAGTGACATCAAAAAGGTTGAAATTTAGAATAGCAAAATATTCATTGCATAGCGAACATGCTCTTACAAGTGGAGAATTCTGTCTGCAGGACGTGCGACATAATTTCACTTCTAATAATTCCGCTTGCCGAATTCTACGTGGGGGAATATGTAGTACAATTCTCGATAGCAAAGGCGGTGAGTCCAGTAAGTTATTAAATACTTTATGTAAAAATAATATATGATGCACCGTCCTCCTATGTTGGAAAGGGATCGAGCAGAGTGACCTCGGTGGCTACAAGATAAATTGGTAAGGAACTTCCATAGTCTAGGGGGGTCAAGGAAGGTTCTTGATGACCGAGCCATTATAGAAGTTTCGTGCATGGAGAAAAGATGACAGAGTTTAACATCGATGCAAGTTTCGATAACTGTAACGATAACAGAAATACAAAATAGGTTCTTAGAAGTGATATAATTGTTGCAGCTTAAGATTATATGGGCCCTTGTTGTTTCAGATTTGATGCTCTCTTTGTTTTATTTCCAAGAGGTAACTCATATGGTTCTCTTGTGTAGGCCATTATTTCCTTTTGAGCTAATGCGGTGAACATCATAATCTGGAAAGGGATCGAGCAGAGTGACCTCGACGGCAACAAGATAAATTGGTAAGGAACTTCCAAAGTCTAGGGGTTGGACCGTTTTGATCAATATACTTAACTACGGTTGCTACGAGGTTGGAAACGTCAAGGAAGGTTCTTGATGACAGAACCATTATAGAGGTTTCGTACATGGAGAAAAGATGACAGAGTTTAACATCGACGCAAGTTTCGATAACTGTAACGTTAACAGAAATACAAAATAGGTACTTAGAAGTGATATAATTGTTGCAGCTTAGGATTATATGGGCCCTTGTTGTTTCAGATTTGATGCTCTCTTTGTTTTATTTCCAAGAGGGAAATCATATGGTTCTCTTGTGTAGGCCATTATTTCCTTTTGAGCTAATGCGGTGAACATCATAATCTGGAAAGGGATCGAGCAGAGTGACCTCGACGGCTACAAGATAAATTGGTAAGGAACTTCCAAAGTCTAGGGGTTGGACCGTTTTGATCAATATACTTAACTACGGTTGCTACGAGGTTGGAAACGTCAAGGAAGGTTCTTGATGACAGAACCATTATAGAGGTTTCGTACATGGAGAAAAGATGACAGAGTTTAACATCGACGCAAGTTTCGATAACTGTAACGTTAACAGAAATACAAAATAGGTACTTAGAAGTGATACAATTGTTGCAGCTTAGGATTATATGGGCCCTTGTTGTTTCAGATTTGATACTCTCTTTGTTTTGTGTTCAAGAGGGATCTCATATGGTTCTCTTGTGTTGGCCATTATTTCCTTTTGAGCTAATAATGCAGTGAACATCATAATCTGGAAAGGGATCGAGCAGAGTGACCTCGGTTTCTACAAGATAAATTGGTAAGGAACTTCCAAAGTCTATGGGTTTCACAGTTTTGATCAATATACTTAACCACGGTGGCTACGAGGTTGGAGACGTCAAGGAAGGTTCTTGATGACAGAACCATTATAGAGGTTTCGTACATGAAGAAAAGATGACAGAGTTTAACATCGACGCAAGTTTCGATAACTGTAACGATAAGAGAAATACAAAATAGGTATTTAGAAGTGATATAATCGTTGCAGCTTAGGATTATATGGGCCCTTGTTGTTTCAGATTTGATGCTCTCTTTGTTTTATGTCCAAGAGGGATCTCTTATGGTTCTCTTGTGTTGGCCATTATTTCCTTTTGAGCTGATAATGCGGTGAACATCATAATCTGGAAAGGGATCGAGCAGAGTGACCTCGGTGGCTACAAGATAAATTGGTAAGGAACTTCCAAAGTCTAGGGGTTGGACCGTTTTGATCAACATACTTAACTACGGTTGCTACGAGGTTGGAAACGTCAAGGAAGGTTCTTGATGACAGAACCATTATAGAGGTTTCGTACATGGAGAAAAGATGACAGAGTTTAACATCGACGCAAGTTTCGATAACTGTAACGATAAGAGAAATACAAAATAGGTACTTAGAAGTGATATAATCGTTGCAGCTTAGGATTATATGGGCCCTTGTTGTTTCAGATTTGATGCTCTCTTTGTTTTATGTGCAAGAGGGATCTCTTATGGTTCTCTTGTGTTGGCCATTATTTCCTTTTGAGCTGATAATGCGGTGAACATCATAATCTGGAAAGGGATCGAGCAGAGTGACCTCGGTGGCTACAAGATAAATTGGTAAGGAACTTCCAAAGTGTCGGGGTTGGACAGTTTTGATCAATATACTTAACTACGGTTGCTACGAGGTTGGAAATGTCAAGGAAGGTTCTTGATGACAGAACCATTATAGAGGTTTTGTACATGGAGAAAATATGACAGAGTTTAACATCGACGCAAGTTTCGATAACTGTAACGATAAGAGAAATACAAAATAGGTACTTAGAAGTGATATAATCGTTGCAGCTTAGGATTATATGGGCCCTTGTTGTTTCAGATTTGATGCTCTCTTTGTTTTATGTCCAAGAGGGATCTCATATGGTTCTCTTGTGTTGCCCATTATTTCCTTTTGAGCTAATGCGGTGAACATCATAATCTGGAAAGGGATCGAGCAGACTGACCTCGGTGGCTACAAGATAAATTGGTAAGGAACTTCCAAACTCTAGGGGGGTCAAGGAAGGTTCTTGATGACAGAGCCATTATAGAAGTTTCGTGCATGGAGAAAAGATGACAGAGTTTAACATCGACGCAAGTTTCGATAACTGTAACGATAACAGAAATACAAAATAGGTACTTAGAAGTGATATAATTGTTGCAGCGTAGGATTATATGGGCCCTTGTTGTTTCAGATTTGATACTCTTTTTGTTTTGTGTTCAAGAGGGATCTCATATGGTTCTCTTGTGTTGGCCATCATTTCCTTTTGAGCTAATAATGCAGTGAACATCATAATCTGGAAAGGGATCGAGCAGAGTGACCTCGGTGGCTACAAGATAAATTGGTAAGGAACTTCCAAAGTCTAGGGGTTGGACCGTTTTGATCAATATACTTAACTACGGTTGCTACGAGGTTGGAAACGTCAAGGAAGGTTCTTGATGACAGAACCATTATAGAGGTTTCGTACATGGAGAAAAGATGACAGAATTTAACATCGACGCAAGTTTCGATAACTGTAACGATAACAGAAATACAAAATAGGTACTTAGAAGTGATATAATTGTTGCAGCGTAGGATTATATGGGCCCTTGTTGTTTCAGATTTGATACTCTCTTTGTTTTATGTCCAAGAGGGATCTCATATGGTTCTCTTGAGTTGCCCATTATTTCCTTTTGAGCTAATGCGGTGAACATCATAATCTGGAAAGCGATCGAGCAGAGTGACCTCGACGGCTACAAGATAAATTGGTAAGGAACTTCCAAACTCTAGGGGGGTCAAGGAAGGTTCTTGATGACAGAGCCATTATAGAAGTTTCGTGCATGGAGAAAAGATGACAGAGTTTAACATCGACGCAAGTTTCGATAACTGTAACGATAACAGAAATACAAAATAGGTACTTAGAAGTGATATAATTGTTGCAGCGTAGGATTATATGGGCCCTTGTTGTTTCAGATTTGATACTCTCTTTGTTTTATGTCCAAGAGGGATCTCATATGGTTCTCTTGTGTTGCCCATTATTTCCTTTTGTGCTAATGCGGTGAACATCATAATCTGGAAAGGGATCGAGCAGACTGACCTCGGTGGCTACAAGATAAATTGGTAAAGAACTTCCAAAGTCTAGGGGTTGGACCGTTTTGATCAATATACTTAACTACGGTTGCTACGAGGTTGGAAACGTCAAGGAAGGTTCTTGATGACAGAACCATTATAGAGGTTTCGTACATGGAGAAAAGATGACAGAGTTTAACATCGACGCAAGTTTCGATAACTGTAACGATAACAGAAATACAAAATAGGTACTTAGATGTGATATAATTGTTGCAGCGTAGGATTATATGGGCCCTTGTTGTTTCAGATTTGATACTCTCTTTGTTTTGTGTTCAAGAGGGATCTCATATGGTTCTCTTGTGTTGGCCATTATTTCCTTTTGAGCTAATGCGGTGAACATCATAATCTGGAAAGGGATCGAGCAGACTGACCTCGGTGGCTACAAGATAAATTGGTAAAGAACTTCCAAAGTCTAGGGGTTGGACCGTTTTGATCAATATACTTAACTACGGTTGCTACGAGGTTGGAAACGTCAAGGAAGGTTCTTGATGACAGAACCATTATAGAGGTTTCGTACATGGAGAAAAGATGACAGAGTTTAACATCGACGCAAGTTTCGATAACTGTAACGATAACAGAAATACAAAATAGGTACTTAGAAGTGATATAATTGTTGCAGCGAAGGATTATATGGGCCCTTGTTGTTTCAGATTTGATACTCTCTTTGTTTTATGTCCAAGAGGGATCTCATATGGTTCTCTTGTGTTGCCCATTATTTCCTTTTGAGCTAATGCGGTGAACATCATAATCTGGAAAGGGATCGAGCAGACTGACCTCGGTGGCTACAAGATAAATTGGTAAAGAACTTCCAAAGTCTAGGGGTTTGACCGTTTTGATCAATATACTTAACTACGGTTGCTACGAGGTTGGAAACGTCAAGGAAGGTTCTTGATGACAGAACCATTATAGAGGTTTCGTACATGGAGAAAAGATGACAGAGTTTAACATCGACGCAAGTTTCGATAACTGTAACGATAACAGAAATACAAAATAGGTACTTAGAAGTGATATAATTGTTGCAGCGTAGGATTATATGGGCCCTTGTTGTTTCAGATTTGATACTCTCTTTGTTTTATGTCCAAGAGGGATCTCATATGGTTCTCTTGTGGTGCCCATTATTTCCTTTTGAGCTAATGCGGTGAACATCATAATCTGGAAAGGGATCGAGCAGAGTGACCCCGGTGGCTACAAGATAAATTGGTAAGGAACTTCCAAAGTCTAGGGGTTGGACCGTTTTGATCAATATACTTAACTACGGTTGCTACGAGGTTGGAAACGTCAAGGAAGGTTCTTGATGACAGAACCATTATAGAAGATTCGTGCATGGAGAAAAGATGATAGAGTTTAACATCGACGCAGGTTTCGATAACTGTAACGTTAACAGAAATACAAAATAGGTACTTAGAAGTGATACAATTGTTGCAGCTTAGGATTATATGGGCCCTTGTTGTTTCAGATTTGATACTCTCTTTGTTTTGTGTTCAAGAGGGATCTCATATGGCTCTCTTGTGTTGGCCATCATTTCCTTTTGAGCTAATAATGCAGTGAACATCATAATCTGGAAAGGGATCGAGCAGAGTGACCTCGGTGGCTACAAGATAAATTGGTAAGGAACTTCCAAAGTCTAGGGGTTGGACCGTTTTGATCAATATACTTAACTACGGTTGCTACGAGGTTGGAAACGTCAAGGAAGGTTCTTGATGACAGAACCATTATAGAGGTTTCGTACATGGAGAAAAGATGACAGAGTTTAACATCGACGCAAGTTTCGATAACTGTAACGTTAACAGAAATACAAAATAGGTACTTAGAAGTGATATAATTGTTGCAGCTTAGGATTATATGGGCCCTTGTTGTTTCAGATTTGATGCTCTCTTTGTTTTATTTCCAAGAGGGAAATCATATGGTTCTCTTGTGTAGGCCATTATTTCCTTTTGAGCTAATGCGGTGAACATCATAATCTGGAAAGGGATCGAGCAGAGTGACCTCGACGGCAACAAGATAAATTGGTAAGGAACTTCCAAAGTCTAGGGGTTGGACCGTTTTGATCAATATACTTAACTACGGTTGCTACGAGGTTGGAAACGTCAAGGAAGGTTCTTGGTGACAGAACCATTATAGAGGTTTCGTACATGGAGAAAAGATGACAGAGTTTAACATCGACGCAAGTTTCGATAACTGTAACGTTAACAGAAATACAAAATAGGTACTTAGAAGTGATACAATTGTTGCAGCTTAGGATTATATGGGCCCTTGTTGTTTCAGATTTGATACTCTCTTTGTTTTGTGTTCAAGAGGGATCTCATATGGTTCTCTTGTGTTGGCCATCATTTCCTTTTGAGCTAATAATGCAGTGAACATCATAATCTGGAAAGGGATCGAGCAGAGTGACCTCGGTGGCTACAAGATAAATTGGTAAGGAACTTCCAAAGTCTAGGGGTTGGACCGTTTTGATCAATATACTTAACTACGGTTGCTACGAGGTTGGAGACGTCAAGGAAGGTTCTTGATGACAGAACCATTCTAGAAGATTCGTGCATGGAGAAAAGATGACAGAGTTTAACATCGACGCAGGTTTCGATAACTGTAACTTTAACAGAAATACAAAATAGGTACTTAGAAGTGATACAATTGTTGCAGCTTAGGATTATATGGGCCCTTGTTGTTTCAGATTTGATACTCTCTTTGTTTTGTGTTCAAGAGGGATCTCATATGGTTCTCTTGTGTTGGCCATCATTTCCTTTTGAGCTAATAATGCAGTGAACATCATAATCTGGAAAGGGATCGAGCAGAGTGACCTCGGTGGCTACAAGATAAATTGGTAAGGAACTTCCAAAGTCTAGGGGTTGAACCGTTTTGATCAATATACTTAACTACGGTTGCTACGAGGTTGGAAACGTCAAGGAAGGTTCTTGATGACAGAACCATTATAGAGGTTTCGTACATGGAGAAAAGATGACAGAGTTTAACATCGACGCAAGTTTCGATAACTGTAACGTTAACAGAAATACAAAATAGGTACTTAGAAGTGATACAATTGTTGCAGCTTAGGATTATATGGGCCCTTGTTGTTTCAGATTTGATACTCTCTTTGTTTTGTGTTCAAGAGGGATCTCATATGGTTCTCTTGTGTTGGCCATTATTTCCTTTTGAGCTAATAATGCGGTGAACATCATAATCTGGAAAGGGATCCTGCAGAGTGACCTCGGTTTCTACAAGATAAATTGGTAAGGAACTTCCAAAGTCTATGGGTTTGACAGTTTTGATCAATATACATAACCACGGTGGCTACGAGGTTGGAGACGTCAAGGAAGGTTCTTAATGACAGAACCATTATAGAGGTTTCGTACATGGAGAAAAGATGACAGAGTTTAACATCGACGCAAGTTTCGATAACTGTAACGATAACAGAAATACAAAATAGGTACTTAGCAGTGATATAATCGTTGCAGCTTAGGATTATATGGGCCCTTGTTGTTTCAGATTTGATGCTCTCTTTGTTTTATGTCCAAGAGGGATCCCTTACGGTTCTCTGGTGTTGGTCATTATTTCCTCTTGAGCTAATAATGCGGTGAACATCATAATCTGGAAAGGGATCGAGCAGACTGACCTCGGTGGCTACAAGATAAATTGGTAAGGAACTTCCAAAGTCTAGGGGTTGGACCGTTTTGATCAATATACTTAACTACGGTTGCTACGAGGTTGGAGACGCCAAGGAAGGTTCTTGATGACAGAACCATTCTAGAAGATTCGTGCATGGAGAAAAGATGACAGAGTTTAACATTGTCGCAGGTTTCGATAACTCTAACGTTACCAGAAATACAAAATAGGTACTTAGAAGTGAGACAATTGTTGCAGCTTAGGATTATATGGGCCCTTGTTGTTTCAGATTTGATACTCTCTTTGTTTTGTGTTCAAGAGGGATCTCATATGGTTCTCTTGTGTTGGCCATTATTTCCTTTTGAGCTAATAATGCAGTGAACATCATAATCTGGAAAGGGATCGAGCAGAGTGACCTCGGTGGCTACAAGATAAATTGGTAAGGAACTTCCAAAGTCTAGGGGTTGGACCGTTTTGATCAATATACTTAACTACGGTTGCTACGAGGTTGGAAACGTCAAGGAAGGTTCTTGATGACAGAACCATTATAGAGGTTTCGTACATGGAGAAAAGATGACAGAGTTTAACATCGACGCAAGTTTCGATAACTGTAACGTTAACAGAAATACAAAATAGGTACTTAGAAATGATATAATTGTTGCAGCTTAGGATTATATGGGCCCCTGTTGTTTCAGATTTGATGCTCTCTTTGTTTTATTTCCAAGAGGGATCTCATATGGTTCTCTTGTGTTGGCCATTATTTCCTTTTGAGCTAATAATGCAGTGAACATCATAATCTGGAAAGGGATCGAGCAGAGTGACCTCGACGGCTACAAGATAAATTGGTAAGGAACTTCCAAACCCTAGGGGGGTCAAGGAAGGTTCTTGATGACAGAGCCATTATAGAAGTTTCGTGCATGGAGAAAAGATGACAGAGTTTAACATCGACGCAAGTTTCGATAACTGTAACGATAACAGAAATACAAAATACTTACTTAGAAGTGATATAATTGTTGCAGCTTAAGATTATATGGGCCCTTGTTGTTTCAGATTTGATGCTCTCTTTGTTTTATTTCCAAGAGGTAACTCATATGGTTCTCTTGTGTAGGCCATTATTTCCTTTTGAGCTAATGCGGTGAACATCATAATCTGGAAAGGGATCGAGCAGAGTGACCTCGACGGCAACAAGATAAATTGGTAAGGAACTTCCAAAGTCTAGGGGTTGGACCGTTTTGATCAATATACTTAACTACGGTTGCTACGAGGTTGGAAACGTCAAGGAAGGTTCTTGATGACAGAACCATTATAGAGGTTTCGTACATGGAGAAAAGATGACAGAGTTTAACATCGACGCAAGTTTCGATAACTGTAACGTTAACAGAAATACAAAATAGGTACTTAGAAGAGATATAATTGTTGCAGCTTAGGATTATATGGGCCCTTGTTGTTTCAGATTTGATGCTCTCTTTGTTTTATTTCCAAGAGGGAAATCATATGGTTCTCTTGTGTAGGCCATTATTTCCTTTTGAGCTAATGCGGTGAACATCATAATCTGGAAAGGGATCGAGCAGAGTGACCTCGACGGCTACAAGATAAATTGGTAAGGAACTTCCAAAGTCTAGGGGTTGGACCGTTTTGATCAATATACTTAACTACGGTTGCTACGAGGTTGGAAACGTCAAGGAAGGTTCTTGATGACAGAACCATTATAGAGGTTTCGTACATGGAGAAAAGATGACAGAGTTTAACATCGACGCAAGTTTCGATAACTGTAACGTTAACAGAAATACAAAATAGGTACTTAGAAGTGATATAATTGTTGCAGCTTAGGATTATATGGGCCCTTGTTGTTTCAGATTTGATGCTCTCTTTGTTTTATTTCCAAGAGGGAAATCATATGGTTCTCTTGTGTAGGCCATTATTTCCTTTTGAGCTAATGCGGTGAACATCATAATCTGGAAAGGGATCGAGCAGAGTGACCTCGACGGCAACAAGATAAATTGGTAAGGAACTTCCAAAGTCTAGGGGTTGGACCGTTTTGATCAATATACTTAACTACGGTTGCTACGAGGTTGGAAACGTCAAGGAAGGTTCTTGATGACAGAACCATTATAGAGGTTTCGTACATGGAGAAAAGATGACAGAGTTTAACATCGACGCAAGTTTCGATAACTGTAACGTTAACAGAAATACAAAATAGGTACTTAGAAGTGATATAATTGTTGCAGCTTAGGATTATATGGGCCCTTGTTGTTTCAGATTTGATGCTCTCTTTGTTTTATTTCCAAGAGGGATCTCATATGGTTCTCTTGTGTTGGCCATTATTTCCTTTTGACTTAATAATGCAGTGAACATCATAATCTGGAATGGGATCGAGCAGACTGACCTCGGTGGCTACAAGATAAATTGGTAAGGAACTTCCAAAGTCTAGGGGGGTCAAGGAAGGTTCTTGATGACAGAACCATTATAGAAGTTTCGTGCATGGAGAAAAGATGACAGAGTTTAACATCGACGCAAGTTTCGATAACTGTAACGTTAACAGAAATACAAAATAGGTACTTAGAAGTGATATAATTGTTGCAGCTTAGCATTATATGGGCCCTTGTTGTTTCAGATTTGATACTCTCTTTGTTTTGTGTTCAAGAGGGATCTCATATGGTTCTCTTGTGTTGGCCATTATTTTCTTTTGAGCTAATAATGCGGTGAACATCACAATCTGGAGAGCGATCGAGCAGAGTGACCTCGACGGCTACAAGATAAATTGGTAAGGAACTTCCAAAGTCTAGGGGGGTCAAGGAAGGTTCTTGATGACAGAAGCATTATAGAGGTTTCGTGCATGGTGAAAAGATGACAGAGTTTAACATCGACGCAAGTTTCGATAACTGTAACGATAACATAAATACAAAATGGGTACTTAGAAGTGATATAATTGTTGCAGCTTAAGATTATATGGGCCCTTGTTGTTTCAGATTTGAGACTCTCTTTGTTTTATGTCCAAGAGGGATCTCATATGGTTCTCTTGTTTTGGCCATTATTTCCTTTTGAGCTAATGCGGTGAACATCTTAATCTGGAAAGGGATCGAGCAGAGTGACCTCGACGGCTACAAGATAAATTGTTAAGGAACTTCCAAAGTCTAGGGGTTGGACCGTTTTGATCAATATACTTAACCACGGTGGCTACGAGGTTGGAGACGTCAAGGAAGGTTCTTTATGACAGAACCGTTATAGAGGTTTCGTGCATGGAGAAAAGATGACAGAGTTTAACATCGACGCAAGTTTCGATAACTGTAACGATAACAGAAATACAAAATAGGTACTTAGAAGTGATATAATCGTTGCAGCTTAGGATTCTATCGGCCCTTGTTGTTTCAGATTTGATGCTCTCTTTGTTTTATGTCCAAGAGGGATCTCTTATGGTTCTCTTGTGTTGGCCATTATTTCCTTTTAAGCTAATAATGCGTTGAACATCATAATCTGTAAAGGGATCGAGCAGAGTGACGTCGGTGGCTACAAGATAAATTGGTAACGAACCTCTATAGTCTAGGGGTTGGACAGTTTTTATCAATATACTTAACCACGGTGGCTACGATGTTGGAGACGTCAAGGAAGGTTCTTGATGACAGAACCATTCTAGAAGATTCGTGCATGGAGAAAAGATGACAGAGTTTAACATTGACGCAAGTTTCGATAACTGTAACGATAACAGAAATACAAAATAGGTACTTAGAAGTGATGTAATTGTTGCAGCGTAGAATTACATGGGCTATTGTTGTTTCAGATTTGATACTCTCTTTGTTTTATGTCCAAGAGGGATCTCATATGGTTCTCTTGTGTTGGCCATTATTTCCTTTTGAGCTAATGTGGTGAACATCATAATCTGGAAAGGGATCGAGCAGAGTGACCTCGACGGCTACAAGATAAATTGGTAAGGAACTTCCAAAGTCTAGGGGGGTCAAGGAAGGTTCTTGATGACAGAACCATTATAGAAGTTTCGTGCATGGAGAAAAGATGACAGAGTTTATCATCGACGCAAGTTTCGATAACTGTAACGATAACAGAAATACAAAATAGGTACTTAGAAGTGATATAATCGTTGCAGCTTAGGATTATATAGGCCCTTGTTGTTTCAGATTTGATACTCTCTTTGTTTTATGTCCAAGAGGGATCTCATATGGTTCTCTTGTGTTGGCCATTATTTCCTTTTGAGCTAATGCGGTGAACATCATAATCTGGAAAGGGATCGAGCAGAGCGACCTCGACGGGTACAAGATAAATTGATAAGGAACATCCAAAGTCTAGGGGTTGGACAGTTTTGATCAATATACTTAACCACGGTGGCTATGAGGTTGGAGACTTCAAGGAAGGTTCTTGATGACAGAACCATTATAGAGGTTTCGTACATGGAAAAAAGATGACAGAGTTTAACATCGACGCAAGTTTCGATAGCTGTAACGATAACAGAAATACAAAATAGGTACTTAGAAGTGATATAATTGTTGCAGCTTAGGATTATATGGGCCCTTGTTGTTTCAGATTTGATTATCTCTTTGTTTTATGTCCAAGAGGGATCTCATATGGTTCTCTTGTGTTGGCCATTATTTCCTTTTGAGCTAATAATGCGGTGAACATCATAATCTGGAAAGGGATCATGCAGAGTGATATCGGTTTGTACAAGATAAATTGGTAAGGAACTTCTAAAGTCTATGAGTTTGACAGTTTTGATCAATATACTTAACCACGGTGGCTACGAGGTTGGAGACGTCAAGGAAGGTTCTTAATGACAGAACCATTATAGAGGTTTCGTACATGGAGAAAAGATGACAGAGTTTAACATCGACGCAAGTTTCGATAACTGTAACGATAACAGAAATACAAAATAGCTACTTAGAAGTGATATAATTGTTGCAGCGTAGGATTATATGGGCCCTTGTTGTTTCAGATTTGATACTCTCTTTGTTTTATGTCCAAGAGGGATCTCATATGGTTCTCTTGTGTTGCCCATTATTTCCTTTTGAGCTAATGCGGTGAACATCATAATCTGGAAAGGGATCGAGCAGACTGACCTCGGTGGCTACAAGATAAATTGGTAAAGAACTTCCAAAGTCTAGGGGTTGGACCGTTTTGATCAATATACTTAACTACGGTTGCTACGAGGTTGGAAACGTCAAGGAAGGTTCTTGATGACAGAACCATTATAGAGGTTTCGTACATGGAGAAAAGATGACAGAGTTTAACATCGACGCAAGTTTCGATAACTGTAACGATAACAGAAATACAAAATAGGTACTTAGAAGTGATATAATTGTTGCAGCGTAGGATTATATGGGCCCTTGTTGTTTCAGATTTGATACTCTCTTTGTTTTATGTCCAAGAGGGATCTCATATGGTTCTCTTGTGGTGCCCATTATTTCCTTTTGAGCTAATGCGGTGAACATCATAATCTGGAAAGGGATCGAGCAGAGTGACCCCGGTGGCTACAAGATAAATTGGTAAGGAACTTCCAAAGTCTAGGGGTTGGACCGTTTTGATCAATATACTTAACTACGGTTGCTACGAGGTTGGAAACGTCAAGGAAGGTTCTTGATGACAGAACCATTATAGAAGATTCGTGCATGGAGAAAAGATGATAGAGTTTAACATCGACGCAGGTTTCGATAACTGTAACGTTAACAGAAATACAAAATAGGTACTTAGAAGTGATACAATTGTTGCAGCTTAGGATTATATGGGCCCTTGTTGTTTCAGATTTGATACTCTCTTTGTTTTGTGTTCAAGAGGGATCTCATATGGTTCTCTTGTGTTGGCCATCATTTCCTTTTGAGCTAATAATGCAGTGAACATCATAATCTGGAAAGGGATCGAGCAGAGTGACCTCGGTGGCTACAAGATAAATTGGTAAGGAACTTCCAAAGTCTAGGGGTTGGACCGTTTTGATCAATATACTTAACTACGGTTGCTACGAGGTTGGAGACGTCAAGGAAGGTTCTTGATGACAGAACCATTCTAGAAGATTCGTGCATGGAGAAAAGATGACAGAGTTTAACATCGACGCAGGTTTCGATAACTGTAACTTTAACAGAAATACAAAATAGGTACTTAGAAGTGATACAATTGTTGCAGCTTAGGATTATATGGGCCCTTGTTGTTTCAGATTTGATACTCTCTTTGTTTTGTGTTCAAGAGGGATCTCATATGGTTCTCTTGTGTTGGCCATCATTTCCTTTTGAGCTAATAATGCAGTGAACATCATAATCTGGAAAGGGATCGAGCAGAGTGACCTCGGTGGCTACAAGATAAATTGGTAAGGAACTTCCAAAGTCTAGGGGTTGAACCGTTTTGATCAATATACTTAACTACGGTTGCTACGAGGTTGGAAACGTCAAGGAAGGTTCTTGATGACAGAACCATTATAGAGGTTTCGTACATGGAGAAAAGATGACAGAGTTTAACATCGACGCAAGTTTCGATAACTGTAACGTTAACAGAAATACAAAATAGGTACTTAGAAGTGATACAATTGTTGCAGCTTAGGATTATATGGGCCCTTGTTGTTTCAGATTTGATACTCTCTTTGTTTTGTGTTCAAGAGGGATCTCATATGGTTCTCTTGTGTTGGCCATTATTTCCTTTTGAGCTAATAATGCGGTGAACATCATAATCTGGAAAGGGATCCTGCAGAGTGACCTCGGTTTCTACAAGATAAATTGGTAAGGAACTTCCAAAGTCTATGGGTTTGACAGTTTTGATCAATATACATAACCACGGTGGCTACGAGGTTGGAGACGTCAAGGAAGGTTCTTAATGACAGAACCATTATAGAGGTTTCGTACATGGAGAAAAGATGACAGAGTTTAACATCGACGCAAGTTTCGATAACTGTAACGATAACAGAAATACAAAATAGGTACTTAGAAGTGATATAATCGTTGCAGCTTAGGATTATATGGGCCCTTGTTGTTTCAGATTTGATGCTCTCTTTGTTTTATGTCCAAGAGGGATCCCTTAAGGTTCTCTGGTGTTGGTCATTATTTCCTCTTGAGCTAATAATGCGGTGAACATCATAATCTGGAAAGGGATCGAGCAGACTGACCTCGGTGGCTACAAGATAAATTGGTAAGGAACTTCCAAAGTCTAGGGGTTGGACCGTTTTGATCAATATACTTAACTACGGTTGCTACGAGGTTGGAGACGCCAAGGAAGGTTCTTGATGACAGAACCATTATAGAGGTTTCGTGTATGAAGAAAAGATTACAGAGTTTAACATCGACGCAAGTTTCGATAATTGTAACGATAACAGAAATACAAAATAGGTACTTAGAAGTGATATAATCGTTGCAGCTTAGGATTATATGGGCCCTTGTTGTTTCAGATTTGATACTCTCTTTGTTTTGTGTTCAAGAGGGATCTCATATGGTTCTCTTGTGTTGGCCATTATTTCCTTTTGAGCTAATAATGCAGTGAACATCATAATCTGGAAAGGGATCGAGCAGAGTGACCTCGGTGGCTACAAGATAAATTGGTAAGGAACTTCCAAAGTCTAGGGGTTGGACCGTTTTGATCAATATACTTAACTACGGTTGCTACGAGGTTGGAAACGTCAAGGAAGGTTCTTGATGACAGAACCATTATAGAGGTTTCGTACATGGAGAAAAGATGACAGAGTTTAACATCGACGCAAGTTTCGATAACTGTAACGTTAACAGAAATACAAAATAGGTACTTAGAAGTGATATAATTGTTGCAGCTTAGGATTATATGGGCCCCTGTTGTTTCAGATTTGATGCTCTCTTTGTTTTATTTCCAAGAGGGATCTCATATGGTTCTCTTGTGTTGGCCATTATTTCCTTTTGAGCTAATAATGCAGTGAACATCATAATCTGGAAAGGGATCGAGCAGAGTGACCTCGACGGCTACAAGATAAATTGGTAAGGAACTTCCAAACCCTAGGGGGGTCAAGGAAGGTTCTTGATGACAGAGCCATTATAGAAGTTTCGTGCATGGAGAAAAGATGACAGAGTTTAACATCGACGCAAGTTTCGATAACTGTAACGATAACAGAAATACAAAATACTTACTTAGAAGTGATATAATTGTTGCAGCTTAAGATTATATGGGCCCTTGTTGTTTCAGATTTGATGCTCTCTTTGTTTTATTTCCAAGAGGTAACTCATATGGTTCTCTTGTGTAGGCCATTATTTCCTTTTGAGCTAATGCGGTGAACATCATAATCTGGAAAGGGATCGAGCAGAGTGACCTCGACGGCAACAAGATAAATTGGTAAGGAACTTCCAAGGTCTAGGGGTTGGACCGTTTTGATCAATATACTTAACTACGGTTGCTACGAGGTTGGAAACGTCAAGGAAGGTTCTTGATGACAGAACCATTATAGAGGTTTCGTACATGGAGAAAAGATGACAGAGTTTAACATCGACGCAAGTTTCGATAACTGTAACGTTAACAGAAATACAAAATAGGTACTATAACGGCAAGAAGAGCTTCGTTATAATTACATTAAATTTAGAAATAAAACACATGTCTGTATGTGATGAAGTCAAAAGCCAAAACTGTTTATTTATATTTTGTAACTAAGTAATGGTTGTTAAGGTTGCATGTATGCATGCATGTATGTGCATATGCTACATTACACCCCCCGCAAAAAGTAGTTTTTGCTTGCTACAGAGAAAAGCTATATATAATTTTGAAGAAATTATATTTAGCTACAAAAACTCTATAGATCTTTTCCACAATCCTTAAGGCTAATTACAATATGTATGTATGTACAGTTCAAATATTATATATTTTATTAGCCTGTGGCGGCGCAGCGGCGGTGAAGCATGACCTGAAAAAAATCGAGAAAAAAAGGCGGCACAAGGCAAAAAAAACAGAACCTGCAACAAACAAATATTAGACAAATAGTCAAAAAAATGTCAAAAGGTTGGCCAGGAATGATTCAATTATCATAAATTGGTCATCATTCCCCGAGCTGAAGCGTTTTGACAAAAAGGAAGCAGAAGCCAAACAAATTCCACACCAGTCACACACAAACACATGAATCGACGCCGGCCAGACTACCATCCGCATGCAGCGGGAGTTGGGCAACACATTATAGAGTTATCTCCAACCCCGAGCTACACCACGGACGCAGCCACCAACGTTCAACACAGGCGCACACATATAACTGACAGAGAACTTAGCTTCGGTATGACAGTGACAGGTCAGTAGCATGTTCCAGGAAATCCTGAAGGAAGGGGGTCAAAGGTATAGCTGGTTGCAGTTTCTTTGACGTGTCTTCAAGTAGGATGCGTCTGGGGTTGCTTGAATGAGATGTCTCTGCAAGGTTTGTTGTCTCGGGGCTGTTCAGGTCGGCTGCTGCTCGCGGCTTGTATTGGATCCATAACGAGGGAGTTCTTCAGATGGTTGTTAAGTTGTTTAAAATCGGGGTCACCAAGTTATAACGGCAAGAAGAGCTTCGTTATAATTACATTAATTTAGAAATAAAACACATGTCTGTATGTGATGAAGTCAAAAGCCAAAACTGTTTATTTATATTTTGTAACTAAGTAATGGTTGTTAAGGTTGCATGTATGCATGCATGTATGTGCATATGCTACAGTACTTAGAAGAGATATAATTGTTGCAGCTTAGGATTATATGGGCCCTTGTTGTTTCAGATTTGATGCTCTCTTTGTTTTATTTCCAAGAGGGAAATCATATGGTTCTCTTGTGTAGGCCATTATTTCCTTTTGAGCTAATGCGGTGAACATCATAATCTGGAAAGGGATCGAGCAGAGTGACCTCGACGGCTACAAGATAAATTGGTAAGGAACTTCCAAAGTCTAGGGGTTGGACCGTTTTGATCAATATACTTAACTACGGTTGCTACGAGGTTGGAAACGTCAAGGAAGGTTCTTGATGACAGAACCATTATAGAGGTTGCGTACATGGAGAAAAGATGACAGAGTTTAACATCGACGCAAGTTTCGATAACTGTAACGTTAACAGAAATACAAAATAGGTACTTAGAAGTGATATAATTGTTGCAGCTTAGGATTATATGGGCCCTTGTTGTTTCAGATTTGATGCTCTCTTTGTTTTATTTCCAAGAGGGAAATCATATGGTTCTCTTGTGTAGGCCATTATTTCCTTTTGAGCTAATGCGGTGAACATCATAATCTGGAAAGGGATCGAGCAGAGTGACCTCGACGGCAACAAGATAAATTGGTAAGAAACTTCCAAAGTCTAGGGGTTGGACCGTTTTGATCAATATACTTAACTACGGTTGCTACGAGGTTGGAAACGTCAAGGAAGGTTCTTGATGACAGAACCATTATAGAGGTTTCGTACATGGAGAAAAGATGACAGAGTTTAACATCGACGCAAGTTTCGATAACTGTAACGTTAACAGAAATACAAAATAGGTACTTAGAAGTGATATAATTGTTGCAGCTTAGGATTATATGGGCCCTTGTTGTTTCAGATTTGATGCTCTCTTTGTTTTATTTCCAAGAGGGATCTCATATGGTTCTCTTGTGTTGGCCATTATTTCCTTTTGACTTAATAATGCAGTGAACATCATAATCTGGAATGGGATCGAGCAGACTGACCTCGGTGGCTACAAGATAAATTGGTAAGGAACTTCCAAAGTCTAGGGGGGTCAAGGAAGGTTCTTGATGACAGAACCATTATAGAAGTTTCGTGCATGGAGAAAAGATGACAGAGTTTAACATCGACGCAAGTTTCGATAACTGTAACGTTAACAGAAATACAAAATAGGTACTTAGAAGTGATATAATTGTTGCAGCTTAGCATTATATGGGCCCTTGTTGTTTCAGATTTGATACTCTCTTTGTTTTGTGTTCAAGAGGGATCTCATATGGTTCTCTTGTGTTGGCCATTATTTTCTTTTGAGCTAATAATGCGGTGAACATCACAATCTGGAGAGCGATCGAGCAGAGTGACCTCGACGGCTACAAGATAAATTGGTAAGGAACTTCCAAAGTCTAGGGGGGTCAAGGAAGGTTCTTGATGACAGAAGCATTATAGAGGTTTCGTGCATGGTGAAAAGATGACAGAGTTTAACATCGACGCAAGTTTCGATAACTGTAACGATAACATAAATACAAAATGGGTACTTAGAAGTGATATAATTGTTGCAGCTTAAGATTATATGGGCCCTTGTTGTTTCAGATTTGAGACTCTCTTTGTTTTATGTCCAAGAGGGATCTCATATGGTTCTCTTGTTTTGGCCATTATTTCCTTTTGAGCTAATGCGGTGAACATCATAATCTGGAAAGGGATCGAGCAGAGTGACCTCGACGGCTACAAGATAAATTGTTAAGGAACTTCCAAAGTCTAGGGGTTGGACCGTTTTGATCAATATACTTAACCACGGTGGCTACGAGGTTGGAGACGTCAAGGAAGGTTCTTTATGACAGAACCGTTATAGAGGTTTCGTGCATGGAGAAAAGATGACAGAGTTTAACATCGACGCAAGTTTCGATAACTGTAACGTTAACAGAAATACAAAATAGGTACTTAGAAGTGATACAATTGTTGCAGCTTAGGATTATATGGGCCCTTGTTGTTTCAGATTTGATACTCTCTTTGTTTTGTGTTCAAGAGGGATCTCATATGGTTCTCTTGTGTTGGCCATTATTTCCTTTTGAGCTAATAATGCGGTGAACATCATAATCTGGAAAGGGATCCTGCAGAGTGACCTCGGTTTCTACAAGATAAATTGGTAAGGAACTTCCAAAGTCTATGGGTTTGACAGTTTTGATCAATATACATAACCACGGTGGCTACGAGGTTGGAGACGTCAAGGAAGGTTCTTAATGACAGAACCATTATAGAGGTTTCGTACATGGAGAAAAGATGACAGAGTTTAACATCGACGCAAGTTTCGATAACTGTAACGATAACAGAAATACAAAATAGGTACTTAGAAGTGATATAATCGTTGCAGCTTAGGATTATATGGGCCCTTGTTGTTTCAGATTTGATGCTCTCTTTGTTTTATGTCCAAGAGGGATCCCTTATGGTTCTCTGGTGTTGGTCATTATTTCCTCTTGAGCTAATAATGCGGTGAACATCATAATCTGGAAAGGGATCGAGCAGACTGACCTCGGTGGCTACAAGATAAATTGGTAAGGAACTTCCAAAGTCTAGGGGTTGGACCGTTTTGATCAATATACTTAACTACGGTTGCTACGAGGTTGGAGACGCCAAGGAAGGTTCTTGATGACAGAACCATTATAGAGGTTTCGTGTATGAAGAAAAGATTACAGAGTTTAACATCGACGCAAGTTTCGATAATTGTAACGATAACAGAAATACAAAATAGGTACTTAGAAGTGATATAATCGTTGCAGCTTAGGATTATATGGGCCCTTGTTGTTTCAGATTTGATACTCTCTTTGTTTTGTGTTCAAGAGGGATCTCATATGGTTCTCTTGTGTTGGCCATTATTTCCTTTTGAGCTAATAATGCAGTGAACATCATAATCTGGAAAGGGATCGAGCAGAGTGACCTCGGTGGCTACAAGATAAATTGGTAAGGAACTTCCAAAGTCTAGGGGTTGGACCGTTTTGATCAATATACTTAACTACGGTTGCTACGAGGTTGGAAACGTCAAGGAAGGTTCTTGATGACAGAACCATTATAGAGGTTTCGTACATGGAGAAAAGATGACAGAGTTTAACATCGACGCAAGTTTCGATAACTGTAACGTTAACAGAAATACAAAATAGGTACTTAGAAGTGATATAATTGTTGCAGCTTAGGATTATATGGGCCCCTGTTGTTTCAGATTTGATGCTCTCTTTGTTTTATTTCCAAGAGGGATCTCATATGGTTCTCTTGTGTTGGCCATTATTTCCTTTTGAGCTAATAATGCAGTGAACATCATAATCTGGAAAGGGATCGAGCAGAGTGACCTCGACGGCTACAAGATAAATTGGTAAGGAACTTCCAAACCCTAGGGGGGTCAAGGAAGGTTCTTGATGACAGAGCCATTATAGAAGTTTCGTGCATGGAGAAAAGATGACAGAGTTTAACATCGACGCAAGTTTCGATAACTGTAACGATAACAGAAATACAAAATACTTACTTAGAAGTGATATAATTGTTGCAGCTTAAGATTATATGGGCCCTTGTTGTTTCAGATTTGATGCTCTCTTTGTTTTATTTCCAAGAGGTAACTCATATGGTTCTCTTGTGTAGGCCATTATTTCCTTTTGAGCTAATGCGGTGAACATCATAATCTGGAAAGGGATCGAGCAGAGTGACCTCGACGGCAACAAGATAAATTGGTAAGGAACTTCCAAAGTCTAGGGGTTGGACCGTTTTGATCAATATACTTAACTACGGTTGCTACGAGGTTGGAAACGTCAAGGAAGGTTCTTGATGACAGAACCATTATAGAGGTTTCGTACATGGAGAAAAGATGACAGAGTTTAACATCGACGCAAGTTTCGATAACTGTAACGTTAACAGAAATACAAAATAGGTACTTAGAAGAGATATAATTGTTGCAGCTGAGGATTATATGGGCCCTTGTTGTTTCAGATTTGATGCTCTCTTTGTTTTATTTCCAAGAGGGAAATCATATGGTTCTCTTGTGTAGGCCATTATTTCCTTTTGAGCTAATGCGGTGAACATCATAATCTGGAAAGGGATCGAGCAGAGTGACCTCGACGGCTACAAGATAAATTGGTAAGGAACTTCCAAAGTCTAGGGGTTGGACCGTTTTGATCAATATACTTAACTACGGTTGCTACGAGGTTGGAAACGTCAAGGCAGGTTCTTGATGACAGAACCATTATAGAGGTTTCGTACATGGAGAAAAGATGACAGAGTTTAACATCGACGCAAGTTTCGATAACTGTAACGTTAACAGAAATACAAAATAGGTACTTAGAAGTGATATAATTGTTGCAGCTTAGGATTATATGGGCCCTTGTTGTTTCAGATTTGATGCTCTCTTTGTTTTATTTCCAAGAGGGAAATCATATGGTTCTCTTGTGTAGGCCATTATTTCCTTTTGAGCTAATGCGGTGAACATCATAATCTGGAAAGGGATCGAGCAGAGTGACCTCGACGGCAACAAGATAAATTGGTAAGAAACTTCCAAAGTCTAGGGGTTGGACCGTTTTGATCAATATACTTAACTACGGTTGCTACGAGGTTGGAAACGTCAAGGAAGGTTCTTGATGACAGAACCATTATAGAGGTTTCGTACATGGAGAAAAGATGACAGAGTTTAACATCGACGCAAGTTTCGATAACTGTAACGTTAACAGAAATACAAAATAGGTACTTAGAAGTGATATAATTGTTGCAGCTTAGGATTATATGGGCCCTTGTTGTTTCAGATTTGATGCTCTCTTTGTTTTATTTCCAAGAGGGATCTCATATGGTTCTCTTGTGTTGGCCATTATTTCCTTTTGACTTAATAATGCAGTGAACATCATAATCTGGAATGGGATCGAGCAGACTGACCTCGGTGGCTACAAGATAAATTGGTAAGGAACTTCCAAAGTCTAGGGGGGTCAAGGAAGGTTCTTGATGACAGAACCATTATAGAAGTTTCGTGCATGGAGAAAAGATGACAGAGTTTAACATCGACGCAAGTTTCGATAACTGTAACGTTAACAGAAATACAAAATAGGTACTTAGAAGTGATATAATTGTTGCAGCTTAGCATTATATGGGCCCTTGTTGTTTCAGATTTGATACTCTCTTTGTTTTGTGTTCAAGAGGGATCTCATATGGTTCTCTTGTGTTGGCCATTATTTTCTTTTGAGCTAATAATGCGGTGAACATCACAATCTGGAGAGCGATCGAGCAGAGTGACCTCGACGGCTACAAGATAAATTGGTAAGGAACTTCCAAAGTCTAGGGGGGTCAAGGAAGGTTCTTGATGACAGAAGCATTATAGAGGTTTCGTGCATGGTGAAAAGATGACAGAGTTTAACATCGACGCAAGTTTCGATAACTGTAACGATAACATAAATACAAAATGGGTACTTAGAAGTGATATAATTGTTGCAGCTTAAGATTATATGGGCCCTTGTTGTTTCAGATTTGAGACTCTCTTTGTTTTATGTCCAAGAGGGATCTCATATGGTTCTCTTGTTTTGGCCATTATTTCCTTTTGAGCTAATGCGGTGAACATCATAATCTGGAAAGGGATCGAGCAGAGTGACCTCGACGGCTACAAGATAAATTGTTAAGGAACTTCCAAAGTCTAGGGGTTGGACCGTTTTGATCAATATACTTAACCACGGTGGCTACGAGGTTGGAGACGTCAAGGAAGGTTCTTTATGACAGAACCGTTATAGAGGTTTCGTGCATGGAGAAAAGATGACAGAGTTTAACATCGACGCAAGTTTCGATAACTGTAACGTTAACAGAAATACAAAATAGGTACTTAGAAGTGATACAATTGTTGCAGCTTAGGATTATATGGGCCCTTGTTGTTTCAGATTTGATACTCTCTTTGTTTTGTGTTCAAGAGGGATCTCATATGGTTCTCTTGTGTTGGCCATTATTTCCTTTTGAGCTAATAATGCGGTGAACATCATAATCTGGAAAGGGATCCTGCAGAGTGACCTCGGTTTCTACAAGATAAATTGGTAAGGAACTTCCAAAGTCTATGGGTTTGACAGTTTTGATCAATATACATAACCACGGTGGCTACGAGGTTGGAGACGTCAAGGAAGGTTCTTAATGACAGAACCATTATAGAGGTTTCGTACATGGAGAAAAGATGACAGAGTTTAACATCGACGCAAGTTTCGATAACTGTAACGATAACAGAAATACAAAATAGGTACTTAGAAGTGATATAATCGTTGCAGCTTAGGATTATATGGGCCCTTGTTGTTTCAGATTTGATGCTCTCTTTGTTTTATGTCCAAGAGGGATCCCTTATGGTTCTCTGGTGTTGGTCATTATTTCCTCTTGAGCTAATAATGCGGTGAACATCATAATCTGGAAAGGGATCGAGCAGACTGACCTCGGTGGCTACAAGATAAATTGGTAAGGAACTTCCAAAGTCTAGGGGTTGGACCGTTTTGATCAATATACTTAACTACGGTTGCTACGAGGTTGGAGACGCCAAGGAAGGTTCTTGATGACAGAACCATTATAGAGGTTTCGTGTATGAAGAAAAGATTACAGAGTTTAACATCGACGCAAGTTTCGATAATTGTAACGATAACAGAAATACAAAATAGGTACTTAGAAGTGATATAATCGTTGCAGCTTAGGATTATATGGGCCCTTGTTGTTTCAGATTTGATACTCTCTTTGTTTTGTGTTCAAGAGGGATCTCATATGGTTCTCTTGTGTTGGCCATTATTTCCTTTTGAGCTAATAATGCAGTGAACATCATAATCTGGAAAGGGATCGAGCAGAGTGACCTCGGTGGCTACAAGATAAATTGGTAAGGAACTTCCAAAGTCTAGGGGTTGGACCGTTTTGATCAATATACTTAACTACGGTTGCTACGAGGTTGGAAACGTCAAGGAAGGTTCTTGATGACAGAACCATTATAGAGGTTTCGTACATGGAGAAAAGATGACAGAGTTTAACATCGACGCAAGTTTCGATAACTGTAACGTTAACAGAAATACAAAATAGGTACTTAGAAGTGATATAATTGTTGCAGCTTAGGATTATATGGGCCCCTGTTGTTTCAGATTTGATGCTCTCTTTGTTTTATTTCCAAGAGGGATCTCATATGGTTCTCTTGTGTTGGCCATTATTTCCTTTTGAGCTAATAATGCAGTGAACATCATAATCTGGAAAGGGATCGAGCAGAGTGACCTCGACGGCTACAAGATAAATTGGTAAGGAACTTCCAAAGTCTAGGGGTTGGACCGTTTTGATCAATATACTTAACTACGGTTGCTACGAGGTTGGAAACGTCAAGGAAGGTTCTTGATGACAGAACCATTATAGAGGTTTCGTACATGGAGAAAAGATGACAGAGTTTAACATCGACGCAAGTTTCGATAACTGTAACGATAACAGAAATACAAAATACTTACTTAGAAGTGATATAATTGTTGCAGCTTAAGATTATATGGGCCCTTGTTGTTTCAGATTTGATGCTCTCTTTGTTTTATTTCCAAGAGGTAACTCATATGGTTCTCTTGTGTAGGCCATTATTTCCTTTTGAGCTAATGCGGTGAACATCATAATCTGGAAAGGGATCGAGCAGAGTGACCTCGACGGCAACAAGATAAATTGGTAAGGAACTTCCAAAGTCTAGGGGTTGGACCGTTTTGATCAATATACTTAACTACGGTTGCTACGAGGTTGGAAACGTCAAGGAAGGTTCTTGATGACAGAACCATTATAGAGGTTTCGTACATGGAGAAAAGATGACAGAGTTTAACATCGACGCAAGTTTCGATAACTGTAACGTTAACAGAAATACAAAATAGGTACTTAGAAGAGATATAATTGTTGCAGCTGAGGATTATATGGGCCCTTGTTGTTTCAGATTTGATGCTCTCTTTGTTTTATTTCCAAGAGGGAAATCATATGGTTCTCTTGTGTAGGCCATTATTTCCTTTTGAGCTAATGCGGTGAACATCATAATCTGGAAAGGGATCGAGCAGAGTGACCTCGACGGCTACAAGATAAATTGGTAAGGAACTTCCAAAGTCTAGGGGTTGGACCGTTTTGATCAATATACTTAACTACGGTTGCTACGAGGTTGGAAACGTCAAGGCAGGTTCTTGATGACAGAACCATTATAGAGGTTTCGTACATGGAGAAAAGATGACAGAGTTTAACATCGACGCAAGTTTCGATAACTGTAACGTTAACAGAAATACAAAATAGGTACTTAGAAGTGATATAATTGTTGCAGCTTAGGATTATATGGGCCCTTGTTGTTTCAGATTTGATGCTCTCTTTGTTTTATTTCCAAGAGGGAAATCATATGGTTCTCTTGTGTAGGCCATTATTTCCTTTTGAGCTAATGCGGTGAACATCATAATCTGGAAAGGGATCGAGCAGAGTGACCTCGACGGCAACAAGATAAATTGGTAAGAAACTTCCAAAGTCTAGGGGTTGGACCGTTTTGATCAATATACTTAACTACGGTTGCTACGAGGTTGGAAACGTCAAGGAAGGTTCTTGATGACAGAACCATTATAGAGGTTTCGTACATGGAGAAAAGATGACAGAGTTTAACATCGACGCAAGTTTCGATAACTGTAACGTTAACAGAAATACAAAATAGGTACTTAGAAGTGATATAATTGTTGCAGCTTAGGATTATATGGGCCCTTGTTGTTTCAGATTTGATGCTCTCTTTGTTTTATTTCCAAGAGGGATCTCATATGGTTCTCTTGTGTTGGCCATTATTTCCTTTTGACTTAATAATGCAGTGAACATCATAATCTGGAATGGGATCGAGCAGACTGACCTCGGTGGCTACAAGATAAATTGGTAAGGAACTTCCAAAGTCTAGGGGGGTCAAGGAAGGTTCTTGATGACAGAACCATTATAGAAGTTTCGTGCATGGAGAAAAGATGACAGAGTTTAACATCGACGCAAGTTTCGATAACTGTAACGTTAACAGAAATACAAAATAGGTACTTAGAAGTGATATAATTGTTGCAGCTTAGCATTATATGGGCCCTTGTTGTTTCAGATTTGATACTCTCTTTGTTTTGTGTTCAAGAGGGATCTCATATGGTTCTCTTGTGTTGGCCATTATTTTCTTTTGAGCTAATAATGCGGTGAACATCACAATCTGGAGAGCGATCGAGCAGAGTGACCTCGACGGCTACAAGATAAATTGGTAAGGAACTTCCAAAGTCTAGGGGGGTCAAGGAAGGTTCTTGATGACAGAAGCATTATAGAGGTTTCGTGCATGGTGAAAAGATGACAGAGTTTAACATCGACGCAAGTTTCGATAACTGTAACGATAACATAAATACAAAATGGGTACTTAGAAGTGATATAATTGTTGCAGCTTAAGATTATATGGGCCCTTGTTGTTTCAGATTTGAGACTCTCTTTGTTTTATGTCCAAGAGGGATCTCATATGGTTCTCTTGTTTTGGCCATTATTTCCTTTTGAGCTAATGCGGTGAACATCATAATCTGGAAAGGGATCGAGCAGAGTGACCTCGACGGCTACAAGATAAATTGTTAAGGAACTTCCAAAGTCTAGGGGTTGGACCGTTTTGATCAATATACTTAACCACGGTGGCTACGAGGTTGGAGACGTCAAGGAAGGTTCTTTATGACAGAACCGTTATAGAGGTTTCGTGCATGGAGAAAAGATGACAGAGTTTAACATCGACGCAAGTTTCGATAACTGTAACGATAACAGAAATACAAAATAGGTACTTAGAAGTGATATAATCGTTGCAGCTTAGGATTCTATCGGCCCTTGTTGTTTCAGATTTGATGCTCTCTTTGTTTTATGTCCAAGAGGGATCTCTTATGGTTCTCTTGTGTTGGCCATTATTTCCTTTTAAGCTAATAATGCGTTGAACATCATAATCTGGAAAGGGATCGAGCAGAGTGACGTCGGTGGCTACAAGATAAATTGGTAACGAACCTCTATAGTCTAGGGGTTGGACAGTTTTTATCAATATACTTAACCACGGTGGCTACGATGTTGGAGACGTCAAGGAAGGTTCTTGATGACAGAACCATTCTAGAAGATTCGTGCATGGAGAAAAGATGACAGAGTTTAACATTGACGCAAGTTTCGATAACTGTAACGATAACAGAAATACAAAATAGGTACTTAAAAGTGATGTAATTGTTGCAGCGTAGGATTATATGGGCTATTGTTGTTTCAGATTTGATACTCTCTTTGTTTTATGTCCAAGAGGGATCTCATATGGTTCTCTTGTGTTGGCCATTATTTCCTTTTGAGCTAATGGGGTGAACATCATAATCTGGAAAGGGATCGAGCAGAGTGACCTCGACGGCTACAAGATAAATTGGTAAGGAACTTCCAAAGTCTAGGGGGGTCAAGGAAGGTTCTTGATGACAGAACCATTATAGAAGTTTCGTGCATGGAGAAAAGATGACAGAGTTTATCATCGACGCAAGTTTCGATAACTGTAACGATAACAGAAATACAAAATAGGTACTGAGAAGTGATATAATCGTTGCAGCTTAGGATTATATAGGCCCTTGTTGTTTCAGATTTGATACTCTCTTTGTTTTATGTCCAAGAGGGAACTCATATGGTTCTCTTGTGTTGGCCATTATTTCCTTTTGAGCTAATGCGGTGAACATCATAATCTGGAAAGGGATCGAGCAGAGTGACCTCGACGGCAACAAGATAAATTGGTAAGGAACTTCCAAAGTCTAGGGGTTGGACCGTTTTGATCAATATACTTAACTACGGTTGCTACGAGGTTGGAAACGTCAAGGAAGGTTCTTGATGACAGAACCATTATAGAGGTTTCGTACATGGAGAAAAGATGACAGAGTTTAACATCGACGCAAGTTTCGATAACTGTAACGTTAACAGAAATACAAAATAGGTACTTAGAAGTGATATAATTGTTGCAGCTTAGCATTATATGGGCCCTTGTTGTTTCAGATTTGATACTCTCTTTGTTTTGTGTTCAAGAGGGATCTCATATGGTTCTCTTGTGTTGGCCATTATTTTCTTTTGAGCTAATAATGCGGTGAACATCACAATCTGGAGAGCGATCGAGCAGAGTGACCTCGACGGCTACAAGATAAATTGGTAAGGAACTTCCAAAGTCTAGGGGGGTCAAGGAAGGTTCTTGATGACAGAAGCATTATAGAGGTTTCGTGCATGGTGAAAAGATGACAGAGTTTAACATCGACGCAAGTTTCGATAACTGTAACGATAACATAAATACAAAATGGGTACTTAGAAGTGATATAATTGTTGCAGCTTAAGATTATATGGGCCCTTGTTGTTTCAGATTTGAGACTCTCTTTGTTTTATGTCCAAGAGGGATCTCATATGGTTCTCTTGTTTTGGCCATTATTTCCTTTTGAGCTAATGCGGTGAACATCATAATCTGGAAAGGGATCGAGCAGAGTGACCTCGACGGCTACAAGATAAATTGTTAAGGAACTTCCAAAGTCTAGGGGTTGGACCGTTTTGATCAATATACTTAACCACGGTGGCTACGAGGTTGGAGACGTCAAGGAAGGTTCTTTATGACAGAACCGTTATAGAGGTTTCGTGCATGGAGAAAAGATGACAGAGTTTAACATCGACGCAAGTTTCGATAACTGTAACGATAACAGAAATACAAAATAGGTACTTAGAAGTGATATAATCGTTGCAGCTTAGGATTCTATCGGCCCTTGTTGTTTCAGATTTGATGCTCTCTTTGTTTTATGTCCAAGAGGGATCTCTTATGGTTCTCTTGTGTTGGCCATTATTTCCTTTTAAGCTAATAATGCGTTGAACATCATAATCTGGAAAGGGATCGAGCAGAGTGACGTCGGTGGCTACAAGATAAATTGGTAACGAACCTCTATAGTCTAGGGGTTGGACAGTTTTTATCAATATACTTAACCACGGTGGCTACGATGTTGGAGACGTCAAGGAAGGTTCTTGATGACAGAACCATTCTAGAAGATTCGTGCATGGAGAAAAGATGACAGAGTTTAACATTGACGCAAGTTTCGATAACTGTAACGATAACAGAAATACAAAATAGGTACTTAAAAGTGATGTAATTGTTGCAGCGTAGGATTATATGGGCTATTGTTGTTTCAGATTTGATACTCTCTTTGTTTTATGTCCAAGAGGGATCTCATATGGTTCTCTTGTGTTGGCCATTATTTCCTTTTGAGCTAATGGGGTGAACATCATAATCTGGAAAGGGATCGAGCAGAGTGACCTCGACGGCTACAAGATAAATTGGTAAGGAACTTCCAAAGTCTAGGGGGGTCAAGGAAGGTTCTTGATGACAGAACCATTATAGAAGTTTCGTGCATGGAGAAAAGATGACAGAGTTTATCATCGACGCAAGTTTCGATAACTGTAACGATAACAGAAATACAAAATAGGTACTGAGAAGTGATATAATCGTTGCAGCTTAGGATTATATAGGCCCTTGTTGTTTCAGATTTGATACTCTCTTTGTTTTATGTCCAAGAGGGAACTCATATGGTTCTCTTGTGTTGGCCATTATTTCCTTTTGAGCTAATGCGGTGAACATCATAATCTGGAAAGGGATCGAGCAGAGTGACCTCGACGGCAACAAGATAAATTGGTAAGGAACTTCCAAAGTCTAGGGGTTGGACCGTTTTGATCAATATACTTAACTACGGTTGCTACGAGGTTGGAAACGTCAAGGAAGGTTCTTGATGACAGAACCATTATAGAGGTTTCGTACATGGAGAAAAGATGACAGAGTTTAACATCGACGCAAGTTTCGATAACTGTAACGTTAACAGAAATACAAAATAGGTACTTAGAAGTGATATAATTGTTGCAGCTTAGGATTATATGGGCCCTTGTTGTTTCAGATTTGATGCTCTCTTTGTTTTATTTCCAAGAGGGAAATCATATGGTTCTCTTGTGTAGGCCATTATTTCCTTTTGAGCTAATGCGGTGAACATCATAATCTGGAAAGGGATCGAGCAGAGTGACCTCGACGGCAACAAGATAAATTGGTAAGAAACTTCCAAAGTCTAGGGGTTGGACCGTTTTGATCAATATACTTAACTACGGTTGCTACGAGGTTGGAAACGTCAAGGAAGGTTCTTGATGACAGAACCTTTATAGAGGTTTCGTACATGGAGAAAAGATGACAGAGTTTAACATCGACGCAAGTTTCGATAACTGTAACGTTAACAGAAATACAAAATAGGTACTTAGAAGTGATATAATTGTTGCAGCTTAGGATTATATGGGCTCTTGTTGTTTCAGATTTGATGCTCTCTTTGCTTTATTTCCAAGAGGGATCTCATATGGTTCTCTTGTGTTGGCCATTATTTCCTTTTGACTTAATAATGCAGTGAACATCATAATCTGGAATGGGATCGAGCAGACTGACCTCGGTGGCTACAAGATAAATTGGTAAGGAACTTCCAAAGTCTAGGGGGGTCAAGGAAGGTTCTTGATGACAGAACCATTATAGAAGTTTCGTGCATGGAGAAAAGATGACAGAGTTTAACATCGACGCAAGTTTCGATAACTGTAACGTTAACAGAAATACAAAATAGGTACTTAGAAGTGATATAATTGTTGCAGCTTAGCATTATATGGGCCCTTGTTGTTTCAGATTTGATACTCTCTTTGTTTTGTGTTCAAGAGGGATCTCATATGGTTCTCTTGTGTTGGCCATTATTTTCTTTTGAGCTAATAATGCGGTGAACATCACAATCTGGAGAGCGATCGAGCAGAGTGACCTCGACGGCTACAAGATAAATTGGTAAGGAACTTCCAAAGTCTAGGGGGGTCAAGGAAGGTTCTTGATGACAGAAGCATTATAGAGGTTTCGTGCATGGTGAAAAGATGACAGAGTTTAACATCGACGCAAGTTTCGATAACTGTAACGATAACAGAAATACAAAATAGGTACTTAGAAGTGATATAATCGTTGCAGCTTAGGATTCTATCGGCCCTTGTTGTTTCAGATTTGATGCTCTCTTTGTTTTATGTCCAAGAGGGATCTCTTATGGTTCTCTTGTGTTGGCCATTATTTCCTTTTAAGCTAATAATGCGTTGAACATCATAATCTGGAAAGGGATCGAGCAGAGTGACGTCGGTGGCTACAAGATAAATTGGTAACGAACCTCTATAGTCTAGGGGTTGGACAGTTTTTATCAATATACTTAACCACGGTGGCTACGATGTTGGAGACGTCAAGGAAGGTTCTTGATGACAGAACCATTCTAGAAGATTCGTGCATGGAGAAAAGATGACAGAGTTTAACATTGACGCAAGTTTCGATAACTGTAACGATAACAGAAATACAAAATAGGTACTTAGAAGTGATGTAATTGTTGCAGCGTAGGATTATATGGGCTATTGTTGTTTCAGATTTGATACTCTCTTTGTTTTATGTCCAAGAGGGATCTCATATGGTTCTCTTGTGTTGGCCATTATTTCCTTTTGAGCTAATGTGGTGAACATCATAATCTGGAAAGGGATCGAGCAGAGTGACCTCGACGGCTACAAGATAAATTGGTAAGGAACTTCCAAAGTCTAGGGGGGTCAAGGAAGGTTCTTGATGACAGAACCATTATAGAAGTTTCGTGCATGGAGAAAAGATGACAGAGTTTATCATCGACGCAAGTTTCGATAACTGTAACGATAACAGAAATACAAAATAGGTACTTAGAAGTGATATAATCGTTGCAGCTTAGGATTATATAGGCCCTTGTTGTTTCAGATTTGATACTCTCTTTGTTTTATGTCCAAGAGGGATCTCATATGGTTCTCTTGTGTTGGCCATTATTTCCTTTTGAGCTAATGCGGTGAACATCATAATCTGGAAAGGGATCGAGCAGAGCGACCTCGACGGGTACAAGATAAATTGATAAGGAACATCCAAAGTCTAGGGGTTGGACAGTTTTGATCAATATACTTAACCACGGTGGCTATGAGGTTGGAGACTTCAAGGAAGGTTCTTGATGACAGAACCATTATAGAGGTTTCGTACATGGAAAAAAGATGACAGAGTTTAACATCGACGCAAGTTTCGATAGCTGTAACGATAACAGAAATACAAAATAGGTACTTAGAAGTGATATAATTGTTGCAGCTTAGGATTATATGGGCCCTTGTTGTTTCAGATTTGATTATCTCTTTGTTTTATGTCCAAGAGGGATCTCATATGGTTCTCTTGTGTTGGCCATTATTTCCTTTTGAGCTAATAATGCGGTGAACATCATAATCTGGAAAGGGATCATGCAGAGTGACCTCGGTTTGTACAAGATAAATTGGTAAGGAACTTCTAAAGTCTATGAGTTTGACAGTTTTGATCAATATACTTAACCACGGTGGCTACGAGGTTGGAGACGTCAAGGAAGGTTCTTAATGACAGAACCATTATAGAGGTTTCGTACATGGAGAAAAGATGACAGAGTTTAACATCGACGCAAGTTTCGATAACTGTAACGATAAAAGAAATACAAAATAGGTACTTAGAAGTGTTATAATTGTTGCAGCGTAGGATTATATGGGCCCTTGTTGTTTCAGATTTGATACTCTCTTTGTTTTATTTCCAAGAGGGATCTCATATGGTTCTCTTGTGTTGGCCATTATTTCCTTTTGAGCTAATAATGCGGTGAACATCATAATCTGGAAAGGGATCGAGCAGAGTGACCTCGGTGGCTACAAGATAAATTGGTAAGGAACTTCCATAGTCTAGGGGTTGGACAGTTTCTATCAATATACTTAACCACGGTGGCTACGAGTTTGGAGACGTCAAGGAAGGTTCTTGATGACAGAACCATTCCAGAAGATTCGTGCATGGAGAAAAGATGACAGAGTTTAACATCGACGCAGGTTTCGATAACTGTAACGTTAACAGAAATACAAAATAGGTACTTAGAAGTGATATAATTGTTGCAGCTTAGGATTATATGGGCCCTTGTTGTTTCAGATTTGATACTCCCTTTGTTTTATGTCCAAGAGGGATATCATATGGTTCTCTTGTGTTGGCCATTATTTCCTTTTGAGCTATTGCGGTGAACATCATAATCTGGAAAGGGATCGAGCAGAGTGACCTCGACGGCTACAAGATAAATTGGTAAGGAACTTCCAAAGTCTAGGGGGGTCAAGGAAAGTTCTTGATGACAGAACCATTATAGAGGTTTCGTGCATGGTGAAAAGATGACAGAGTTTAACATCGACGCAAGTTTCGATAACTGTAACGATAACATAAATACAAAATGGGTACTTAGAAGTGATATAATTGTTGCAGCTTAGGATTATATGGGCCCTTGTTGTTTCAGATTTGAGACTCTCTTTGTTTTATGTCCAAGAGGGATCTCATATGGCTCTCTTGTGTTGGCCATTATTTCCTTTTGAGCTAATAATGCGTTGAACATCATAATCTGGAAAGGGATCGAGCAGAGTGACCTCGGTGGCTACAAGATAAATTGGCAACGAACCTCTATAGTCTAGGGGTTGGACAGTTTTTATCATTATACTTAACCACGGTGGCTACCATGTTGGAGACGTCAAGGAAGGTTCTTGATGACAGCACCATTCTAGAAGATTCGTGCATGGAGAAAAGATGACAGAGTTTAACATCGACGCAGGTTTCGATAACTGTAACGTTAACAGAAATACAAAATATAAACCGTTTAATAGTTATTTGCCAAGTAGGTAGACATGGAATTTTGTTTTTATGTTTAATAAAACTAAAACTCCCTAGAAACTCTTTCTGACACTTTGTCAGAAGCAGCTGTTATGTACAGGAGGCCCACGAAAGTGTCTAATTTGACATTTTGAGGTTAAACATGCAATGTTGCCAGTCCTTTCATACTTTGTTTGCCACTAGGCATAATATGTATGGACATCGGCGTCATGGATATCTATCTGTCAACAAATTGTAGTACTAAAGTAAGTATGCCAAAAGTCATTAAAGGTGACACAAAACTACAAATTTCAAAGGCTTACAGGCATTATAAAGCCGACAGGCCCGATCTCAGTGATACTGAAATCTTTGCCCGGCTTATAGTGACTTTTGGGATGCAAGTATTTATGCATAAAACTTAATTGTTGCTTTAATTTTCGGCTTTGTACTGTTTTAGATATCTGAAAGAACTATTAGAAATATTATGGGGCGGAACAATTTTGAAATTAAACCTTTTGGCCCACGACCTAAAAATGATACATACTATTTGCAACATACGCACTGAAGAAGTAGTTAACAATGCGAGACAAATTGTGCAAGAAGAACCACACGTATCTGTTCGCCATTTAGGACAGCAATTAAATGTTTCATATTCAACATCTCATAAGATATTAAGAAGCAATTTGCATTATTTTCCTTACCGGTTGCAAGTGTATCAGAAACTGCTGCCAAACGATCCTCCGGTTAGATTGGAATTTTGTAACTGGTTTATCAATGATTTAGGAAATAACGATAATGCGTTTGAGAAAACTTTCTTTACTGATGATGCATACTTCTATTTATCTGGCTATATTAATTCACAAAGTATGAGGATGTGGAGCGCTGAGAATCCCAATTTTTATGTTGAAGAACCGCTTCACCCACAAAAAATCGGGGTTTGGGCTGCAATATGTAAAAGAAGAGTTATAGGTCCTATATTTTTTGAAGGTA
This sequence comes from Agriotes lineatus, assembly GCA_940337035.1. Classification (NCBI taxonomy): domain Eukaryota; kingdom Metazoa; phylum Arthropoda; class Insecta; order Coleoptera; family Elateridae; genus Agriotes; species Agriotes lineatus. Next base: position 156,555 of record CALNHX010000273.1, read on the forward strand.
ATTGAGTGCAGCAAAACGATTAAATTTTATTTTAATAGTTCAAATTTTAGGTTTTCTAAATGCACAACCATTTCATACTGAAATTTTGTCGCCGTTTTTTGAAGAGTTACGTGACAATGAATTACAAAAGGGTTACGTACTTTCAATAAGATGGGGCATAAATTTACTTGGAGAGTTTTACAAAAACAGAGTTATTAGTCAAAACATGTCTACAGTGTGGCCCCCGAGGTCTTGTAACTTAACTCCCTGTGATTTTCTTCTGTGGCCATATTTAAAAAAAATCCATTCTTCAACTTCCACTGGACAATATTCAGCAGCTTTAACAAAGAAGTAATGGAAAAAATGAAGAAATCAATAATAATGGCGTAATATTAAGATTTGAGAATAGAACGAGTTAAGGAGTTTTCTTTCTTAGGAACATTAATCTCTGAAAACTTAAATTACACACAAGGAATGAAATCAAGGTTAATAAAAGCATCGAGATGTCCGGGCGCGTTAAATAGTATAATGTCCTTAAGACAAATGTCGCGAAATGCAAAACTACGACTTATAAGACAGTAATTCGACCCACGGCTACGTACGCATGTGAAACATGGAAGATGAATGTGGCAGACCAAGATACGATAAGTAGGTGGGAGAGAAAAATGCTGAGAAAAATATTTGGAGGGACTCGGACGGATGATGGTTGGAGAAGACTTACAAACGAAGAGGTACAAAAGAAGTATGGAGAGCCAAATATAGTAGACTTCATTAAAGCTCAAAGGTTAAGATGGTTTGGGCATATATGGAGAATGCCAGATGGGAGAGCTACAAAGATAGTATTGGAAGGCAAAGCGCAAGAAACTAGAAGAAGAGGGCGACCAACGAATAGGTGGAAGGGGGCAGTAATGGAAGACATAGCAAGGAAAGGAATAGAAGACTGGAGAAATAAAATCATGAATAAGGAACAATGGAGACAGATTGTTATGCAATGGGCGTAAAGTGGCTTGTAAAAGCTTTATTTATACTGAAAAAATACATAAATTGTAATATTTAAATATTTTTGTATACAATTTATAATTACAATAAAAAAACGACTTATATACCATTATTCCTACTCAACAAAGTATGAAACGTATTCAGAATCAGCAATTTGTCTTTCATGAAATTTATCTTAACCAACAATAAAAGTGGCACAAAATCCAAAACCAAATCTGGCAACCACGTTTTGTACATTAACATAAAATTATCATTTTGTATAAAATGAGCATAACCTAACTTTTGTTAATGACTGACAGCATATTTACAGGGTGAAATTCATCACCCTAACATGGCCTCCTATCTGGCAAATAACTATTGAACGGTTTATAGGTACTTAGAAGTGATATAATTGTTGCAGCTTAGGATTATATGGGCCCTTGTTGTTTCAGATTTGAGACTCTCTCTGTTTTATGTCCAAGAGGGATCTCATATGGTTCTCTTGTGTTGGCCATTATTTCCTTTTGAGTTATTGCGGTGAACATCATAATCTGGAAAGGGATCGAGCAGAGTGACCTCGACGGCTACAAGATAAATTGGTAAGGAACTTCCAAAGTCTAGGGGGTCAAGGAAGGTTCTTGATGACAGAACCATTATAGAGGTTTCGTGCATGGAGAAAAGATGACAGAATTTAACATCGACGCAAGTTTCGATAACTGTAACGTTAACAGAAATACAAAATAGGTACTTAGAAGTGATATAAATGTTGCAGCTTAGGATTATATGGGCCCTTGTTGTTTCAGATTTGAGACTCTCTCTGTTTTATGTCCAAGAGGGATCTCATATGGTTCTCTTGTGTTGGCCATTATTTCCTTTTGAGTTATTGCGGTGAACATCATAATCTGGAAAGGGATCGAGCAGAGTGACCTCGACGGCTACAAGATAAATTGGTAAGGAACTTCCAAAGTCTAGGGGGGTCAAGGAAAGTTCTTGATGACAGAACGATTATAGAGGTTTCGTGCATGGTGAAAAGATGACAGAGTTTAACATCGACGCAAGTTTCGATAACTGTAACGATAACATAAATACAAAATGGGTACTTAGAAGTGATATAATTGTTGCAGCTTAGGATTATATGGGCCCTTGTTGTTTCAGATTTGAGACTCTCTCTGTTTTATGTCCAAGAGGGATCTCATATGGTTCTCTTGTGTTGGCCATTATTTCCTTTTGAGTTATTGCGGTGAACATCATAATCTGGAAAGGGATCGAGCAGAGTGACCTCGACGGCTACAAGATAAATTGGTAAGGAACTTCCAAAGTCTAGGGGGGTCAAGGAAAGTTCTTGATGACAGAACCATTATAGAGGTTTCGTGCATGGTGAAAAGATGACAGAGTTTAACATCGACGCAAGTTTCGATAACTGTAACGTTAACAGAAATACAAAATAGGTACTTAGAAGTGATATAAATGTTGCAGCTTAGGATTATATGGGCCCTTGTTGTTTCAGATTTGAGACTCTCTCTGTTTTATGTCCAAGAGGGATCTCATATGGTTCTCTTGTGTTGGCCATTATTTCCTTTTGAGTTATTGCGGTGAACATCATAATCTGGAAAGGGATCGAGCAGAGTGACCTCGACGGCTACAAGATAAATTGGTAAGGAACTTCCAAAGTCTAGGGGGTCAAGGAAGGTTCTTGATGACAGAACCATTATAGAGGTTTCGTGCATGGAGAAAAGATGACAGAATTTAACATCGACGCAAGTTTCGATAACTGTAACGTTAACAGAAATACAAAATAGGTACTTAGAAGTGATATAAATGTTGCAGCTTAGGATTATATGGGCCCTTGTTGTTTCAGATTTGAGACTCTCTCTGTTTTATGTCCAAGAGGGATCTCATATGGTTCTCTTGTGTTGGCCATTATTTCCTTTTGAGTTATTGCGGTGAACATCATAATCTGGAAAGGGATCGAGCAGAGTGACCTCGACGGCTACAAGATAAATTGGTAAGGAACTTCCAAAGTCTAGGGGGGTCAAGGAAAGTTCTTGATGACAGAACCATTATAGAGGTTTCGTGCATGGTGAAAAGATGACAGAGTTTAACATCGACGCAAGTTTCGATAACTGTAACGTTAACAGAAATACAAAATAGGTACTTAGAAGTGATATAAATGTTGCAGCTTAGGATTATATGGGCCCTTGTTGTTTCAGATTTGAGACTCTCTCTGTTTTATGTCCAAGAGGGATCTCATATGGTTCTCTTGTGTTGGCCATTATTTCCTTTTGAGTTATTGCGGTGAACATCATAATCTGGAAAGGGATCGAGCAGAGTGACCTCGACGGCTACAAGATAAATTGGTAAGGAACTTCCAAAGTCTAGGGGGGTCAAGGAAAGTTCTTGATGACAGAACGATTATAGAGGTTTCGTGCATGGTGAAAAGATGACAGAGTTTAACATCGACGCAAGTTTCGATAACTGTAACGATAACATAAATACAAAATGGGTACTTAGAAGTGATATAATTGTTGCAGCTTAGGATTATATGGGCCCTTGTTGTTTCAGATTTGAGACTCTCTTTGTTTTATGTCCAAGAGGGATCTCATATGGCTCTCTTGTGTTGGCCATTATTTCCTTTTGAGCTAATAATGCGTTGAACATCATAATCTGGAAAGGGATCGAGCAGAGTGACCTCGGTGGCTACAAGATAAATTGGCAACGAACCTCTATAGTCTAGGGGTTGGACAGTTTTTATCATTATACTTAACCACGGTGGCTACGATGTTGGAGACGTCAAGGAAGGTTCTTGATGACAGCACCATTCTAGAAGATTCGTGCATGGAGAAAAGATGACAGAGTTTAACATCGACGCAGGTTTCGATAACTGTAACGTTAACAGAAATACAAAATATAAACCGTTCAATAGTTATTTGCCAAGTAGGTAGACATGGAATTTTGTTTTTATGTTTAATAAAACTAAAACTCCCTAGAAACTCTTTCTGACACTTTGTCAGAAGCAGCTGTTATGTACAGGAGGCCCACGAAAGTGTCTAATTTGACATTTTGAGGTTAAACATGCAATGTTGCCAGTCCTTTCATACTTTGTTTGCCACTAGGCATAATATGTATGGACATCGGCGTCATGGATATCTATCTGTCAACAAATTGTAGTACTAAAGTAAGTATGCCAAAAGTCATTAAAGGTGACACAAAACTACAAATTTCAAAGGCTTACAGGCATTATAAAGCCGACAGGCCCGATCTCAGTGATACTGAAATCTTTGCCCGGCTTATAGTGACTTTTGGGATGCAAGTATTTATGCATAAAACTTAATTGTTGCTTTAATTTTCGGCTTTGTACTGTTTTAGATATCTGAAAGAACTATTAGAAATATTATGGGGCGGAACAATTTTGAAATTAAACCTTTTGGCCCACGACCTAAAAATGATACATACTATTTGCAACATACGCACTGAAGAAGTAGTTAACAATGCGAGACAAATTGTGCAAGAAGAACCACACGTATCTGTTCGCCATTTAGGACAGCAATTAAATGTTTCATATTCAACATCTCATAAGATATTAAGAAGCAATTTGCATTATTTTCCTTACCGGTTGCAAGTGTATCAGAAACTGCTGCCAAACGATCCTCCGGTTAGATTGGAATTTTGTAACTGGTTTATCAATGATTTAGGAAATAACGATAATGCGTTTGAGAAAACTTTCTTTACTGATGATGCATACTTCTATTTATCTGGCTATATTAATTCACAAAGTATGAGGATGTGGAGCGCTGAGAATCCCAATTTTTATGTTGAAGAACCGCTTCACCCACAAAAAATCGGGGTTTGGGCTGCAATATGTAAAAGAAGAGTCATAGGTCCTATATTTTTTGAAGGTAATTGAGTGCAGCAAAACGATTAAATTTTATTTTAATAGTTCAAATTTTAGGTTTTCTAAATGCACAACCATTTCATACTGAAATTTTGTCGCCGTTTTTTGAAGAGTTACGTGACAATGAATTACAAAAGGGTTACGTACTTTCAATAAGATGGGGCATAAATTTACTTGGAGAGTTTTACAAAAACAGAGTTATTAGTCAAAACATGTCTACAGTGTGGCCCCCGAGGTCTTGTAACTTAACTCCCTGTGATTTTCTTCTGTGGCCATATTTAAAAAAAATCCATTCTTCAACTTCCACTGGACAATATTCAGCAGCTTTAACAAAGAAGTAATGGAAAAAATGAAGAAATCAATAATAATGGCGTAATATTAAGATTTGAGAATAGAACGAGTTAAGGAGTTTACTTTCTTAGGAACATTAATCTCTGAAAACTTAAATTACACACAAGGAATGAAATCAAGGTTAATAAAAGCATCGAGATGTCCGGGCGCGTTAAATAGTATAATGTCCTTAAGACAAATGTCGCGAAATGCAAAACTACGACTTATAAGACAGTAATTCGACCCACGGCTACGTACGCATGTGAAACATGGAAGATGAATGTGGCAGACCAAGATACGATAAGTAGGTGGGAGAGAAAAATGCTGAGAAAAATATTTGGAGGGACTCGGACGGATGATGGTTGGAGAAGACTTACAAACGAAGAGGTACAAAAGAAGTATGGAGAGCCAAATATAGTAGACTTCATTAAAGCTCAAAGGTTAAGATGGTTTGGGCATATATGGAGAATGCCAGATGGGAGAGCTACAAAGATAGTATTGGAAGGCAAAGCGCAAGAAACTAGAAGAAGAGGGCGACCAACGAATAGGTGGAAGGGGGCAGTAATGGAAGACATAGCAAGGAAAGGAATAGAAGACTGGAGAAATAAAATCATGAATAAGGAACAATGGAGACAGATTGTTATGCAATGGGCGTAAAGTGGCTTGTAAAAGCTTTATATATACTGAAAAAATACATAAATTGTAATATTTAAATATTTTTGTATACAATTTATAATTACAATAAAAAAAACGACTTATATACCATTATTCCTACTCAACAAAGTATGAAACGTATTCAGAATCAGCAATTTGTCTTTCATGAAATTTATCTTAACCAACAATAAAAGTGGCACAAAATCCAAAACCAAATCTGGCAACCACGTTTTGTACATTAACATAAAATTATCATTTTGTATAAAATGAGCATAACCTAACTTTTGTTAATGACTGACAGCATATTTACAGGGTGAAATTCATCACCCTAACATGGCCTCCTATCTGGCAAATAACTATTGAACGGTTTATAGGTACTTAGAAGTGATATAATTGTTGCAGCTTAGGATTATATGGGCCCTTGTTGTTTCAGATTTGAGACTCTCTCTGTTTTATGTCCAAGAGGGATCTCATATGGTTCTCTTGTGTTGGCCATTATTTCCTTTTGAGTTATTGCGGTGAACATCATAATCTGGAAAGGGATCGAGCAGAGTGACCTCGACGGCTACAAGATAAATTGGTAAGGAACTTCCAAAGTCTAGGGGGGCCAAGGAAGGTTCTTGATGACAGAACCATTATAGAGGTTTCGTGCATGGAGAAAAGATGACAGAATTTAACATCGACGCAAGTTTCGATAACTGTAACGTTAACAGAAATACAAAATAGGTACTTAGAAGTGATATAAATGTTGCAGCTTAGGATTATATGGGCCCTTGTTGTTTCAGATTTGAGACTCTCTCTGTTTTATGTCCAAGAGGGATCTCATATGGTTCTCTTGTGTTGGCCATTATTTCCTTTTGAGTTATTGCGGTGAACATCATAATCTGGAAAGGGATCGAGCAGAGTGACCTCGACGGCTACAAGATAAATTGGTAAGGAACTTCCAAAGTCTAGGGGGGTCAAGGAAAGTTCTTGATGACAGAACCATTATAGAGGTTTCGTGCATGGTGAAAAGATGACAGAGTTTAACATCGACGCAAGTTTCGATAACTGTAACGTTAACAGAAATACAAAATAGGTACTTAGAAGTGATATAAATGTTGCAGCTTAGGATTATATGGGCCCTTGTTGTTTCAGATTTGAGACTCTCTCTGTTTTATGTCCAAGAGGGATCTCATATGGTTCTCTTGTGTTGGCCATTATTTCCTTTTGAGTTATTGCGGTGAACATCATAATCTGGAAAGGGATCGAGCAGAGTGACCTCGACGGCTACAAGATAAATTGGTAAGGAACTTCCAAAGTCTAGGGGGGTCAAGGAAAGTTCTTGATGACAGAACCATTATAGAGGTTTCGTGCATGGTGAAAAGATGACAGAGTTTAACATCGACGCAAGTTTCGATAACTGTAACGATAACATAAATACAAAATGGGTACTTAGAAGTGATATAATTGTTGCAGCTTAGGATTATATGGGCCCTTGTTGTTTCAGATTTGAGACTCTCTTTGTTTTATGTCCAAGAGGGATCTCATATGGCTCTCTTGTGTTGGCCATTATTTCCTTTTGAGCTAATAATGCGTTGAACATCATAATCTGGAAAGGGATCGAGCAGAGTGACCTCGGTGGCTACAAGATAAATTGGCAACGAACCTCTATAGTCTAGGGGTTGGACAGTTTTTATCATTATACTTAACCACGGTGGCTACGATGTTGGAGACGTCAAGAAAGGTTCTTGATGACAGCACCATTCTAGAAGATTCGTGCATGGAGAAAAGATGACAGAGTTTAACATCGACGCAGGTTTCGATAACTGTAACGTTAACAGAAATACAAAATATAAACCGTTCAATAGTTATTTGCCAAGTAGGTAGACATGGAATTTTGTTTTTATGTTTAATAAAACTAAAACTCCCTAGAAACTCTTTCTGACACTTTGTCAGAAGCAGCTGTTATGTACAGGAGGCCCACGAAAGTGTCTAATTTGACATTTTGAGGTTAAACATGCAATGTTGCCAGTCCTTTCATACTTTGTTTGCCACTAGGCATAATATGTATGGACATCGGCGTCATGGATATCTATCTGTCAACAAATTGTAGTACTAAAGTAAGTATGCCAAAAGTCATTAAAGGTGACACAAAACTACAAATTTCAAAGGCTTACAGGCATTATAAAGCCGACAGGCCCGATCTCAGTGATACTGAAATCTTTGCCCGGCTTATAGTGACTTTTGGGATGCAAGTATTTATGCATAAAACTTAATTGTTGCTTTAATTTTCGGCTTTGTACTGTTTTAGATATCTGAAAGAACTATTAGAAATATTATGGGGCGGAACAATTTTGAAATTAAACCTTTTGGCCCACGACCTAAAAATGATACATACTATTTGCAACATACGCACTGAAGAAGTAGTTAACAATGCGAGACAAATTGTGCAAGAAGAACCACACGTATCTGTTCGCCATTTAGGACAGCAATTAAATGTTTCATATTCAACATCTCATAAGATATTAAGAAGCAATTTGCATTATTTTCCTTACCGGTTGCAAGTGTATCAGAAACTGCTGCCAAACGATCCTCCGGTTAGATTGGAATTTTGTAACTGGTTTATCAATGATTTAGGAAATAACGATAATGCGTTTGAGAAAACTTTCTTTACTGATGATGCATACTTCTATTTATCTGGCTATATTAATTCACAAAGTATGAGGATGTGGAGCGCTGAGAATCCCAATTTTTATGTTGAAGAACCGCTTCACCCACAAAAAATCGGGGTTTGGGCTGCAATATGTAAAAGAAGAGTTATAGGTCCTATATTTTTTGAAGGTAATTGAGTGCAGCAAAACGATTAAATTTTATTTTAATAGTTCAAATTTTAGGTTTTCTAAATGCACAACCATTTCATACTGAAATTTTGTCGCCGTTTTTTGAAGAGTTACGTGACAATGAATTACAAAAGGGTTACGTACTTTCAATAAGATGGGGCATAAATTTACTTGGAGAGTTTTACAAAAACAGAGTTATTAGTCAAAACATGTCTACAGTGTGGCCCCCGAGGTCTTGTAACTTAACTCCCTGTGATTTTCTTCTGTGGCCATATTTAAAAAAAATCCATTCTTCAACTTCCACTGGACAATATTCAGCAGCTTTAACAAAGAAGTAATGGAAAAAATGAAGAAATCAATAATAATGGCGTAATATTAAGATTTGAGAATAGAACGAGTTAAGGAGTTTACTTTCTTAGGAACATTAATCTCTGAAAACTTAAATTACACACAAGGAATGAAATCAAGGTTAATAAAAGCATCGAGATGTCCGGGCGCGTTAAATAGTATAATGTCCTTAAGACAAATGTCGCGAAATGCAAAACTACGACTTATAAGACAGTAATTCGACCCACGGCTACGTACGCATGTGAAACATGGAAGATGAATGTGGCAGACCAAGATACGATAAGTAGGTGGGAGAGAAAAATGCTGAGAAAAATATTTGGAGGGACTCGGACGGATGATGGTTGGAGAAGACTTACAAACGAAGAGGTACAAAAGAAGTATGGAGAGCCAAATATAGTAGACTTCATTAAAGCTCAAAGGTTAAGATGGTTTGGGCATATATGGAGAATGCCAGATGGGAGAGCTACAAAGATAGTATTGGAAGGCAGAGCGCAAGAAACTAGAAGAAGAGGGCGACCAACGAATAGGTGGAAGGGGGCAGTAATGGAAGACATAGCAAGGAAAGGAATAGAAGACTGGAGAAATAAAATCATGAATAAGGAACAATGGAGACAGATTGTTATGCAATGGGCGTAAAGTGGCTTGTAAAAGCTTTATTTATACTGAAAAAATACATAAATTGTAATATTTAAATATTTTTGTATACAATTTATAATTACAATAAAAAAAACGACTTATATACCATTATTCCTACTCAACAAAGTATGAAACGTATTCAGAATCAGCAATTTGTCTTTCATGAAATTTATCTTAACCAACAATAAAAGTGGCACAAAATCCAAAACCAAATCTGGCAACCACGTTTTGTACATTAACATAAAATTATCATTTTGTATAAAATGAGCATAACCTAACTTTTGTTAATGACTGACAGCATATTTACAGGGTGAAATTCATTACCCTAACATGGCCTCCTATCTGGCAAATAACTATTGAACGGTTTATAGGTACTTAGAAGTGATATAATTGTTGCAGCTTAGGATTATATGGGCCCTTGTTGTTTCAGATTTGAGACTCTCTCTGTTTTATGTCCAAGAGGGATCTCATATGGTTCTCTTGTGTTGGCCATTATTTCCTTTTGAGTTATTGCGGTGAACATCATAATCTGGAAAGGGATCGAGCAGAGTGACCTCGACGGCTACAAGATAAATTGGTAAGGAACTTCCAAAGTCTAGGGGGTCAAGGAAGGTTCTTGATGACAGAACCATTATAGAGGTTTCGTGCATGGAGAAAAGATGACAGAGTTTAACATCGACGCAAGTTTCGATAACTGTAACGTTAACAGAAATACAAAATAGGTACTTAGAAGTGATATAAATGTTGCAGCTTAGGATTATATGGGCCCTTGTTTCAGATTTGAGACTCTCTCTGTTTTATGTCCAAGAGGGATCTCATATGGTTCTCTTGTGTTGGCCATTATTTCCTTTTGAGTTATTGCGGTGAACATCATAATCTGGAAAGGGATCGAGCAGAGTGACCTCGACGGCTACAAGATAAATTGGTAAGGAACTTCCAAAGTCTAGGGGGGTCAAGGAAGGTTCTTGATGACAGAACCATTATAGAGGTTTCGTGCATGGAGAAAAGATGACAGAGTTTAACATCGACGCAAGTTTCGATAACTGTAACGTTAACAGAAATACAAAATAGGTACTTAGAAGTGATATAAATGTTGCAGCTTAGGATTATATGGGCCCTTGTTTCAGATTTGAGACTCTCTCTGTTTTATGTCCAAGAGGGATCTCATATGGTTCTCTTGTGTTGGCCATTATTTCCTTTTGAGTTATTGCGGTGAACATCATAATCTGGAAAGGGATCGAGCAGAGTGACCTCGACGGCTACAAGATAAATTGGTAAGGAACTTCCAAAGTCTAGGGGGGTCAAGGAAGGTTCTTGATGACAGAACCATTATAGAGGTTTCGTGTATGAAGAAAAGATTACAGAGTTTAACATCGACGCAAGTTTCGATAATTGTAACGATAACAGAAATACAAAATAGGTACTTAGAAGTGATATAATCGTTGCAGCTTAGGATTCTATGGGCCCTTGTTGTTTCAGATTTGATGCTCTCTTTGTTTTATGTCCAAGAGGGATCTCTTGTGTTGGCCATTATTTCCTTTTGAGCTAATAATGCGTTGAACATCATAATCTGGAAAGGGATCGAGCAGAGTGACCTCGGTGGCTACAAGATAAATTGGTAAGGAACTTCCAAAGTCTATGGGTTTGACAGTTTTGATCAATATACTTAACTACGGTGGCTACGAGGTTGGAGTCGTCAAGGAAGGTTCTTGATGACAGAACCATTATAGAGGTTTCGTGTATGAAGAAAAGATTACAGAGTTTAACATCGACGCAAGTTTCGATAATTGTAACGATAACAGAAATACAAAATAGGTACTTAGAAGTGATATAATCGTTGCAGCTTAGGATTCTATGGGCCCTTGTTGTTTCAGATTTGATGCTCTCTTTGTTTTATGTCCAAGAGGGATCTCTTGTGTTGGCCATTATTTCCTTTTGAGCTAATAATGCGTTGAACATCATAATCTGGAAAGGGATCGAGCAGAGTGACCTCGGTGGCTACAAGATAAATTGGTAAGGAACTTCCAAAGTCTATGGGTTTGACAGTTTTGATCAATATACTTAACTACGGTGGCTACGAGGTTGGAGTCGTCAAGGAAGGTTCTTGATGACAGAACCATTATAGAGGTTTCGTGCATGGAGAAAAGATTACAGAGTTTAACATCGACGCAAGTTTCGATAATTGTAACGATAACAGAAATACAAAATAGGTGCTTAGAAGTGATATAATTGTTGCAGCTTAGGATTATACGGGCCCTTGTTGATTCAGATTTGATACTCTTTGTTTTATGTCCAAGAGGGATCTCATATGGTTCTCTTGTATTGGCCATTATTTCGTTTTGAGCTATTGCGGTGAACATCATAATCTGGAAAGGGATCGAGCAGAGTGAGCTCGACGGCTACAAGATAAATTGTTAAGGAACTTTCAAAGTCTAGGGGGGTCAAGGAAGGTTCTTGATGACAGAACCATTATAGAGGTTTCGTGCATGGAGAAAAGATGACAGAGTTTAACATCGACGCAGAGTTTAACAGTAGAGGGTTGTACCAGTTCTAGCACCTTACCTCCTCACCTCTACTACAAAGGCTTGTTGCAGGTCTGTCTCTCTCCGACACGTGTAAAGGTATATGTCTATCTCCGTCTACAGAGCAGTGTTACCAACATACAGGGTGTTCCTTTAAAAGTTTATGTAACTAGATGTAGTCCCTAGATTAGTTACTAGATTTGGGCGGCAAATTTAAATTTAGCACGTGTAAAGGTATATGTCTATCTCTGTCTACAGAGCAGTGTTACCAACATGCAGGGTGTTCCTTAAAAAGTTTATGTAACTACATGAAGTCCCTAGATTAGTTACTAGATTTGGGTGGCAAATTTAAATTTAACACGTGTAAAAGTATATGCCTAGCTCCACCTACAAAGCAGTGTTACCAACTTAGAGAGTGTTCTATAAGAAAGTGCATGTAACTATTGAAGTCTCTAGATTTAAAATAGGCGACTAGATCTAAGCATTAAATTTAAATTTAGTAGTCTCTGTTGTCTAACGAGTTACTCAGATATATGTACATCAACCCATACTAATACAACCGACCAACCAACGAAGTCGAGAACTAAAGTTACCAATAACAACACAACTGCGAGTTTTGCAGGCTCGGCTTACCGATGCGTCTAGGTAACCTCAACACCTTCGTAAAGGTGTCTCAACCTCAAGCTGGTTAAAGGCGGAGTATATTGATTTTATATAATACAGGTTAAACAGCATCTGAGGATTAAGATTGTTTGCATGCTAAGTAGTCCACTATCACTAGGATGACTGATAAATAATTCCACACAATCATAATTTTAGTTAAAACACTCACCTGTATGTAGCAACGCAAATCCTTAAAACTGTTCGAGGAGCTGAAACGTCAATATTCCATGTAACCCTCTAGTAGAACGATCCCCCTCATGTTATACACAGAAGAGAGGTTCAAGTCGATGTGAACTGTAAGCGTGATTGAGTCGAGGGTGATGGAGTTAGCAACGGTGGAGACGCTCAAGCCCACAAAGTTGAAGTTGTGTAGATCAATGTTGCATTACTTGAATAAATAGATATTAATTCAAACGCTCACAACCAACACCAACAACTACACCACAACTAATATCAATCTATGCCAACCAACAACAATAACTACTACCACAACCAACACCGACAACTACCTCCACAGCCAACACCAATAACTACTCCCACAACCAACAAACCAGCAAACTACTTGCACAACTAACACCAATAAACCCAATCTACACCAACAACTACACCGCAACTAATATCAATCTATACCAACCAACAACAATAACTACTACCACAACCAACACCGACAACTACCCCCACAACCAACAATCCAACCAACACCGATAACTACTACCACAACCAGCAAACCAGCAAACTACTTCCACAACTAACACCAATAAACCCAATCTACACCAACAACTACTTCTACAACCAACCAACACCAACAACTACACCAACACCAGTATAAACTTTAATCAACCATAATTCAATAAAACACGGAATACATATATACAACATTTTTATTTTATTTATCTATCATACACTTCAAAAGTCTTAAACATCTATATAACATTTGTTGAAAAAGTATTTGAACGAGATGAGGCTATACACAGTAAGATGAACGACCGATCGACCAACTGATTGACTTAGTATACAAATATACATAGCTTCAAATTTCTTAATAGTTTAGTGTATATTATACTACAGACTAATCCAATAAAGCATAGAATACATATAACATTTTATTATATTTATCTACTATAAATATCAAAGTTTAAACAAATTTCTGTTAACTACGATGTTGCCATCCGATTGATGAATGGTGAATTTTTTAACACGTTGCCGGAATTTTATAATGACCCCAAGCTAGAGTCATAAGCGTTCCAGGAATGATGTACCTTTCATCATCTTCTGGAGAAAGGGCAACCTTGTTTTTAATTTCCGTGTATAACTGATGGTTATACTATCTAAACTGTCTCATCGTTTTATATATAGTTTTGTTATGTAACACAACACCCTCATAATCATCCATATCAAGCTCATTTTTAATAATCGCGGTTTGAACTCCTTTCGCCTTTTTTGTGAATTCACCCTCTACATCAACTATGTAGGCTTTAGCACCCGTTCCATAAAACTTTCAAATAATCTTACCCCCATACTCATCTTTCATTCTGCCTATTACAGATTTTGTTATAGGCATATTAAAACGATTATTTGGCAAATAGTTAGATGTATCAAAATATTCTAAGTTCTTTTTCATATCTTCATAAAAATGCTCTGTAAATAGTTCTAGAATTAACGAATCAGTGTCTGTGTACGCCAAAAGAGCCCTATCTCCATATTTTTCTTTAATAAAATTATAATAAAAGTTATAGATAATAAATTTAGACAAGTCCAGAACACAGAAACCTATGTAGATGGGTTTGTTGTAGACCACTTTAAGTCGCTCCATTTGTATAGCTACAAAGTCTTCACTTATAATGGTTAAGTTTTTAAAATTCGGTTTGGAAATTAATGATTCTGCCCCCAACCTTTTACCTATATTCTCCCAATGTGTAATAAGCCGTATATCTACTCTTTTATCAACATTTTCCATTGTTTTTCCAAATACTGCGTTATTCATTAATTTGTAAAATGTTTTCTCGAACTCGTTGACAGCATGATTCCTCCTTACGGTATTTAAATCAACATACTTTTTTTACCAAGGAGATTGCGAAAATGATAAGATGCGGTGGACTTTCCGTAATTTTAACCCAGCATTTAAACATTGTTGTAGATTTTGGTAGTGTATATTGTATTTCTCTTTCGGATTTAAATTCGCGATTAGCTTAGTGTATTTAGAGTTTGGGGGAGATATATTTTCAGGACAAAATGGAAGTTCGTTATGAAGATCGTGTAATGATTTAGGATAATCTAAATCAACTTCCAAAACATATCCACGATTAGAAGTGTTTAGAATTTCATTAATGTTAAAATTTTGAATTTCAGAATCGGATAACCATTGAAATCCGCCTGTTGGTAGATGCATAGATAAGGAAGCCCCATAAAGATTTGTCGCATCGAGATATGTCAGATAAGACGTTTGTTTGTTAGGGTTAAAGGTTGACATAAATGGGTTATTAGCCTTAACTGCTCTTTTGCTACACTGACAGAGTCCGCCACGAATGCCTTTTTGGAAAAAATGCACCATATCTATATCAGTTAGTAATTCTAGTTCTATTTCAGTATATTTTAGCATCGCATTCCAGCTTAAACCAAGTGCAGTATAAAAATGACATAAATCTAATTTATAAGCTTCCATGCAAACATATTGAAAGTTTTCAAAAATGTCTGCTAGCAACAACACATCAGATTTCAAGTATATATCCGAATAATCACCTAATGTTTTACACTTGAAAACCCCCCACACCATCTTTGCACGTTCATAAGCCGATTCTGATATTTCACTGTTAGTTAAGTCGTTATAAAATTGTTCACGTGTGGGTAGTTACGGATCATCTAACCGTTCCATGCTGTCAACGTAAGAATAGGGAAATACACCCTTCTGTCTAATTAAGTTAAACTTTTCCCCTACTCCAAAATATTTCTTTATTTCTGTACATTGTTCTACCCCCAAATTTTTAGCTAACTTTTCCAAGCTCATAGGCATAAATCTAAGTGAATCTAAAAATCTCAATTTCATAAAAACGTTTTTTTCTTTGCCATTCTTATCAACAATTGTTTCTACGGGTATATGTTTCGTAAAAGAGATATACTTTTCTTTGTTTGTAGCTATCACATCAATTTTCCTTTCATCTAATCACAAAGCTTTTATAAATAAATGGGCATCATAATTTGACAAATTGTGAAAAAATATAGGAATAAAATTCGAAAGTTTAAAATTTAGATTGCATATACTATGAGCAGGCCCACGGTATTTACCAGTCAAGTGACAATGATCTTTCACCCTCTCATCATTATCGAGAAACGGCTTTTCACATATATGACAGTTTACTTCTATTTTGTGAACTAGTTTTTCATTTTGGGTGAGATTATTCATTGGAACTATATGTTTCAGGTGATTCACATAAATTTCCTTTATGTCGGCGTCCATTCGCTCACAAAAAACTTTAGCACAATCAAAACCTCGATAAGTATCGAACTTTGAAAGGGAGTCATCGTAAGAGCATTTTATATAATATGCAAAACTATAGGGTGTGCGCATACGAGTTTTCTGAGAAAACGGTTTATTACTCTCTTGTTGACAGTATTGAAGCGGTACAAGCATCGACTCGAAATCTACATATACAACGAATGGGAGTTTTAATTTTTGTTCAAACGATTCAAATTTTAAAATATTTTGTGGCAACGTGTTTCCAAATTTATCCAATCGCGGTTCAGTAGTTGATAATATAACTCAAACATTTTTACAATCATGTTGTTGATGTAATGCCAAACGTTCTGAACTAGTAAAATTCATCAGGCAACCATGGCAGAAACTTTTCTTATGCCCATCAGTTGATAACTGATGATTAACAAGCCTTGATAAATTTTTAATGAGACAGTAGTGTGATCCACCCTCATTATTATCAATTAATAACAGATTTACATGTATATCTCGTTTTGTTTTTGTGAAGTGTAATGGTCCACTAATTTCATATTTGATTTTCCCATTTTCATATATACAGTGTGTTTCACTTTACATGGAAGCACCCCTGTATTTTCTTTGTTTTTGTATGGATCGATTTGAATTTATTATCAGTTGTACAACTCACCAAGAGACATCGATGCATGTCCTTCAGCACAAAAGACGTTGTTAGCCTTGCCTACTACGATCAAGAACATGGGTCGCATTGTCAATATTTTGCATCGCGTTAGAGGTACAGCAAAAAGTTATTAAGAACAGTTGTTTAGAATCAAAAGAATACCCCAGATACCGATTTTCCTTTAATAATTCGAATTTTTAATTTTTATCTCTAAATTTGTCCAAGTCCTAAATTTCAACTTTTAATTTGGTATCAAATGGTGTCATGGATAAACAACATTTTTATTTTTATTGCAAACGTCATTAGCTTTTAATAACGGCTGAATTACTTTTAACTGTTGCTGTGAAAGTAGAAATAATTAGAATTACTGGTGAAAATGCAAGATCCAATAGAGAAGTAGCTAGAATAATATTGGATCTTACATTTTCACCAGTAATTCTAATTTATTTCTACTTCCTCAGCAGCAGTTAAACGTAATTCAGCCGTTATTAAAAGCTAATGACGTTTGCAACAACAATAAAAATGTTGTTTCTCCATGACACCATTTGATACCAAATTAAAAATTGAAATTTGGGACTGACAAATTTTTAGATAAAAATTAAAAATTCGAATTATTAAACGAAAATCGGTATCTGGGATATTCTTTTGCTTCTAAACAACTTTTCTTAATAACTTTTTGCTGTAACTTTAACGCGATGCAAAATATTGACAATGTGACCCATGTTCTTGATCGTAGTGGGCCAGGCTAATAACGTCTTTTGCGCTCAAGAACATGAATAGATGGCTCTTGGTGAGTTGTACAACTAATAAAAAATTCAAATCGATCCATACAAAAAACAAAAAAAATACAGGGGTGCTTCCATGTAAAGTGAAACACACTGTAGAATCCAAACTATATACATTAATGGAAATATCATTTTGCAATTCGAATTTTGGTATATCACGTAACTTTACAGGAAACTCAATTCCTACAAAATTTAATTCATTTTTATATTTTGTATAATTAGTTATACGAAAAGAATTCTTATCAACAGGATGTAAAGCAGCCAAGACACTCCACATAAAACAACGATTATCGTCATTTTGAATGTTAATTACAGCCTTCCTATTTTGAATTGTTAGCGGTAGTGGAATATATGATGAAGGCCTTAGAGGACTATATTTGTTGATATTAAACTCGATAAACAACAACCTTTCCAGGGCCCGTCCACTCTCTCTTTCTTGAAACTCGCTAACTTTATTGTCAATGATATCGATGAAATAATTATAAAGTTCGTTTAGGTTTGTTGATGAAGTGCAAACTTTGAATTTCGTATTAAATGATTTCACTTCTTTTAAATTTTTCCATTGTAATGTGAAAACTCCAAACAATTCAATATTAATATTTACAGCACCGCGCTTATCCAAAGTTGTTGTAATACACTCAACAAGCCTTCGCCTCAAAATCTTCATATATCTTTTATATCAACATATATTTTCGTATCACCTGTAGTAATACGATATGTTGCTATTCGGTGTTTAAACGATTGGTTTACTAGTGTAACACCATTTCCTTTGTCTTGTTTTTATGTTGCAAGCTTCTGCAATGCTGCATCATGTATTTTTTCAAGACATGTACATCACATACATCACATTTTGTTGTACCATCTTTAATTGGAATCTCGCCATTATCAACTCGAGTTTGTTTAGGTTTCGGTGTTAGTTGAACACCATCTTCTAACTTCCTTTTCCGCAAACCATGTTTTTGAACTTGATGTTTTCGGAAATGTCCTATACTTGAAAATGCAAGCCCACATACTTCACATAACTGGGACAGTGGTATACAATAACCTTCTTGATGTCTGCGTAGGTTATCTTTCCGAGTAAACTGCTTATTACACACATCACAAGTAAATTGCTCCATCTTCACACTAATAATACTAAAAACAGAATGAAGTGAGAGCTCTACATTAACCCTCGTACACTATATTATTACCTCCTATAATTGAATATAACCGAACCCTTGTGATCTTATACGAAAACGTTGTACCACCAGCTAGTATTTGTAATATAATTTTCAGTAAAGCTATAGATACAAATCAGAACTAACACAGTCAATGTAAAATTTACTGCTTGAACTGAATCAACAAACACGTCTTCTATTCAGGGAACAGCAACTGCAACAACGAATGTGATATTAGTACTAAGCTACAATAGGCTGTTACTAAACTTTGACAATCAAATCGGAATAAACTGTCATAAAAAAATCAAATTTTTTGGTGAATATCTCGAAAAGAGGGTCAAAGGTCGAGGGTCAAAAGGAATTAAATCACAGCAGCGATCTGGTTATATACCCCAAACACCACCACTTCAATTAAAAGTAAAACCACAACTACAGAGAATTCCCTAAGTGCAAGCTCGAAACAAAACAAAATCATACTTCATTTAGTGAAATTCCTAAGCCCATTCTAAAAATCTAAAAAATAAATCGAAAATTACCTCCACAAACCCCCTGTCCGGAACGGTAGACATCTACCACATTTCACTAGCAAGATCAAGGCCAAAACACTCGTCCGCACCACCTATGCTCGAAATGAAAGTGAAGACTTAGCACGCTCCATCAAACTAACGCTTCCAGAAGCCGCATCGAAAATATTTCTAAGTTCAAAATTGTGTTTTTTTAAAAATTCCCGAAAACGCAGCGAGATAGAGCAAAAATAAGAAAAAAATCCCGCTCCAACCCCCGCTAGTCTGGATTTACTCACATATTTCATAATACACGGGTTTCAACCCCAAAATCAAACGTCTTCAACCACCCCCTATATAGGCAGCAATAAATACAACGAAATTTTCCTAAGTTCAAGCTGATTGCAATTGCCTAATTTCAAGTTCAACCATGCATTAAACCCATCTTACTACCACATGTGAAGCGCTTGAACACCCGACCCATCCTAATTTTCAACCCGCCAGTCACTTACTCCAATTTAATAAACCACGGAACACACGAGAGCACTTGTATCATCCGCCGCCCGAGTGAAGCACAACTGAGAATATTTCAAGGTCGATGCCTCTTTATATACCCAGCGACACTACATCAGCAAGCAAGATCAAGGCCAAAACACTCTCTCTAGGACTGTAATATTTATTACACGGTCTTTCCATAATATCCGCAATATTCTCCGGTATAACCACATTTCAAAGGCTTCGATTTTTTTTGTGATTGTTTCGTTAAGTGTCCAGGACTCGATCCCATAGAGCAAAATGGGGAAAATGTAGCATCTTAGCATGCGAGTTTTGGTGTCAAGGTGCAGATTATGGCTTTTGAATATAGTTTAATATATTGAAGATGTATAAGGATGAACAAGACGAATAGGACCGGCACCTTATTAAAGATCCACATGGATAAGTCCTAGTAAATGAAGCAATGGCTATGTTCAGGAAAGAATAAATTTCTCAAAATATTTGAACATAGCAGTAATTTGCAAGAGACTGCAAAAATTTATATAAAAAAATTTTGGTATAAAATGTATGCTTGCAATGTATGGTGCAAAGAAAGGTAACTGCTTAAACTCTTACAGAAATGTTTAAGTGATTGAAAGTTTTTTATTATTCATATACCGCAAGGTAAATGAGGTTACAGATAGTGATGGGCAGAATTGAATACTTTTCAGAATCGAATTCATAGCATTCGAATACTTTTGAGAATCGAATGATCATTCGAATGCAAGCAATTTGAATGCAAAATCGCACTCGAATTCAGATTCGAGTTGTGTGCTCGTTCTCGTACTGGGGGAGTGGTGACGTGTGACCTCGGCTGGGCGACACGCAACACCAGAGATAATGAAACGCTGTACGTGCACAAAGCAAAAATAAAAAATTCTTTTGATTGTACGCGGTTCAGCTTACCCTATTAATAACGTATATTTGTTTTGAAATACTTATATATTAAATTTATAGTACCGAAAATGAATATGAGAAAAGGACTGTTTATAAAATAGTTGTTTTTATTGTTGTTACGGGCCTATATGTATTTCCTTAAAATAAATTATTAAGACAACCCCAGCGTTTGTTTCTCTTTCCCTTCGATGTATCTGTTTAAATTTTTAGTAGATTTAGTTGCTTTTATGATTTTGGTGGTGTTATATCGTTTGAGTGTGCAATCTTCAGTCTCTGTGGTAATATTTTAATTTTATATTTAATTCTGTAGTCTATATTTAACTAGAAACATTTCAGCACCAACTATTCAAGTGAGACCTGGATAAAAAAAACGGCGTTTGAGAGTTGATTCCATTCCTGCCTTCTATGGAAATCAAAATACTTATATGTAATGTCTATCTAAAGTCGAAACTTTCGGAATGGCAACGGGCAGTTCTCTGTGCATTTATATAGTTGCTTTCGGAGCGAGTTTGCCGCGGCGGGCATTCTTTAAACTCCAGAGCTGTGCTAGCTAAAACTGAAACGATTCGAGTGCGAATCCCAGTACCAACCGTGGTCAAGCGCCGATGCATTCGAATTCAGCATTCGGATCGGAATCGAGATCACGCCCGGCGAGATTTACAAACACCGATTAAGTATTCGATTCGAAGCATTCGAATACACTCAAAAGAAACCAATGCATTCGAGATCTTGCAAGAATCGAATACTGTAGTAATTTGAATTCGAATAGTCCCATCACTAGTTACAGACAATACAATACATATATTTTTTAAATAAAAACATTTTGAATTTTGGGTTTGATTCTTTTATTAAGGCGTCTACTAAAAAAGTAGCGTTAATTTAGCATAATTGTACCCTACGATGGATCCAGCAGAACAACATTTAAAACACGTGTATTTGCAAACACAGTTGTGGCTGGGAAACCAAGATATTTCAACGGAAGATTGGGGTTGGAAATATGATACAGGAAACTGTTTTCCAATCCTAATGACACCAGATCCACAAAACATCTTAAAAATTATTTTTTTGCAACTACAAAACTAGTTGCGGGCCAGCTTGTGGGTATAGGAAAAGTGACCTTTAGGCTCAGCGGCTTGCGGTGAATGTGGCGGAAATAGTTGCCTTAATTCACGACCGGCAGTGTCAATGGAAAAAGTAGAGGAAGAAGAAAATAAAGCTGAATAATTTTGTTTTTTGTTTTTAAATGTATCTTGGGTTAGTTTTAATAAATCAATTAAATTATAATATCTTGAATACCCATTTAACTCGTCTATCATTTGTTTCCACCATTTTTCAGACACCTTTTTCCATTTTTGATAAATTTTAACATAAAATTTGGAATGAGCGACCCAAAAAACTTCTAGGTATAGGTATCAGAATTTTTAAAAAATTAACCCTTTCCGCCATTTTGGATCCGCTGTTTTTTTTTAGTTGAGTTTTAATGTCAAATTCGTAATCTGCAACCCCGAAAACCCCCAGACTACTAATAAAAATAAAAAAAAATAAAATAAAAAATTAGATCTTTGGCGCCATTTTGTTTTTAGACCAATTTTGAGGCCAGATTCGTAATCTGCGACCCCAAAAACCTTATGTTATCAAATTTCAGGCAATTGTTTAAATAAATCAAATAGTTAGAAATTTTTTAATTAAGAGTATATTAAAAAACACTTATTTGTTAATAACAATTGAAAAAATAAAAAGCACACCTTCTCACCTATGGGGAACTTTTCTATAAACTTTTACCGAAATAATAAAAAAAAAATGTTCAAAATCGATTTTGAGTCAACGAAGTTAGAACGTTGGCGAGTTTTTAGCGTTTAGAAAATGGACTACTACACAAGTTTTATTGGTATACAAGCAAAGTGATATTATGTAAGTTTCATTATTTTAAAAGATTTATTAAACTAACCTGTAGACCTTCTCGTTGAACACGACGGTAAATACTCTGACACAAGTGAAAAAAACGTCCTTCCACTTGTATCCCAGGAAACTCTTCTTGAAATGCTGATATTGCAGCATGCTCGAAATGCATTAGAAGTAGAACTGTCCTTGGCCGCAGTCCTGGTCGAAGATTTTTAATCTGTTGCAACAACTTTTTGTACGCTGCTTTTGTAATTATTTTCTGTTTTTTTTTCGTATGTTTTCTTAAAAATTATTTGGCTAAAAGACAAATATTAAAAGTTAATAGAGAACAGTTTTTGTTAAAAGAGTAGTATTCACCTTTGTAGTTTTTGTCGTTTTCTTTTAAAGTGTATTGTTTTTTATTCTTCTTTATATTTCTTGATCAGTCATTAGTAGCAATTTTTTTTAGAATAAAAATTATCTTCATATTAAACATCCATAATTAATGTTGTATTTTCAATCATTTTTGTTTTTCCTTTAACAGTTTAGGTTTATGTTTGTTTCGTATTTTGTTTATTGAAATTTGGCTGGAAATTAATTAATGTTAATATTATTAATAAAGTGTTAGTTTATTGATTAAATCCTTACCTTTAATTTTTAGGAGTATTTGGATTAAGGTGAAATGACTAATGACTAATCAAGAAATATAAAGAAGAATAAAAAAGAATACACTTTAATAGAAAACGACAAAAACTACAAAGGTGATTACTATTCTTTTAACAAAAACTGTTTTCTATTAACTATTAATATCTGTCTTTTAGCAAAATAATTTTTAAGAAAACATACGAAAAAAAAACAGAAAATAATCACAACCCTATCCTGTTCAATTTTAAACAAGAAGATGTAATGAATACTAATTATTAAGATACGATATGTTTTCTCTTGGTATGTATTAAATGGGATGTTTTATTCTTTCACTTATTCTCTAATTGCTTGTTTGTTTAAACTTTCAGAATAACTACTGCAAAAGGCTTGTATTTTAAATTTATTTTATCTGATGAAGCTGGTATAACCAGCGAAACGTTATAATAACCGTTTAAATAAAATTTTAATATGTTTTTGACAATACAGAGTTCTGATTGAAACTTATTTTTCATGTAGAAATTTCAAGTAGCTAAGCTAATACAATGCCAACATAGCTGATTTCATCTCCAAATTACTAATTTATATACAAAAACAGCTGTAACCACAAAATTTAATTTTTACTAATATTGCTAGTAAATAAAATATTGTATGCACCATGGGAGATATTCATGTTCTTTACCTTCGGTTGACTTACAGACCTGAGACTAGAAACCCGCAGTCTGTAACACATGTCAACCCAAGGGAAAAATATATTCATATCTCCGTTAATGCATAAGTATCTATTATTTTTAGGTTGAAAAAGAATGTTTTTCGGCAACCGTTTTTGAAGTAATTACTACCAAAACTGTCATTGAAGTAGACGTTTCTCTTACTGACACAAAAAGTGTATTTTGCAATGCAACACTTTTAGTTCCTAGAATTAATAGTATATTATTTTATTAGAATTAAAAGTGGCACTTTGTTTGACGAGCAATTATGTTTGCATTTGCAAGACAAAGCGCACCGTAGCCGAGCAAATGCAAAAATTGCAAGTCAAACAGGGTCACTTTTAATCCGAATAATACATACTATTTTTTCTGCAACCTAGAAAAATACAAAATATTCAAAATTTTAGATGATTGATTACTTTTGACGTTTCTCATTTAAAAATCATTATGATAACTACATTCACAGACGACCAAATGGAAGTTGCTTTTAGTTCCATGGAAGTAAAAGTACTTCCTAGGAACTAAAAGTGTTACATAGCAACATACACTTTTTGTGTCAGTAAGAGAAACGTCAACTTCAATGACAGATTTTGGTATTAAAAGTAATTACTTTTGGTTGCGGAAAATACTATTTTATTTAAAAAGCATATAATGTAGGCTATATTACGCGAAGATGAAATCATCCAAGTGTAATACAGCGATTATATGCAAGTCAAGTGCAATAATTTATCTACAACTACATAGGTTTTGATAATAAAGGGTACCTAACTAATCAACTTGATAATATATTTCAAATTTATCAATCGATATTTACCTTCAAAAGCTTTCTGCCATTTAACAGCACACCGGAATCACTTTGCAACACCTTACAAGAAAACAGATACAGTTACCAAATTTTACTGCGATATATTGGTAAATGTTATACGTTTACAACTCAATTTATACTTCCTATAATGCTGCCTAAACAAATAAAAAAAACTTTAAATATTGACAAAGAAAAAAGTATTTTTTATTACACTACTTTATTTTCAATACAAGATTAATAGCAGATACACTGTGATTGAGGTCACCGCCCTGGGCCGAAGTGGTTTAGAATTTCGTCTTGATGTCTTGCTTTCGGTCCTACTCGTCGTCTCTATTGAACGAAGATAGTAATTAATAATAAGTACAAAAAATTGCTAAAAATTTTAACATAAGTTATTACTTCTAAAGAAAAAAATGCTCAATGTATTTATGGTAGTTTCTGATGATACTGTTTGTATTCGCAGAGTAGCACAATTCAAAGGCTTCTAAATATTGCAGCATTATTCTAATTTGCAGTAATACTCGTTTCTTGTTGTTCTGATCCCGGTCATGGAAAAAATTGTATATAAGCAGGAGAGAATGCCATTTTTTTCTTCTATGTATTTGTAGACCTCGCGTTTCGCACTTGCGCCTCAAACTCACACTTTGGAAAAACGTATGCCTTTCTCTTCCGTGTTGGAAAGTACTATTCATTCATATTACCATCGATATTTTTCAGTTATTTTATCACCCCGCCCTCCTCAATTTTTTTCGTCGGGGATTGGCACAATGTTGGCAACCCTATGCAGAAAAACCATTTTTGCCTATGATAAATGTAGATTTCGTGAAGTTATTAGAATTTTGAATTAAACTACAAAAATATAAACAAGAAAGCTTAATAAACTTTTTTATTCAAGGTACAGTTACTGAATAAATCGTTTTTCTTCAAACGGCAGTAAAATATGGCATTATACTGCTGGATTGATGATGCTAAACCGTCACTGACGAGCGGCAGATAAAGTTATTATCTGCCGCTGACGACTTTATCTGCCGCTGACAACTTTATAATATTATCTGCCGCTGACGAGCGGCAGATAAAGTTGTCAGCGGCAGATAAAGTCGTCAGCGGCAGATAATAACTTTATCTGCCGCTCGTCAGTGACGGTTTAGCATCATCAATCCAGCAGTATAATGCCATATTTTACTGCCGTTTGAAGAAAAACGATATTGTTTCACTTCATGGATATTCTTTTTAATTTCTATTTTATGATAAGGCAAAATTGCCACTAACACAGCCACCTTGACGAATTTGAAAAATCATCAATACCTTTGTCATTTTCGACATTAGGATAAAAGGACATAGGACACTTTTTGTTTAGAATTCAATTTCCTATCGATTGTCAATATTGTATACTGAGTGTCCTATTTGAAAAAATTGAACTTTTTGATATAACTCGCGAACGCGTTATTCGATTTTTATTCTGTTTTCACCATCGTAATTGGCGAAAAAAATACTACTAGTTTGCCTATTTAACTGACTTTGTAGCTCCAATAATAACGAAGTTAGCAATAGTGCCGACTTAACTTTGAAAACCCTATATCGTATCTGCGTACCCTTCCTTGAAGCAGTTGCTTTATTATTTCTTCTCTTTCGACGTGCGAAATTATGTTTAACCATTGTTATATTTGTATAACTAACGTCAAATTCTTCGTATTTATTGATATCGCACATGCACAAAGTTGCCAGGTCAAAGAAATACAATACACTAGATTGAAGTTACAAATATTACCAGATAACTTTTTATGTCTTGCCATTTTTATAATCTATTTGCACCTGTTGTCTGGGCATGAGGTTACAAAACGCAAACACCTGACATCTGTTCAGCAGAGAACACCACCTTAGTCGTATACTTACCTAAAGTAGAAATGTTTATAACTAGTTTGACTATAAATTTCCAGGTTGTAGCACGCTGCAACACAATAAAGCGAGAGGGAAGATTGGAGCATTTTCTTCGTTCCAATCCCCAGCCTTAAGTAAACAAGATTCTGGACAGCTCGTGAACTATACCGGAAGGGCCGGGGTCGTAAATTAAACTCGCAGGCAAAAAAATCGCGTGTGGGTCACCCAAGCTAAGAAAAACGGTTATTTAGGTATGCATAAATATCTCAAATTAATTGCAGTATTAGCGTTTCGTTCAATTAAAGATTAAACCATCAAGTGTTTGGTACCGCTGAAGCGCAGTTTAAAAAACGCCCAAAAATAGGGTGACCAGACCTACTCTTTTTTAGAGTATTATACTCTTTTCTGAATAATATCCTCTTTACTCTTACTTTTTATAAAACAGCTATCAATATACTCTTTGTACTTCATTTAAATACTCTTAATACTTTCTTTAGATTTTGACAGAAAATGTTGCACTCGCTCAACTTGTTAATGAATGCAGAATGCGTATGCAGAGTAGGTATTGCTCTGTGCCGAGTGTATCTACAACGAACGCGAGCGGATTATAGCGACTATAATACGAGTAAAGATATAAAATAATATAAAAAGTAAACAGGAGAATCATAATTTTGTGTTTACTTGTTAAATTTTGAATTCATTTATTTGATTTTAATATTGTTTTAGTATATCTGTCATATTTTTCAATGATGTGTTTTTAATAACTGCGATTATACAAAGATTGGTATTGCATCGGTTATACAATGGTTTATATAATCGATATAACTATAGTTACTGATATAACTGTTGTAATACATGTGAACTGAGGAAAAGTATGCATTTTTATTTGTTTCTAACCTCATGTGAATGGTATAGTCTACCTGTATACAACTCAACAATCGAAAATTCATGTGACTCGACGTATACAATTTCTACAAACAGACAGAGAGGGCGCAGTTTGGCAGCTTGATTTGCAACTCCAGATGTCCATCTAACATAACGGTGATATCCATACGATCGCAACCAAACCATGGAAATAACTTTGAAAATTCATAGAAATACTTCTCGTAATATTTTTCTTCCAAAGTGGTGACCAAAAGCCTGAACTGAAACACCGCCACCACCACCACCCCTCGTCACTACCTCAAATTTGTCCCAAATAAAAAATAAAAATAAATAATGGTGGGGGGGTATTACCATACTGAGTTCAGTTATTCACTAAAATTGTCTGAAATATGATTGAGGATAATGTTTACCACCACTGTTTTCTTTCATATGTTCGTGCAATGTGCAAGCACTACATTTTCGTCCTTCTTGATCAGTTTTCTCTTTACATTTTGGACACTTGTACTTAACTGGTACAGGCATCTCTCTCGCTCTATTTTTTATTACTGCTCGCAATCTGTACAAAAAATATTGTTAAGAATCCCTATCTCTTTCTTATTTATATGATTTGAAGAAGACGTGGCTGGGATTGGGGCGAGTCAAGCATTTCAAACGTATGATTCTGTAAATTGTTGGCATTTATGTCTGCAGTTGTGTTAGCTCCCATGGTGATTTAGATTTTGATGCCACTGTATGAGAATGTGCAATTGGTAAAATTGACAGACAGACAGACAGGCAGGCAGACAGTTAGGCAGGCAGGCAGACAGTTAGACAGGCAGACAGACAGACAGAAAGGCAGACAGACAGACAAACAGACAGACAGACAACATGTTGGTGCTGTTTAAGCAGAACGATATGAATTTACAGAAGGTTTACCGAGATCATGTTAATACTGACATGATTTATGAACAATTTAAAGAAATGTTGTTGAATTTTTAGTAATAGAAAAATATAGTGATTTAAAGAATAGACGCTATCGTTATGAATTTGATTCGTATATATACATCTAACAATTCTGATATCTATTATTTGATAGAAAGCTGTTGACGTGTGAACTAGTGTGAATCTGTCAGTCTCTCTAACTGTCTAACTGGCTGCTTACCTGTCTATCTGTCTAGCTGTCCACCTGTCTACCTGTCTACCTGTCTACCTGTCTACCTGTCTACCTGTCTGGCTGTCTACCGCTTACATACTTGTGACAATAATGAAAACGAATGTAGCAGCAGAACTTATTAAAACTAAAAATATTATAAGACAGAAAGTTCGAGCTCTTAAGGAGGGTAAGTTGGTGCAACAACAGCTCCTCGGTAAATGTTTTAAACCTGTTACCGAACAAATGCAAAGTGTTGCAAAAGAGATCAATAAAAAAGAGAATCCTCCATTACAATTTAAGCCTTTCAAATTGAAAAAGAAAGAGAAAGTTAAATACAATTATGATGATGATAAATATAATCTTAAAAGAAAAACTAAATACGATTATGACGCGGACGATGACGATGATGAATATATCAATATATGAAAGCCTCCAAAACTAGAATTATTTACACCAAAACCGGCGGATGAAGTATTGTGTGAATCCGCCGAAGATGATCCTAATACGACTATAACAAACAAATTTCAGCCGTCTACCAGCATAGAACCGCTAGCTATAAGTTCTTTCTTAGAACAGTATGACAAACTTCTTAGGAAATATGTAAGCAATTATCTTATAGCAAGACCAAATCTAGGGAGGTATGGAATTAGATATGATTTTGATAAAAAGCAATTTTATTTTGGTGGAGATGAGATAGATATAAAGGGATCCAATATAATTGTTAAAAATGTGCACTATGAAGGTACGCCTGGTTTGTACGAATTACTATTTAAAAACGATCCTCAAATAACTCCAACGCTGACAGATAGAGCAAATTATAATGATATCATAAACAGAACAAATGCGGCGCATAGGAATTTTGATAAAAATGAACAGAAGGTAGGTTTCAATCACGCAAAATACAAGAAATTTATTAAATCTGACCTGTCATCATCACCCTCGCCATCATCGATATCATTAAGGACTACAAAGCGTACTGGTAAAGGTATGCAGCAAATGTATATACAAGTTAGCAATAAACCGTTGGATTATGTTTACTGGGATGATCCGAACGAGTTAGTTGATCGATTAAAGTTACTGTATGCCTCTCGAGCATCTGGCCATACAAATCATAGAAATGAAATTGTTAGTATAATAGAAGAGTTAAAAGAGGCAGGAATAACTGAATAAATCCAGTTCGACAATGTCGGAAACAGCACGAGGAGATCGTGACACCCCAGACACCTCTACCACAATAATTGACTGGTGTATAATATATTTGTAATAATTTTATACATGTACATTAGACAAATACAATACAATTATATATATTTATAGTTGTCGTTTTATTACACCGTCGTGCCCATAAAACCGTTACAGGAACATGTCAGGTTGACCAGTGGTCTATTTATTCATCGTTGCAAATTCTCAAACACTGATAATGAAAGCCATTGATCCCTTGATGTTCTGTAGTAATAATTTTGAAAGCGCTAAATTAAGATCTGTTTCAGTATTAATTTCCAACTTCCCTCTTCTTACTTCGTTAATAGTATGTCTGTCTGCCTGCCTGCCTGCCTGTCTACCTGTCTAGCTGTCTACCTGTCTACCTGTCTACCTGTCTAGCTGTCTAGTTGCTACCTGTCTAAGCAGTGTTTTCGAACCTATATTAAAACAATCGAATCTAAAATTTGGGTCTTACGTAAAAGAAAACAATATGCAATTAAATGGTACTGTTGCTAATAGCGGTATAGAAATATCTAAAATTTTTAACTCAGTTTATACTCCGAGCTGTAACCTGTAAATCTCTACAGCATAATAATATTTCTTTAGGAACTTTCTTATTGCTAAAGTGAGGGATGCTGTCCTTCTGTACATAAATCCAACCGCAAAAGCGAAATAAATAACTATCGACTCAATTTCGAGACTGTATTTAATAAAGTACAGGAAAAAAACACTTAATATTTACATTCGGTGCTTACAAACAGTGTCTGTAAATTTTTTGTCAATTTGAAACAAATCTCTTAACTATACATTTATTAGCAACGTTGCACATTCCCAGATTTCCCGCCAAAAACCTGATCATAATTTAAAATTTACCATCAAAATAATGCGCAGAATTTTAATTTCCCGCCAATACCTACGCAGAATTTGAATTTACCACCAAAACCTACGCAGAATTTGAATTTATCGCCAAACCTGCGCAGAATTTGAATTTCCCGCCAACACTGTGCAGAAACCCTCGCGCAGACCTGTGCAAAAATCCCGCGCAGACCTACGCAGAAACTCCAGACAACAATCACATCCGGTTTTTTAGCAACCTTACAGATTCCCAGACGCTCACATCTGCAGGTCTGGACAGGTATTTTCTATAGTCTGCAAATTCTGCGCCTCTTTCTAATTTTAGCTTTATTTACACAATTTCTAATGTGATCGTTTAGTTACAAAATCTTTTTAAACAAGTTTGAGATTTTCTCTTATACATCTGATTTTTAACCAATCTAGATAAGTTTTTATCCAGCAAAATGAAACTGTCCCTCACCATTGGGTATTGTGTACAGTATCCTTATTAATTAGAGTATTTTTTACTAATATATTGCAGTGATCTAATAGCTTTTACTTGGCTTTACTTTATTTAATTCTTATTCTCTGGATTTTATCTTAAAATTTTTGATTTTAATCTTATCTTTTGCGCACAGTCCTTAGCATTGTAATAACTTTAGTTATTCAACTCTAATCGACTATTAAAATCAGATTAAGACATAAACCATGAATACCGGATATAGGACAATTGTATTTATTAAGTAATTAATAACCGCCTGCATTATGCGTTTAACAACTTTGTTAATAATATTTGATAAATACTTAATTTTAGTTAATTCAATTTTAGATTAATATTACTGTCTGTTTATATATTCTACAGTCTTCTATTCGTCAGATATCTCTGCTACAACTATGCTCGTTGCAACAAAAAACTGGACTATTTACGAATGATTTACAAATACCGTTGTAAGAAATCGAAATTCCAATAATAAAACTAAACCACCACTCCTTTTAGGAACAATATTTTAAGCTGCTTTTTATTTTTGTAGTTATTGAATGCTTAATAAAAAATGTAGTTAAAACATATAGTGCTGTGGCGCCGGAGTTCGGAACTATACTACCATAACTTTCTTAAAGCCAAGGTGCTAACACACAAGAACAAAGAAGGTGTTTGTTTTTGCGAGATTGGTATGCGGAAGTTGCAGACGCTTCAAGATAACTGAAAAATGTCGGCTGGTTAAATATGATCCCTCACGGTTCTTTTATCGCTCTGTTTTGTATTATAAAATTCTGCTGTTTAAGACTCCACCGTACTTATGTGTTTTAGCTTCCTACAATTTTTAGTGCTGGAATTATATCTGTGTATAAGATTGGCTAAAACTACATCAAACTTTTTACCTCCTAACTGAAGAGTATTTTTTACTAATATATATTGCTGTTCGATATTTAACAAGGCACGGTTTGGCAGCTGCATTACAAGTTTTCTGCTTGTCTGTCTGTCTGCAAGCAGTGCTTTCGAACCTATATTAAAACAATCGAATCTAAAATTTGGGTCTTACGTAAAAGAAAACAATATGCAATTAAATGGTACTGTTGCTAATAGCTGTATAGAAATATCCTAATTTTTTTAACTCAGTTTACACTCCGAACTATAACTTGTAAATCTCTACAGCATAATAATATTTCTTTAGGAACTTGCTTATTGATAAAGTGAGGGTTGCTGTCTTCTGTACATAAATCCAACAGCAAAAAGCGAAATAAATAACTATCGGCTCAATTTCGAGACTGTGTATTAAATAAAATACAGGAAAAAACACATAATATTTACATTCGGTGCTTACAAACAATGTTGAGGATTTCTCTCAATGTCTCTAAGACTCCAACACTTATGTATTATGTTAAATACTATTTACGAACTGACTGTTAATAACTATCAAAATATGCGAGAGACTATCAGCTACCAGATTCCAGTCATTCGTGTGTCTCACCCAGAGCCTCGAACAAGTTTTAATTTCCAAACAAAGGCTCCATTCAATTTAGTGGTTGTGCAGATTTTTCTCAAACAATGGGTTTCATTGTTCACTTTTTACCAGTCTTGCACATTTCTCAAACATGTCTGGACAAGTTTGAAGCTCTAAACAATAACATCCGGCTTATCTGATAATGGAGGTCAGCAAAAATTTCTCCAGACAACAAAGACTTCATTGTCCAATAATTTTTTTTAGTTGTGCAGATTTCTCAAACAATGGGCGTCAATTGGTACACCCCGCATCTGCAAGTCTCAACAAGTTACGATGAGTCACATCCTGTTCAGCCTGGATAAGCGTAGAAATCTTGTAAAATTTCAAAATTAGACAGTTAGCCCCAAAATTCATCGTGGGAATCTTGTAAAAATTAGACTTTTAGCTTCAAAATTCATCGTGGGAATCTTGTAAAATTTCAAAATTACACTTTTAGCCCCAAAAATTTATCGTGGGAACCGGACCACTGTTTGGCCCGTGACCTTGACCCCGGCTAGACCCGTGACCCCCGGCTAGACCTAGCCAAGTTTCAAACCAGAGGCCAATGATCTCGCCACGTGACACTTAGCCAAGTTTCAAACCAATCGAAGTGTCCCAGAACGCCCTTAAGTACACTACTACTTTCTGGTGAAATAATTATCCGGCGAAACGATTTCGGCGAGTTGAAATCCAGCGAATGGGCAGGCCACGGTTAATTTGACACAAGTTAAATTTTTGTTATCTCAACCAGTTGTCTGTAGGGGTAGATATCCGTTTAACTCCGACATATTTTAAATATTTTTCAATATTGTTTTTGTTATTCATCATTCAGAGATACTATGTTTTTAGTTTTGTAGGTTTAGGCTTAAAACTACGTATAAAATGTTTTATTACACGTTTTCTAATGAAATGTTCATAAAATGTTACCAGTTTCTAAATAAAATAATTTAAAATGAAGCGCCCCCCGTTTTAATGGCATACCATCCCCCGCCCACCTTTTCTTTTACTTGTGTGCTGTTCCATAAAGTACGAAGGACAATCCTATATGAAACAGAAAGGGTTTTTTCTGCGTTTTCTATTAAATAATTGCATCGTTCCATTTATCACCCACCCGTGGGTTATATGGAATGCCACAAAAATTTTAAAAAGTGGTATTTTGAAAAAAAAAAGAAAAACAATCAATATGTTAACTGCTATTCTCCTATAAAACAAAAATAGTAATTTGTACAATTTGTTTTGAAAGTCATACTTTGTTAAAAGATGTATCCCAAAATTAATTGGAACTTAACACCTTTTATGTTTTGTTGTAAAACCAGTTTAGGTTTATTCGACAGGAGTTTGAGATTTTGTTGTTAAGAGATAGGGGAGAGTAGCTAGGCCTGACTACCCTGTTATGAACAATTTTTAGCCTGTGTTCAACCCCATCAATGAATATACACATTCGTAGTTAAAGGTATATTGAATTCTAGTACATATCACATAGCTTTTATACAATAAATGTATGCCATATTTGCCTCCTACTATAAATAATTACAATCATATGTGCGTAATATTAAACGCTAAGTTTGTTATCTTCGACGTACTAGTTACAAAATTGCTGCGCTGTGCTTTTGACATGCGGTAATACACAATTAAAAACTGCAACGTCTGTTTTGAAATATAAGGAACTGGCGTTTGTTGCGTGTGTAGTTTACACTTAGTTGGTATCGCGGCACAGAAACCTGACCCATATTTCAACTGGCGCAACTTATGCAGTTCTTTTGTAGGTTAAATGCGTGCACTTCCGTTTTCACTCTATTCCACTTTATTCCCTAAATTCATGTTCAAAAATAGTTTGAACATACTTTTTTTCATGAAATTGTAGTTTGATTAAGGAGGGCGAATCAAGTAAATGTAGAAAAAAGGGACTTTCAAATCGTGTTGTACACGTAGTTTTTTGCATAGTGATATTATGTAATTCAAAATGTAGTCGAAAAGGACTTCAGAATTTACAACTGTCAAATTAACATTTCAATAAAATAGTTAAAAAAAGTGTACTTTTTAACGATTTTGCGTTAAAAAAGTGATACTTTCTTCACGATTTTCCGTTTAAAAAAGACGACTTTCGTGATCACTATGCAAAAGTACTATTGAAATTTGACGGAAATAAGCCAAATTCAGTTTCAGTAACGCAATGGTGAATTTTTACTTGATTTACAAAATATCCTGCCACATTTACATTATTTAAACTGTCAGTTTACCATGTCCAAGTCTTATCCAGAAACATTTGGAATGGATTATAAAAGGTGTGTCCTAGTGAAGTTTCAGAACGCACACCTTCCAGGTCGTTTTCCTAGCGATGGTTCGGAACGCACTTGTTTAGTTCGTTCTCGCGGCACGTTGGTGCTGGCATCGCGCGTCAAAACGATGGCCTGTAGACCTGTAATTAGTTATTGTTTTGTGGTAATTGTTATGTATTGTTTTGTGGTGTGTAGTGTGTACCTTGTTTAAGTTTTACATCCTACATCCATATATATTGAATATTCCTACACCCAAGCAGCGAGTCGTAGGTATTCTTCTGTGAGGCAGTCGTTGAACTATTTAAGTTTAAGTTATTTATCTGAGTGCCGGTGCAAGTATGGAACAAATATTCGGTGTGACTGTTGCCTGTACCGACTATACAAATTGTGGTTTTTAACCTCAGGTAATTAATTTTTAAAACGGGCCGCAGTGTACACAAGTGTTTTCAACTGTGTAATGCGCGAGTGACCCCTAGGGTTAGTAATAATTCATTGCTTGTTACAATTAACGTTTAAGTATAGAACGTTAGGTGATTTTAGCTACCGCGTTAATTACAGTCGGACTGTTTGAACTACAGGCAATCTACAAACAAAAACAAGATTCTATGTCCCAAAATAAGATATAGATGTCGAGAGATACTGTACAGACCACAAAGCAACCACGTACAGACTTCCAAAACCACTTTCTTGCTGTTTTTAAATTTGTCAAAAACTAGAATGGATATTAGAAATCGGCCAGTGGAAACATCACAATTTATTATAAAGCAATTAATTTGTCTTTAAGAACAATTACACAATTCGATCATGAAATAGTAAAGGATAATAAAATAGTAGTTTACGTAAAAGTCCGGAAAGAGCATATTTACAGGATGCGCAGGCACATTTCAGGCCGATGCTGAAGACGAGGCCTGAAAGCCTACAGGTTCTGTAAAGGGCATTCCTGGATGAGTTACTTATATTTTATAGGCACCTGTGTCTTCTTAATTTTGTTTAAGTAAATATTGAAACATTACAATAACAAACAAGCATTATACAGAGAGATCAAAAATAAACTCGCTCTTGCAAGGCATTGAAAACAATAAAACTTGCTTGATTATTTGTTGACATCGAACTAATTTTTTTTAAGTTTAGTAACTATTTATGATACAAGTTGCTAAATTGAAGAGTTTTAAGGCACGTTTTCACTGGTTGATTGGAGTCGAATGATCATTGAATCGAAAGCAAATTGAATGTGTAAACCAATTTTTGACTTGGTCGTTCAGTGGAGTTTTCGATTCAATCAAAGTAGAAACACACTCTACTACGAAAGTACGTCGAATGACCATAATTGAACGTGTAAACAACTTGGATCAAGTTTTTTACAAGTTATAGCGGCAAGAATCAACTAGTCCATGTAGATGCCACGTAGTGCTGTGTGATGAAAAACACGTGTTGATTTCTTTCATTTAATAGAATTTTATTAACGGAAAAGGCATTTAACATGGCTTAAAAATGGACAGATGCTGATATGAATAAATTCTTAGAAGTTCTCTGAATGTCATTTTTTGGCAGTGGTGTATTATGATATGTTTTATCGGACATTTTCCACTGTCTAGGGTGTATATCACACGACGTTTCGGGAGTTTTGATCGACTCCCGTCTGCAGGTGTTCTTAGTTAGTCCTGAGGACTGATATTGTACGAGTGTACGTCCTTCTCAGGACTAACTAGGAAGATCTGAAGATGGGAGTAGATTAAAACTCCCGAAATGTCGTGTGATATACACCCTAGACACTGGAAAAAGTCCAATAAAACATATTATAAATTCTTAGAAATCGTCCATTCTCAGATGATTTCTATAGTTCTCTGAATCTTCTAGAACTATAACTCTTTCAGAAACTAATTTGATGCACCAAGGGCATCTCTTCTCAAAATCCACTTTCTCAATTTTTCCTCTCGGACTGCACAACATACTATTTGCACTCCCACTTTTATTATTTCACTTGGTGCCATTTTAAATTTTAACTATCGCTTCAATGCAATTGCCTGGTATAAACCTTTCTTCATGTTCAACCTAGTTGAACGACCCAAGCCGTTCGACTCCAATCGACCCGTGAAAACGCGCCTTAAGGCACGCGATGTGGTTTGTCAAATGAGACCGAAGGTCAGTAACATTCTAGCTAAAATACAGCAGAAATTTGTAGTTTGCTTTATTATTGGTCTTCATTTGTACAATATCGTTTTGATTTTTTTTATACTATTATGCATGGCCACTTCAATCACAAATATGTTTAAGGGCTAGTATAATAAATAGTTATCATAGTCTGATTAAATCTGCAAACCCCTGTAAAGGGTAAATTCTTCGCGGATCTTTAACGTTGAATTTCTCCAGTCTAATCCAACACATTTTCTTGCTACATCTTTTGGTTACTTTATCGGGAACCAATTCCTATCTATAGTAACAGTTACATTGACATAATTCATTGAAGTATGAGGCAATGCTTTAAGCATTTCAGATGTTGTGTAGGTAGTTATTTTTTATCCTTTATTTCGTTTTCTGCAGAGTACTTGTGACTAGTGATGTAAATTACCCGGGTATTTATTTTTAGGAGTAAATACCTGGGGTATTTACCTGGGTAAATATCCAAAATTGGTATTTAAACGGGTGTTTATAGCCTCATTTACAAATATTATAAAGCTAATCTAACTAGTATAATTGATTGGTAAGTGAAGGTGCACAATTCAAATTTTATAAAAATGTAGAATAAAAAAAATAGCTAGACTGAGAACAGTTCCTGCCCAACATACCGATTGGGCCATAATTATACAGGTTGCCTAAAATTACACGGAACATGGCAATACCATGAGTTGGAAAAAGTTCAAATACTATTTGCCATACATAAGAGTAACCGAAATAGAAAATGCAATAATTACTTTGGTAGCTAGACAACAAGTAGCTATTGCACCTACTACTGCTTTTAGCAATTCAAAACATAAGTGCCTTTTTTATGCGAAAAAGTCTAAGCTTTTTGAATATCTAACTAGAATTGACAAAAATTTCGATTGTAAAAACTTATCTCCCAACCCTTGGATAAACTATCCTTGTCTGAGGTACGGTGCGGAGGTATGGCCCCAGTGTAAGTCTCGTAGAATAGTTCCAGGGTATTTCCTGCCTGGCATAAAAGGCATCCTAAAAGGACAGCACACACACTAACAAAAACATCCAGTATATGCACTTCCAGAACATGTAGATGAGGGGAGAAGGCAAGCCGGTATCTATTTTTCCAAGGTGTATCAAGACAGGGCCTCAGCTAGGTTGATTTGGCAGTGGTAGTTGGCTTAGAAATAGGGTATGGCACACTCAGGCCCGTGGCTAATAAAAATCGTAGGGTATGTAGTAGTGCCAGGTGGTGCCTGGAATAGGGCCTTTCTGTACATCTTGGGGGGCTTTGTCAGTTCTGTCATGATACTTGACAGGAACTGGTACACGGAGATTTTCAATGCAAAACAATCACATACGCTTATACAGAATAAGCGCAAACAGAATCGTAATACATTCCAACTCTTTTTTCTAGATGAAAACAGAAAAAATGGAGTTGGAACTAAACATGCCGAACAACCAGGTTCACTCTAGCTCCATAAAGGAGAATTTTCTATCTCTACGGGAGGAAAACTTCAAAGTTAATTTGGAAAGGGAAGATCAATTTCTAAAGTCATCAAGCAGCAAATCCGAAGGGGAAGCCAAGGTTACCCCCATGGACAAAGCTGCTAGAGAGGCACGTCGCAAAGAGAGGCAAAAAATTTATAAAAAGAAAGTGAGAACACGTAAAAGGCGAGAAGAGAGGGAAAAATTGAAAGAATTGCGGAAGGCCCAGTGTCAACCAGCCCAGGCGAACCAAGCAGGAGACTCTTCTCAAGACGCAGCCAAGAAGGATGCAAAGGAAGCAAGTCCAGACGATTCTCCTGAGAGTAGCCAGGGCCAGCAACCTGGAGATCCATGTAAGTTGCAAAAAAAGTCGTCAGGAATGTTAACGGGTCCAGCCAATGGCAAGCCCACAGAACTCAGCACGCACTCCGTGGTTCCGGTCAGGGTAACAGAAGGCCAACCAGGTCCTTCTGGTACCAAGAGACGCAGAAGTAATGATAGCTCCCCAGAGATGATGACAAAAAAAGCGAAGAGTATACCGAAGCAGGCAGGGAAAGGCAAGGTCTTTCATCAATTGAGGAAAACCACAGCTACGACCCAGTGTGCAACAGAGCCAAAGAGACCTAATAGGGAAAACCAAGTAGTTGTTAGGTCTAACCGACCAGATGGCCAGGTTCGACCAGAGGAAGCTGAGGCAATAAGATCTAACATGGTGACGGAGATGTTCAAAACCATGGCGGGCCCTGAGGGAGGTCCCCAAGGGCCAGAACTTCGGTTCAAGAATTCAGGATTGGTGGCACCGGGCTGGTTCTTAGTTACTGCCCAGGACGAGACTTCGATGAGATGGCTTCTGGAAAGCTGGACGCCTCTCAGAGTCGACGGAGCCATCTTTACTCCAACAAGAGCATCTGAGGCGCCATGGCCAGAGAAAGTGGGATTCTGGCTGAGAAGTCAAGAAGTTGACTTAGAAAAGCTGAAGCAAATGCTTTCGATGCAGAATCGCTCGCTGAGGTTGGAACAGTGGAAGCACATCCAGACTACAGGAGCACCAGGAAGGTGGTTCTTGAC
The DNA here is from genome assembly GCA_940337035.1 of Agriotes lineatus. Lineage (NCBI taxonomy): Eukaryota > Metazoa > Arthropoda > Insecta > Coleoptera > Elateridae > Agriotes > Agriotes lineatus. The sequence goes on from CALNHX010000273.1 coordinate 196,284, forward strand.
TTTCATGGTCAACAGCGATATCGTTAGGTTGTTGGAGGAGGCTGGGTGGCAGCTTTACTACCAGTTGATTACCTTACCTGTGCGTAGGATGCCAACATGGAGTGGGGCAGTTTGCCAGGACTCCCCTGAGGCCAGCCGGTAAAACAGACCAAGGACAATAAAAACCAATCATTAATTCCCCATAATGGAGCATCTGTGGGTAAGTCAGATTAATCTTCAGCACAGCAGGGGCATTACGGCAGAGTCTTTAATTTAAGAATTGTATATTTACAGGAATGGAGTTAAGGGACTAGGTGTAGCCAACTATGTAGTTGGAAAGGAGGTGGAAAAATCGATCCAGGAACTGTCTTATGGTATCCAGGCATTTTGGCATGGTACCATTACTGCAGCTGGAAACCACTGAAGTCATCCTGGAGCATCAAGTAGGTGGAATTAATTATAATGTAGTAGCAGAACGCGAATACTTTTCCGCGTTTTTATTACCCTTCTTAGGGCTGTAGCTCTCTTAAAGTGCATTTCATACGAACTTCTTGTCTGATTTTGCCGAGTACTATACACTCCAAACACATTTTATAAAAAGTGACATTAATATGGTGTCGGATAGAATTGAAAGAATGTAATCTGATTAATACCATGAATTTTACTGAAGTGATAGAAAAGAAGCAATAATAATAGATAAACTACGAGGAGTGTTTGATAGATTCCCAGAATGATGTTTTTAAATGAAATTTATTTGAATAATTACAAAGATTATTTTTTAAGCAGTCCTATCAGCCAATAGTAATGAGAAATAAATTCAAATCGACCAATAGCATCAAAATTACACTGACTATTTGCTAGTAGCATCAAAATTACACTGACTATTTGCTAGTAGTAAATTACAGCGACTATTTTTTCACATACCATTCAAATCGTTCTTCTGCTGTAACACAACTAGTTAAAAGTGAAGTAGGTGAGCAGGAGTTGTTAAAAATAACAGGACACTCATCTCGAAGCTCCATCAAACCTAATCTACAACTTGAACTGCTTAAAAAATAATCACGCCGAATTACATTCGTGGTAATAATTTTTTTTATAATTTTAACTAGATTAGCACTCATCTTTGTTGCTATTAAGAAATCTCACTTCGTCCACTCGTGAGATTTCTTAATAGCAACAAAGATTCGTGAATCTAGTTAAAATTATCAAAAAATTATCACCACTTATGTAATTACTGTTGATTATTATTGAATTGTATTGACTATTCAACTCACCCCCTTCATGTTAACTATTAAACCAATCATAATTTAGTATTTTTGTTATTTGCACCAATCAGCGTAACAATTCAATTCACGTGACATCTGTCAAAAAGTGAACAATGAAAATCCAGAATTTGATGTTTCTTGACCAATAAAAAAAATATCAGTGGATATATCTTTTCAACCACTTGGACGCGAATCCCCTTCTTGCAGGCCTCTGGCGGTGATACCCATACTGACCGGTTATTCCCGCGCTAAAACTGCATTGTTTGCGCATTGTTTCACGCACTAGTAGCACACCGCACTTATAGTCATTGATTGGGCATACATTAAATATCACTCTATAGTACTAAACTACGTACATAAATACAAGAGCACTTACTGTCAGGCTTCATTGCTAATTATTATATAATGAAAAGATATAATTTGAATAAATACAGGTGGCACAAATTGAGTCGTTTCAACTTAGGATCGCAATTAATCGCACCTAAGCGCAATGGACATTTTTGATACCACAGCAAAAATATTCGACATAACTTTGACTACTCATGGTCAGACCTGGGCCGAGTACTGCATAAAGTTACTCACGAGTTTTTTTTGAGAGTACTCGATGAAAGTAATCATGAGTACAACGTTTCGAGTACTTATTAGTTAAACACATACGAGTAACGAGTAGTACTCGCAACTCGTGGTCCAAAATTACGAGTACAGCATACGAGTACTTTTACCTGACAGTAACAGGTGACAGCTAAAATTAATAGATTTCAGTTAAAAGAATGCCAAACAACATTTCGACAATATTTAAAAACTATTTAGTCGCCATGTTTATTTTGACTTGAACAAGTAGGAAAAAAGAAACATTTAAGCAAATAAGCTAGTCATGAAAGGTTATAATTTTATAAAAGATAAAGATGTGTATTCTACAATACAAAATGCAATCTACACTAGAAACGGCCACAGTAGGTTAGGTCTACCGTGTGTGTAAAAAACAAAGTTATTCTAATAATAAAGATAAAACATAAAAATACGCAAAGCAAAACTTATTAAATGTTGCATGCAAAAAGAATATTACAGATGATTTTTAATAGTACTAGTTCAAAATGTATGTCAGATAGTGCACTCCTTCTTGGACTGTTGATAATAGTGGGAAAGAAAACAGCCTCTCTACAGGTGCAGATGAAGGCAGAGGCGTATTGAACTTAATAAACACTTTTTTTATTAGCTGATAATCATTTAACATTTCTAAGCTACTTCTTGTGTCATTAATATACCTTAGATATTCTAATTCAGATTTATTCTCGTTAAACATTTTAGCATCACCATTTGCACTGTCAAGATTGACGTCAGCGAAAACACGAACATTTTCATTTTCACCAAAATCAAAAAATGTATCTTGAACGTCTATTTCATATTCCGCTATATTCGTCGGTTCTTCTTCAACCAATTTATTTAATTCACTGATCACTAATTGTTGGATAGATGCCAAAGACGTTTCTTTATTGCAGCATTTTTAAATTATATTAAACCAACGGACCTTAAATTGAGGGTGTACAACCGCAGCAACGACAGCATTATTTACCTTTTTCCCAAGCGTAAAGAAAGCAGCAAACCTGGTTTGAAGTCCATCTAGGGAACCCCTAACTAATGGTGTAGCAAATTTGAAATTCTTTACTAACAGCTTTTCGAGCTTATTCTTCAAAGTCGCTAAGCATGGAATCAACATGCGGTAGAAAGTATTATCCTCTCCTTGTAACACGTCCAAAGTTGCTGCCATTGGATCCATAATTTCAGTATATTCTACGAGATATAGCAACTCATTTGCAGTAAAACTATTTTTTAATCCAAAATCTGTTTTACTGAGTCATAGTATGAGTTCCAACACGTTATCGAGGGGTAAAGAGTGTGACCCACAGTATCCTTGATTATTTCTGCTAATTTTGGTAATGATTCCTTTTTCCATAATAATGTACATTTACACATAGCCTGCATGTGTCTGGAGCTTAATGACACATTTGATTTAATTACTTTATTACAGTCAGTGGTACAAAGTAAATTAATTGTGTGACTGGCGCATCTAAAATGAACTGGCAATCTGCAAATGGTATTAGCATTATCTGTTTCATCATCACTATCAATGCTGATGAAAGTTATTTCTTCAGTGTCTTCATCACTACTGTCAAACGTATTTTCATCGGTGTCATCTATTTCAGAAGAATACATATAAATAGAATTGTCATCTACAAGTGTTTGTTGGGGTAATACTACACAAAACTCTTTAAATGCCTTCACAAAGTTTGTCTGTAACTGTAGCTATTATTTTGTCGTTCTCTATGCCATACTTGGTATGTACATCTTCTAGCTTGTAGGCAATTCTGGCATACGAGTGTGTACCTTTGAGTCGCTGGCAAGCTAAAGCCACCGAATGACATTTCAGGTTATTATCTATCCAGTGGCAAGTGACCCCGAAAAAACTCTTTCTCTTACCTGACCAAATATCCGCAGTCGTGCAAATATATGAAACGCTTCTTAAATCTATTTTAATTTTAGATTGCCTTTCATGAAAAGTTTCACCAGTTGGTCAAGTAAGAGTTCTTCTAGAAACTAGATCTAAATTGAAACCTTCAAACAATGCTTTAAAGCTGGGATGCTCCACAATGGATAACGGAGATATAGTGCCTACCACAAATTTAATGATTCTGTTTTCAAAAATGTTCTGATTGTATTTTTGTTGCACATTTGACGTAAATCATGTCATTAACGTTTGTTTTTGTTTGCTAGTGGATGGACTTGGGTCCTTCCAAAAATCGTCTGCTTGAAGTTGGATGTCTATTTTTTTAGAAACTTGTTTCTGCTTCTTGTATTCTAGATATTTTGTATACTTATTTGAGTGCACCTTTCTTAGATGTTTGATGAAGTTTGTTGTGGTTATTGCGGATTCTTTAATTGTAGGTGTTTTTGGCATACAACTTTGACACATCGTGTTTTTCTAGGTGCCTTTGAACATACATTTGTGGATGCATTTGAAGTGATTTTTGTAGATGACTTTGAAGTGAGCCTTAAACCTTTTTTTCCACTGTTCTGATAATCACTGCCACTTTACTGGCGTTAGTTTTAGCACTTGTTGATGGCCGGGGTGGCACATATTCTGCGTCTGAATCTGTAGAATATGGTTCGCACAAAGAAGCAGAACTGTTACTATCAGTCTCAGACATGATAAAGTTTTTTTTCACACAAATCTAACAATAATGCACTTCAAGCAAGCCAACTGCTACTGGGACACTGACACTGTGGGCATGTCAATCTGTAACTGGCCTTAATGGGAATGAATAATAAATTAAATCCCCGTTTAATTTGTATGTAGACAGGAGAATCACAGTTTTATATATACAAGAAATCAAATATTTAGCTTCAACTGGTTTTGTATCTAATGTCCGAGTTAGGAGAATCACATACTCGCAAAAATACTCTAAATTCATTGAGTACTTATTACGAGTACTTGCGATAATTATCACGAGTACGAGTATCAACAAACACAAGTACTCATGAGTACTGTGAACTGAGTACTTACAGTACTCGAGTACAAATTTAAAGAAAAGTATTGAGTACTTGCCCAGGACTGCTCATGGTATTATAAGTGACAGATATTTAAAAAAATTTACTTTACTAGATTATCTTATTTATATTTGTCTATTTCTAGAATTTCCAGTCTAATAATAAGATTACATCGTTTTTTGATTCGGTTGATACCAATTCGAAGGAAAAACTTGATCGAGCTTTAGCTAGAGCCATTTTTAGTGGTACAATCCCATTTTTATTTATAGAAAACACACATTTTCTTAATTTTCTGCAGCTAATTAGACCGTCATATCAACCTCCTTCACGATTAATGCTGTCAACAGTATTATTAAATAACGAATTCAATTTGATTCAGCAGTGCATGAAAACTAAAATTAATAGCGCTGATTCTATAACAGTTTTGAGTGATGGATGGACAGATGTAAATGGCGTGTCTTTAATAAATATAATATTTGCTACTCCCGAGCCAGTATTCATTAAATGCATAGACTCAAAAATTGAACGGCATACAGCAGAATATATTTGCTCTGTTATTGACGAAGTAATAAACGATGCAGGTTGTGGGAAGGTTCATGCAGTGTGTACCGATAATGCACCTACAATGCGAGCTGCATGGAATCTACTTAAAGAAAAACATCCTCATTTAACTGTTTATGGCTGTGCAGCCCATTCCTTTAATCTTTTTGCAAAAGATATTTGCTAGTTAGCATTTACATCACCTGTAATAGCCAAAGCAAAAAAAGTTGTACAGTTTTTAAAAATAAACATTTCGAAAAAATTCAAAAAGAGCAAATGGGAAATGAAATTGCACTTCAAACTCCAGTCGACACCAGCTGGAGCTATGTCGATCAATTCTTGGGAAGTCTGTTGAAAAACAAGGACTACATTCAAGCAGCTGTTTTTGACAAAAATATATCGATAATACCTGAAGTGAAACAAATTAAAACTATTGTACTAGACTACAATTTTTGGACAAGAGTAGCTAATTGTTGTACATTATTACGTCCAGTTTCAAATGCTATCATAAAAATAGAAGGAGATAAGTATGTTACAATGCCCTACGTATTTAATGCTTTACTGGAAATTCAAGAAGGGGTTAACAAAGCAAGTAATTTTTTACTAGCCCAAGAAAAGAATAATGTTCAAAAAATTTTAGAAAATAGGACCAGTTTTTTAATGCATGATGTACATTTAGCTGCTTATTTACTACATCCTCAATTAAAAGGTGAAAAGTTCAATGATAGTCAAATGACAAATGCCATAACATTTATTTTAAAATTAAGTGAAGACATGGGATATGATAAAAGCAATGTATTAAATGAAATTGTAAATTACAACGCAAAAAGTGAATTATGGAAAGAACAGCTAATATGGGATGCAGCCAGCTGTAGTGATCCCACATCTTGGTGGAAGGGAATGTGTAAAAATTAAAAACTTTCTAATATTGCAGTTAGAATTTTGAACTTTCCAGCTAGCAGTGCTAGTTGTGAAAGAAACTGGAAGGTGTTCTCTTCTATTAAGACAAAGAAAAGAAACCGATTGACTGTTGAAAGAACCGAAAAACTTGTAGCGGTTAAGTGCAACTTGAATTTGCTATCACCCCAAAGATTTAAAAAAAATCAATGTGACAGCAAACTTGCAAATTGAAAATAGTAACTTGGCTGAAATTCAAGATATTAATGAAAGTTTTGCAGAAGACAAAATGGACACTGATAATTCGGATTCAGAAAATAGAGACTTTGATTACAACACTGAGGACCTAGTTGAAGATGACACAGATTGTGATTACGAGGAGTCTGATAACGAAAGTAACAGTGAATCTGCTATTGACTATGCCACTGTTGAATTCAATAATAATAATAAACACGACTATGAAAATGTTAAGAGTGAAAATAAAAATCAAGAAATTTATGAAATAACAATAGAAGATGAAGATTGTCAAGAAGGTCAAAACATTGAAGTAAATCATGAAACTAATAATGAAAACCAGGAAGCAAGACCGAGAATTTTGTATTTGAAAAATGGTTTTAAAATGGAAGAAAAACTGAAAAACATAAGAAAACTACAAATATATAATACTGTTGATTGATCAATAAAATTATAAAATTTGGTGGTATCATTTATTAGAGGTTTTTTTTACTTTCTGTCTTTTTCAGATTAAATTATTCAATTATTGATGACTTAATTGTTTTTTAATATTATTACTATTATCAATATTAGTCATATTACCCATCATTTTGAAGCTTATGACATAAGTAATTGAACCACACTGGTTTTAGCAATTTTTAAAAATGACCTTAAATATCCGGGTCAATTACCGTTCACATTAAATGGTCACTTACCACAAAAATAAATGACCGGTCATATTACAACAATATAAAAATTACATAAAAGTAAATAAACATGACTGGTTATCAACAACGCCCAACAATAACATAACTGAACACAGCTACAGCCTGGGAACTATGCACTAATGCTAATGGCGTCGCAGTCTTGTCAGATGGGAGGGTAAATCCTATTTTGGAGAGATTTTAATCTGGATAGTAATTTAGTTCAGTTTATTATTTGCTTAATTTTTGGATTAGTTTTTTGGCAAAATGATTAAAAATTGATTTTGCCAAGTACTACTGCAATTAGACAACAGAAATAAATACTAAAATGTCACTCATTTTATATATATATATATATATATATATATATGTACAAACCATACGTTGTGACTTCCAAAGTATATATATACAAAACGCTGTGGCTTCATATATAACGTTATGACTTCCGTTTTCGGAAGTCACAACGTTTTCCCTTGTAATTCGAAATTTTAGCAATAGAGGTGGTGCTATACTCAAATCCAAATTTTTTACTGGAAGTCACAATGACCATATTTATCCGCAATTCAATCTTTTAGTTCAAGTGTATACCATGGCGCTGGCGTAGCTTTAGTGCAGTAACATGCTCAGCGCGTTATTACTTCCACTATTTGCCAGGCAGTTTAATTATGCATGTTATCGCTGTTTCAATTTATTGGCAACGTCGCGAAAGCAATTAGATTAAACTGGTATATTTTTAAAAGATTCTGACTGTAGGAATTACGGATGTTGCTCGGTAAATTTGAAAACTGATTTAGGAAAATATGAGTTTCCACAATACTGTGAATGAATTGAAGTTTTTGGAGGTATAAGTCCTGGTTTGGCATAACGATCCATACTTCTATTTTGCGTATTAATTATATTAACACTTATTTATTTAGAATCTACTTGGTGCGTGGAGAAAAATATTAAAATAATAAATAACTTTTAATGAGTAATATATTTGTTTCTATTCAGTAGCACTTATTCTACTTATTACTTCACTTGCACAGAAAATTGACAAATTACAATCATTCTGATTTAATAACAGAGTTCAGTTTGCTTTGTTTCTGTCCTTGATTCTTATCAAAATATAGTGTCCGCTTGAGATAAATCGCAAGGTACGCATTACTTCTGTGTAAGAGTGGTCTCATGTTTCCGTAGGCAGTGACCTCACAAAAAATGCTACTATCCTCGTTTATCCTGAAGGTTTCTCAATAATCTTTGCTTATGTGTGTAATAAAAAATGCTTGGCCCTTAAAATTTATATTTACCCACATCATTTTCATTTTCGTGCTGCTGTGATTGTGAACGTTCCGACTTCCACTAAAGTGAATTCTAACTGGATACGGAACCACGTTCTAGAGGTCATTATCTAGTCTTCTTGGCTAATAGCGAAGGTAAGAAAAATTAATTTCAGTTGAAATAAAAGCATATGTATCATTTTCAGCTAATAACATTATCCCCGAATTCCATGTGCAAAATTACACAAAATGTTCCACCATGCATGACGGGGAATAACCCATTTCCTAAAATTATTGCAAATAATGATTAATATTTAATGATTTTCATCGTGTTCTGCTTTACATGCTAGTATTAAAAAACAAAAATACAATTTCGTTTTACCGAAATTTTACAGATTTGCCTATTAATACTTATAGAAAGAAAAACGTTGCACGTGTATTAATTGTCTATCTATAACAATAACCTAACATTAGAAACAAAATTAAATAAACGCAGTTTTTTATACACCTTGTAATAGAAACAGCCACATTAATATTTTCCTACATATGGGCAATTGTAGCAATTTTTATGAAGAATTTTGATAATATTTAGCGAACTAAACAACTGATGGGTGCATAATAATGACAGTTAATTTGTTAGTTCTCGTTATTAAGTAGTTTTACAGTGTATTTTAGAAATTCGAGATAGTGTAGATTATTTGCAACAAAAGTCTTTTGCGTTTATTAAAACCTTGACAAAAAGCATAGTACGTAATTAGGAAAATTATGCAATATTGTTTTTGCTAAAACATCATAATGTTGCAATATACCTGCCACTTTTTATGTCGGGTGTACAATTTGTTGTTTCCAAGAGCAACAAATTTAAATTTGACAGTTAGATTTAGTAAAACACTGATATCTGTGTAATTATTTTATCAACATCGTTTACTTTGACTGTCATTCAGATTTTTACAGAAAATGAGCATGTGTGCTACATAGGTTGGACTAAATTAGATGGGATTTGACAATATTGCGTAACTCTCATAATATGTACATCAAGTTAGTATTTGCAAAATCGTTTCATTACAATTCATTTGATTTTTTAGCAAATAAACGGAAAACACGTATGAAAATAAATACGCCAGAAAAAGACAACACTCATAATACAAAAGCTGAAAACACAGAACATGCAATGAGGTTTCGAAAAACTCGGGTAAGTAGTGTATTATATGCAAGGGTAATATCGCAAGAGCTGAAGACCTTTTCGTTTTCCACGCAAATTTAATTACAATATTCTTTCGCAAAAAAAAACTTGTCGAAAATTCAATCCTGAAAAATGTTTTACGAGAATCAAAACCAATAGTCTAAGTACATACCCGTGACTAAAATAGTGCCCCGAATAATCGTTATAATAAAACTCGAATTTTCTTCAGTTCTTTCTAAAGTGATACCCTGGGTACGAAAATGGCCGTTGGTTCGTTAATAATTGGACTTCTAATGCAGAGATAGCTTGTGTGGACATCCGAAAACATAAATAATTGTTGGTGCCAGAAAATGTGGGGACGGCTATCTCCCAGCGGGTAACTTTTAAAGGGGTTAAAAATATTTATTTTTCATAATAACATGGTATCTAAAAAATGTCATCTTAAACACGTTTTTGTAAAGAAATATTGCTCTTAAATACTTAATTAACCATAATATCCCCAGAATGAGTATATGTGATTTTTAAACATTAGCCGCGTCTCAGGGGTGAAATGCATTTAGACACATGGCTAGCTATCTTGTAAAACGTAAAATCGTGCTTCTGTCAATGGTCAATAGAATATTGTCTCTCTATAAAATACTTTGTAGGATTGGATTGATAATAGTAAATTTGATGAACGGCCTTCAGAATTTACACGTAGCCCAAATGATGCCGATGAAGGAACATCGCATGGAATTGATTTAAATCGTGTAACTCTTGACAATGAAAAAATAAATACAGAACTAACATCTTTTGAAGCAAATTACACAAATTATTGTAATAGTAATTCTTACGTATCAAATGTTTTGTCTGTAACCAAAGGGAAAGATGGCATCTGGGAAAATTCCGAACAAACTCCTCCCCCAAAAAAAATAACAGTAGGTGATAAAGATAGGAATTTATTTTGTTTTAAGGTTTACTTTTTAGATTTTACAAAATATGACGATATATCCCCACAAAGACCATAATAGCGATGGTGATTGTTCTTATGTATCAGATTCAGTTTCGATGAGTATATCCAGCAGGAAAACCTTTGAATTACCTCGGGCAGAGGAAATTTCTGTAGTACGCAATAAAAATAGGAAGTTATTTTGTTTTAAGGTTTATTTTTAGATTCTACCAAACGTAGTGCAATCGCCCTCCGAAAAAAATATCAACACAACTGAAGTAGATTGGAAGGGCATTTCGTGTAATGAAATGAATAATTTAAGCCCAGAGACTTATGCATTTCATTCAGACATTGTTGATAATAATAGTTATAGTAGAGATAAAGACCTCAAAATATTTGAAAATTCAAGCCACACTTCCAGTGAACGGTCTAAACACTGTAGCTTTGGAGAGATTCATGACGACGTATGTGAAACGAAAACTATTGATAAACCACCTCTTGAACTCCTGTCTGAAGAAATTAAAGTAAATACAAAGTAAAAATAGGTGAATTATTTTGTTCTAAGGCTTAGTTTTTAGATTTTACCATGCGTGATGCAATCGCCCTCCGAAAAAAATATCAATAAAACTGAAATAAACTCAAAGGACATTTCTTGTAATGAAACGAACAATTTAACGCCAGATACGTACGAATTTAATTCAGACAGCGTTGACGATAATGATAGCAGAGACAAAGATTTCAAATTATCAGAATATCCAAGTGCCACTTCCAGCGAATCGTCTAAACACTCTGCTGCTGAAGACATTAATGATCTTGTATGTGAAATGAAAACTGTTGATAAACCACCTTTTCAGCGAGTACTGCCCGAAGAAATTAAGGTAAAAAATAAGAATATTACGCATAATAAGAATAGATAATAATGTAACCCCATGGGAAATTTCTTGTACGCTAACTCACAATTTAAGACAAAAAAAATAAAAAAGACTCAAATTTAAAAAAAAATCACATCTACTAAAGCATGCATAAGTTATTTTTTAAGCAGAGCATCATATATTTTTACATAGACAGGGTTCGTTTTCCTAGTTTCAAATATATTCTTTTCCTCTATTCTAACGAGCCCTTTCTGAAATAAAGGCAATATTAGTAAAACTAAGCGTTGTAAGTAGCAGCCTATATGGAAGAAAAATGCATTATAGTAATCTGAAACAAGTCAGGTACAATAAATGACTTATACGAAATTATATTTTATTTTGGTGCTTCTACTTTTACCTTTCGTTATTTTATTAATATTTGACCTTAATTATCTGAAAAAAAAACTGTGATCAGGAAAACAAACTCCATCTACTTATGCAAATATCTCCCTACATAGGGTATTCCTATTAAAAACACATGTAACTTCTTGATTCCTCTCGTACGTTGAAAATTATTGAAACTTGGAGTTGATTTTCAAAATCTATTGAGAAGAACGTGTTTTTTACTTTTTCTTGTCTTACATACATTAACCGAGGAAAGTTAGGTGAAGCACTCTGTACATATTTCAATTATTAATAAGTTACTTATAGAATGAAAGAAGCAAAAGAAAGAAAGTCATCCATTGCCAGTATTGTACAGAGGACATAGCGACCAAAAATTTCATGCGACATTTACAAAGAAACCACACAACTATAAAAGAAGTCGAAGATGTATTCCGATATCCTAAAAATAGCAAAGAGAGGAAACATGCACTAGCTATGTTAAGAAATGAGACTAATTTTAATCTTTACGTAAAAGGTGTAATAAGGCCAAACCGACGATGTAATGAATCATCAAATCAATTACCTGAAGACATTCAATATTATCCATGCGCATATTGCAAAGGGTTGTTTAAGAAGGAATATTTGAGACGACATGTAAAAACCTGCATACCTTTCAACACGCGCGTTAATGCCAATCAGGAAGGATCAAAAATAAATCATCTTTCTCGGTCTCATACAATTATTGCCTGTGCGAATGATCCTACCAATGTGATTTCTCAATTAAATGTCAAGGAGCAGGTAAAGAGATTACTTTGTTCAATTCTAATGTTCAGTATTGTTTGTTTAGGATAAAAATAGTTTAACTTCAAACTAGTCAGATGTAAAAAATAATAGCAGTATTTATTGCACTGTAGGTATTACTTGTCCATGTTTTTTACAAATTCAAAAATATATATTAAATATAAATGCCTGGGTATATGTATTTACACATAGTTTGTGTATTTTAGGTGTTTGAATTGATGAGAGGAGATGACATTGCTTTTGAGGTAAAAAAGGATTTACTTATTGCCCAGTTCGGTAATTCCTATTTAAAAAAACACAGGCGGGAACGTATGTCATACGTTTGCAGCAATAGGATGCGAGAGCTTTCTCGTCTGCTGATAAACTACCGGAAAATTATCAATAAAGAAAATATATGTCTCAAGGACTTACTTCACCCGCAACATTTTGATATGGTAATATCTGCTGTGAGGAATATTGCGGGATATGATCCTTTCAAAAAAACCTTTACGGCACCCAGTCTTGCAATGCATTTAGGTACATCTTTAAAGTGTGTATGCGATGAATTAACACACCTAGTATTAAAAGAGAGTAACGGTTTTAAATGCCAGTCGACTGCAGAACGTCAAGTATGGTTACAGAATGTTAAGAATTTCAAAAAGTTAATTGAGTCTAGGTGGAATATTGAACTAGCATCGCTTGCAAATAAAGACTTGCAAGAAAAACGATGGACTAAACCACTTTTATTACCATTAGTTAGCGACATTAAGAAATTTCGCGAAGAAACGCTGAAAATTGCAAATAATTGCAAACAGTTGTTTAATAGCAACAAGGATAGTATAAATGTATATAAAGAGTTAGTACAATGCTCTTTAGCTTTGTTAATTGTATTTAATCGAAGAAGAATTGGAGATATACAATTTTTAAAAATTAAAGACTACCAGTTTGATAGAAAAACAGATTGTACAGATTTTGAAGGTGTTCTAACAGACACTGAGAAAATGTTAACAACAAAATATAAAAGGGTTATTAATAGCGGAAAGGGGTCTAGGGCTGTAGTAATATTGATACCCGAAATTATACAGAATTTCATTAATTTACTGCTGGAAAATAGAAACAAATATATTCCATCTGATAATGAATATGTTTTTGCAACACCCGGAGGCAGAATAAAATGGGGCAGAGGAGATGTGGCTATAAAAACCCTCGTCAACAGAATGCATTTGCAGAATCCAGAATCATTTTCAAGCAATAAATTGAGAAAACAAATTGCAACAGTAATGCAAGTAATGAACTTAAGCAAAGATGAGAATAAGCAATTTTCTGATTTTATGGGGCATACCCAAAAAACACACAAAGAATTCTACGAGTAAGAATAAATAGAGAAGTTGTGTCAGCTACTTTATCTAATTCTTTTTTTAGACTTCCGGTAGATATCTATCAAACAGCGAAAGTGTCGAAAGTGCTCCTCCTTATGGAAAACGGATGTATCCCAGCTGAATATAAAGGAAAATCATTGTCAGACATAACTTTTGATCCCAATTTAGAATATGTAGTTGAAAATAATACTGATGGTTAAGTTATTAGTTAGTAAAGTTGTGAAAGGATACATGAATTTATAAATATTTTCAGATAATGGAATTATTTTAAATTCTGAGCAAAATTCGAATATGGTGCCACAGGATGAAAAAAACCTCATGAACGAAGTATTTGATCAAGAAAAACGTATACAAGAAAAAGGTAAAATTTTTGCAGAAAAAGTGTTAAAAGATCCCAAAACGTTTTGTAAGTTCTGACTTATTTCAAAACTTTTTTCTTCAATCTGTTTTTATTTGTTATTTTCATAACGTATGAATTGAAGAGTACACAGATAAGTACATTTTTTAGTCACGCTTAAGTCTCAACGTTTTACCACTAAAAAACTTACCTTTATGATCTGTTATTTAAGTTACATATATCCGCTAACATAATAATAATATTTACAGATGCAGATACTGATGAGAGTGATGAAACACCAAAGAAAAGAGTTAAAAAATCTAATACCACCCAGAGAAAGGGTAAAAAAATTGTAAATTGCACTGTGGAGAGATACCTATAAGCATTGTAATTTTAGGTTGGACTGAAATGGAAATTCGTTTAGTTAAAGACCATTTCCAGGGTTTCATCAAAACAGGAACCTACCCTTCAGGCGAAGCTATACAGGAATTTATCAAAGAAAACAAAATAGATCGAACTGTGCCTGTAATTAAATCAAAACTGCAGCATCTAATTAAACTAAAATCTAAAAAATGAATTGGAAAAGCACGGGGACAGTAGGCGCTTGGGAGTCATCCAGAGTATAGGCTTGTAGTGTTTTAACTGTTTTTTTTTATCTTTTAAATTGAAATTAATTAATAGGTTCTAAGTTTAAGAACTTTTATTTGCTAAACACACTTAAGGATTTAATTTAATTTTAAGGATATTTTCGTCTTTGTTTTAGATATCTTTCAAGTTGTGTTGTACAGGGTCCGGCAGAATGACCGACCCTATTTAAATTGTTAATAACTGTTTCAAATTTTAAAATATTTATATTTTTTTCTCAAAAATGGAAAGTAAACACTTGCCAATTTTAGTTACAATACAATTTATTTATGAAAAATATCAGGTTTTGAAAATAACATCACTCAAACTTCATTTTCACACTAAGACAGATTAACCTAATCCTTAATTTGATTAAATTCATCAAGTTGGGCCTATCAGACAAAACTCTTCGCCGTAATTTAAAGAATTTAAAATTTCATCCTTACAAAGTTCAAGTCGTGCACCAATTACTACCACAAGATTTAGAAATTCGGGTTACATTTTGTGAACAATTCCTTCAACTACTAAATAATAACCAAATTAATTTGGAGCAAGTGCTAATATTTTTAATAAATAAATTATATGGTAACTAAAATTGGTGAGTTCTTAATTTACATTTTTGAAAAAAAAATCAAAATATTTTAAAATTTTAAAAAGTTATTAACAATTTAAACGGGGTCGGTCATTCTGCCGGACCCTGTACAATGGTTGATTTAGCACTTTAAGAATTTGTTATACAATATAATTACACATTCTTGCATATTAAAATAAACAATACAATATATACTTGTATAAATAAAAACAAATAAAATATTTTATTCAAATGTGTTATAAATTACAAGATAAAAAAGTATAAAAATGACAAGAAGTCAGAACGTTTGCACGTTTTCAAATATATAAAATTGATGCGATCGGCATGGAACCGTGTCGTTGAGGATTCTTCGCCCATTTTTATTGGTTGGGTATCTCTGACTTGCTATATAAATATGCGTTTTATGTTCAAGTTAACTACTTTTAAATATTAAAGCAAGTTCCTGATTCTCTAGAGTAACTGTTTCTGTTACAATGTGGAAATACGGCCTGCCTGCGTCTCGGAATTTTGGTGCAAAAGCAGTTAACAATGTATTCGACTTCTATATATTTTGCGTTTGGTAAATTGTTTATTACTACAGAAGAAATATCCGATCCTTGAGGACAAAGTCGTTTGAAAGCCTTTTTTACATAGTACAGAGCATCACAACTACAGTCGTACTGATTTTGATCATTACGAAATACCCCTATCCATCTGTGAGGGTTTCTTCCAAGTCGTACTTGCGGTCTTGCAGAGGTGAAGGTAAAAGTAGGTGGAGTTGCATCTCTTAATATAGCTTCAGCTGTTGCTATATCTGCATCATTTATCCCTTCCGTACAGGGCAAAATATTTACGCACTGGAAGTAATTTATCATACCAAAAGCAGAGAAAAGTAAGGCCCATTGAACATTCATTTTGGCAACGGATTAAATCTAAAAATTTCAATGTATTTGTACTGGCACAATTTAACGCATTTGTTATAGAAATAATATACAAAAAATCTTCAAAGTTATTCGCAGTAGTATAAACTCACCTAGTTTTTTCTTTTCAGTTAATAAAAGCGGTGAATTTAAGATATAATTTTACCCGCACAACTGTACGGAGTACTATCAAGCAAACCAATAATATTTATAAATAAGCCAGAAGCGAATGACCACAAAAACGTGAGTCATCGCACCGTTGCCAGTTGTAGAGTTCCAAAACATATCCATGTCATTGGGAAGTCACAACGTATCTTTCCCCAATATTGTGTATGGAAGTAACATCATACTTTATATATACACAAAATATATATGAAAAATGTTGTAAAAATCGTTACCCCTCTTTAGATAAACATAATCCTTAGGATCCCCTCTGCGCAAATAGTAAATTATATAAGACATTAATTAAGTGGATTACCTGGAAGTCAGGTCGCCTCTTCTATATAGCGGAAGTCACAACTTAACAGGTAGCAATATATATATATATATATATATATATATACTTATAAACGGTATGCTATTGAGCCCGATAGGTCTTCGGGCCGCTGATGATCCCGGCTTAAAGAAACAAGCTAGAAGAGAATGGGTTACATATTTTTGTTTCGTTGCATAACACCAGTCGAGGCATTCACAGAGGGGTAAAGATTTCTAAGAAATGCAGATTTTAGGTATAAACGTGTCCCTGTGAATCCCAGATATAGAAATGGTACTCTATGGAGCCCATTTATATATTTAACTATTTTAAGCGTACGTTAGTAAGCCCGACACCGTTGCCAAAATCTGTGGTGCCGGCCGGGTTCGCGCCTAAATACCGGATAACGAATTGCTGGCTGGCCCTTTTGCGTATTGCGTATTTAGTAATAGTGGGCTTATATTAGTCAAATTAATATATTGCTAGGTTTTAAATTGTCCAGTATTCGTGGGGAAAAATTCTTGCTCTTGCTCTAAAATCATGCAAGTGATATGCTACACCTTATGTTATTATTAATAACAATTAATATCCTTAAAAGCTGGGACGTCGCTGCGCTTCTCAAAGATATTGCATAAACTAGACTTGTGATGCAGTTAATTTAATTAAATGACTTATTCTATCAAGTTTTTATTAAAAAAATATTATTTTTACTAAGCAACGAAAACATCCAAAAAAACCTGTAAAATATCAATTATTTTCAAATCAGAGCTCGATATGCAGTTGCAAGATATACTTTAATAATAATTAATACTTTACTCCAGTTAGTTAGAGATGTTTTGGTAGGATTAGTAAATATTTTGCCGCTATTAATAGCTTTCAGGAAAGTATACGGTTGATTACTTACGAAATTTATTTTTCTACAGTATCTTCAATATTTTTAGTGACCTTTATTCCAAAACTATTCATAATTTTGATTGAAGTTTGTTAAATACAATGACGGCAGTGTGGTCGTGTTTCAAATTTGGCCAGTGATTTTACTGGAGCAAGCTAACCCCTGCGCGGTTTTTTTATCGAATTATTGCACACTGTGAACGAATTTATCAAGTTATTGCGGTTTTGATTGGTTTATATGATTGCTACACGTACGAAGAAAATCATTACTCATTATATCCAAAATGCAAATTTTTTATGGGATATTTTTACTAAGCAACGAAAACCTCCGTAAATGTGGTCAACTATAAATCAATCTAAAAAAAAGTACAAAACTAAAGCGAGGGATTTTATCTAATAATAATTTATTTTGTGATCTAGTAATAATATTGATGTTTGAAGTGAATTCGTTAATATGTTGCCAATATTAAAATCTTACACAGGATATACGGTTGTATACTTATGGAATGGAATTGTCTACACTATCGTCAATAGTTTTAATAATTTTTGTTTCAAAACTACTCATTACTTTATTACAATTTGGAAAATAAAAGTGGATTTTTATTTATCTGGTTTTGTTTGTTGTCTTGGCGGGAGTGTTCATGTTACATCTCACCTGTGACCTTACGGGTTAGTCACTTTACGGTTCTTTTATCGAATTATTGCACATTACATTTATTGTTTCATCGTTGGCGCCTAAATTCCAGATAACGAACTGCACGGCTGCCCTTTTTGTGCTCACTTAGTAATAGTGGGATTATGGTATACAAATAAGAACTTTTTATGTTAGTCTCTTTCTTACTTATGCATTCTGTTTGTTTTTGTTCTAGCTATCTCATTGCCGTTATATTTAATTATGGGCCAATCGGTATAATGAATAAAGCTTTATACCAAAAGAAATTATATAAGAGTTGGCTATGGAAAGCAAAACTAATGTCAACAGGAAGCTGTAGAGACAGCAAACTTTAGAATTTCCATAGCAGATTAGAATATAAACTTATGACAACAACAATGACAGTTAATGAATTTTAAAGCTTGCTGTTTGCATTACTTTTAGTTTCCATGGCCAACCCTTATGTAATTTCTTTTTGAACACACCGTATTATCCACATTCTTTTCAGCAAATTTAGTTTTTTCGAATTTATTAAATACTTACAGTAGTTTTAATAGTAATAAGTAATAATAAATATATGCAGTATTGGTCATGTGTAACACTAACAAATTTAGTCGTTTACATGAACAATTTAACATTTGATTAACAAAGACTTATAAACTGAAATTTTGAAATAAGCTAGTAAGATCTAGGTTTGAGCAACATCTTCCATGTGATTGATTTTACTTGGCACAGTAAAAATCTACTTACCTCGTACATTACGTGACTGATAAACTGCTAACTCACTTTTAAGAAAAAATGTATCATTTGTGTAAATAATCCCACCGCCAAACAAACCCAAACAGCTGAAAATCATAAATTGGAGACTCATTTTTTATGAAAATACATGGCATAATGTGTGCATTACATCACGTTTATTTAGTGTTTAAACAGTGCTCGTTTAGAATAAGTTATTGTTTTGAAAATATCTGTAAAGGGCTTTACTCAGAACTCTCGCAAGTGGACGTTGTCACACTAAATAATTTTTAAAATCAAAGAAAACTAAGGGTAAAAATGCATTCACGTTTCTCATAATACTGAAATAATAAAATAAAACACTTGATAATCCAAATAACATCAATTTTCAAATTAAAAACGGCAGCGGCTGCGAACGCTATTCAAATGTTTGGGAGGATATTGCAAGCACATTTCCCGTTCCCTACATGCGCCATGGAGTACTCCTAGCGTCCTTGCGTGCAGGCTGTCTTAAATATAATGCATTTTTCGTTGGCCCTTTTTTCTGTTTTGCAACATTTATCCTGCATCTCTTGAGTATCACTTTCGCCAACGGTAAAGCCTGAGGTATGTGCAAATTACTACTTTGATGTATTTCTCAGTTAAAAAATCTGGTGTGATACTCACTCAACTTCCTTTTACAGTGATGCTATAATTAGCCAAAAATTTGATTTTTAATTTAAATTAAATTAAATTAAAAATTGCAAATTCTACAAAAACGGTACAAAATAGAGAGTTAGTTGAAGAGAAATTTTTTTTCTAGAATTTCAAGCTGAATTAAAAAATGTAATAATATACCGGGTGTTGTATTTAAAATAGGAGTTAATAAAAAAATAGAAAAAAAAACAAAAGAAACCCATTTTAGAAGTATTCAACTGGAAAATCACCTATCTCACATCAATACACATTAAAAATGTAATAAAAACATAAAGTTTGAAAAAATCGTTAGAGCCGTTTTTGAAAAAATCGAAAAAAATTGAAAAATTGCAAGAGTAAACACCGGTTATGCGATTTTCTTCAAAAGCTTGCTCTCATCTACATAGTACATAAAACGTATACCGTGTGTCCACAGGGTTTCGCACCATGGAATCAGAACAACGTTAATTTATCCCAAAGATCAGCTCTTGCTTTTACGAAAACAGCTTAACAACAAACCCTATTATATTTATTTTTCTATGGCAATAAACGATTAAGTGGTATTCAATTTGAAGTATGGTGTCAAATTCGAGGTTAGAAAGTTAGGTTTTGCGTCAATTTTGACACAGACTGACGCAAAACCTAACCTGATAACCCCGAATTTGACATAGACTTACGGTGCTACCAACATACTATTCATACGTTGTATAACCATGACCATTCAAAAACCTTCGATCATTTCTGAAGGCACTATTTGCAAATTAAATTTTAATGGTCAATGCTTAGCAACCGTTTGACTATCAATTACCCGGAAGAGTAGATCTTTAAAATAAACTAGCATCACTCCAGCGCCATGGTGCGTACTCTCTTGGACGCATGGTATATGAAGTTTCAATGCCATACCTCGTTTCGTTTTTTAGATATTCTGTTCACAGACACACAGACAGACAGACAGACACACAGATAGACGGACAGACCAATGAAAAAAAAAATGTTTTTTGGGATCAGGGGACTCTAAAACGTGAAGATCTGTTGAAAACTCAATTTCGAATTTTTGGGGTGAATCCAATACTTCCTTTATCGTAAAAGGAAGTAAAAAAACTAAACAAGATTTTATATTTTAAGGTGCTCACCCTGTATTTATTCCTTCGAAATTTTCTCGATTTCATTCCAGGTAGACATATAATCTGCATGCACAATATCGTCTTCCTCGTTCCTAGTTTTTGAATTATACAGCCAACAGACTGACAGACAGACGGAATTGAGAAAACCGTTTTTTCGTCATCTAGGAACCCTTCGTCTGTTAGACGAGGGTAGTAAAAATCTCAAATAAATATACAGCAAGTAAGATAAAATGAGCGCTCTCGTATGTTTCAATATGTTTCTTAGCTAGAAGTCAACATCGTCGATTTTAACAATACCTACTAGGTTAAGGGTTCAGGTAACCCAAAATTATAGTATGTAGTAATAATACTGTATTTGCTTATAAAAAGCCAGTTTTAAAATTGCAAATTTTATTAAAACCATTATTTTCTGCAAATCAATAAAAATGAAGCACGGGGTGGGCCACCACACGATCTTTTATTACTGCTTGTAAAAATTTAATTTTAAAATGTTTTAAAAACTTTTCCAAAAACCTTTTTTGAGAAAACTTATAGACAATTACGTAATTTATAACACCTTTTCAATAGCTATTGATATAAGAAGTACATGATGTAGGGCATTATTTGACGAATTTCTTTTATAACCAAGCGAGGTCAGTAAAGAGGACGAGTAATAAAGTCATATTATGTACGAGTTGTATACAAAGCTTTATGTTCACTTCTAAAATCTAAAAAAGTCGGGTTTATAGATTTGATGTCTATTCTGTGACAGAAAAAACTTGACATTAGAGTACCTTTACAGATACTGAAAGGCATATATTTTGACATTGGCAACTGATGTAATAGTTATTTATGGTTAAGCGTGTTATATTACAAATAATCCACGAGAGAAAAGAGGAGCCCTCGAGGCCGCCAGGCTAAGAGGTGTCATTTCTCGGGTGAATTATTACAAATATACAAAATTTTATCCAGCACAATAAATATCTAAAAAACAAATTTTTTGTTGACAACCGTGAAAAGTCATAGTGACAAATTGAAAAGTACCGAGAGGTCAAATACATTTATAATTGGAGTCGCGACGTAAATGATTCAACTGTGGATAATAATAACTTGATCGTCCTGTACAATGCAAAATTATATTCAATTCTTATAATTACATTAACCAATAAATACCTTAAAAAACATACATTGTATACTGACAGCCATGAAAAGTCATAGTGACAATTTGGAAAGTGATTGGTGTTATACGTTTGGCAGTATTGAAGTGTATTGTCAGTCTATGTCAAATTCGAGGTTAGCAGTGAATGACCTGGCTTTTATTTCACTAGTGGGTTATGATTTAACTCAGTAGTGGGTTATGGGCTACTTTAGAGGTCTAAAATCGATCTAGTAATAGTCTTATAACTAGGAGGTGTTAGATAGTACTAGTAAGATAGAGTACGTACTTTTATAGTGCTAGCAAGATAATATAGGTAAACTTTATTATACTAGTACTATATATAACTACTTTATTGCCGAGAAATTATGTCATAAACAGTATCTTATAATACTTGTACATAAAACATTTTATTCTCATTAATTTTTGGCCGTTTATTTATAAAAATTAGGTTTTGCGATTTTTTCAAAATCTATCCTTTTTCCCAAAACACCTTTTAAAAAAACGCTGTAGATAATTATATAATATGCGATGTTGTTTCACAGAATTGTGTTTTCATACCACAACTATAAAAATTTGAGAACATTTTGTAAAAATATAATTTTGCGCTTTTTTCGAAAAAACTTTTTGAACGAAAAGTGACAGATATTAGTATAATATAGGCTCTTGTTTTAAGGAATTTTGTTTTAATCCAGCAATTATAAAAATTTTGAGCAAATTTTTCTAAAATTTTAGTTTTGCTCTTTAAAAATTATAAGTACTTTTCACAAAAAATTTAAACAGAGGTTGTAGATAAAAAATATTTTTATCCAACAATTATAAAAATTTGAAGATATTTATGTGAGAATTTTATTGTGCGATTTTCTCAAAAGCTATATTTTTCACAAAAAAAACGTTAAACAAAAATTGTATTCAATGACAATATATGTTATTCTAAAAAATAGTGTTACCAAAATTATAAAAATTTACTGGAAACGGAAAAATGCTTGACTAAAGTAACACTTTTGTTAGGCTGGTTTATCAAATATTCACTGTAATATCCGAAACTATAAAAGAAACGCAGATATATTTTCAAGCCGATCTATTATATCGTCTGTGGTGTAGAGAGGATACAAACAGATTCACAGACAGAAATCACCTCGAACACCAGTTTTTCTGAATCATAAGAGACGAAAACGGATATTTCCGCAAAAATCTCGAGTGTGAAATTTTTGATGATTACTATAAAATATCTATTTATGCAACAAGTGCTAAAAGTCAACGTTTATGCACGAGACATGAAAATTATGAAACAAAGCCGAAGGCTGAGTTTCACAACATGTCTCGTGCATAAACGAGTTTTAGCACGAGTTGCATACAATATTTTATCTACAATCTTAATTTTACTGTTATTAATCCATAAATATCGATTTAACAAAGGTTTTCATCTACGGCACTTCCAATTTATGTCATAATAAATAAGAGGCCATGCGCGGGTGAATGTTTGCGAAGCCAGTGCTGAGAAGGTCAGTTACGAAATGTAATTATTAATACTCCACATCTGAGTGTATTTATTACATAACGCTTTAATTATTTCAAAAACACTTTACCTGTAACGCAAGAAGCAACTAGAATAAGTTTACAACTTCACTTCCATTTCGCAATTGTAGTTTTATAACCTCACTTCACTTTTATCACTAGAGCTAAAAGTAAACAGCTGATTTCTTTAACCACGGTAAACTATAAAACGTCACTTTTAGTGAAACAAGCTAGCGCTAAAAGGCCTACTTTTAGTAGTGGTCGTAGATAAAGTAAATTATTTTTATTTACACCGTATTAATGTTTTATGTAGGTATGTGTATGAATACGTTTTCAAGCCCATTATGTATATTTATTATATATATCAATTCGTTGTGAAGCCCAACAGCGTTGTGATATGTCGGGCTTAATAACGAGCGTTTACATATTTTTATATACTGTATATAAAACATTCCAAACGCGCCCCCTACACTCGATATTGCAGAACTACTCCATGTATATCAACCATACTACCGGTCATTACTGAGCCCACCGCGAAAATTTGTGTACTGCATCTTTGAAGCATTTCTAACCAATTGGTGATGATATACACTGGGGTACGTTGTTGAGCCAAACGCGGGCTCATCAGCGTTGAAAATGGCTTAACAAGGTACTATACATATATTCAGCGGGCCTAACTATGACCGTTTATAAGTCTATATATATATATAGATCCTTTAACTCCTTTTTAGGAGCATAGGGCTTCCACAGTGTTTTTCCATCGGGTCCTATTTCTGGCTACCAGTTTGAGTTCCCGCCATTCTTTTCCCGTTTCTTTTGCTTCGCTTCGTATGGATCTGCGCCATGTTGTCTTCGGACGTCCTACTTTGCGAGATCCTTGCGGATTCCATTCCAGGGCCGCTTTGGCTATATTGTCGTCTTCTCTGCGTAATGTATGGCCGATCCAATTCCATTTTCTTCTTTTTATTTGTTTTTCTATCGGTTTTTCTTTTGCAAGTTCCCATAGTTCTATATTTGATATGATTTCAGGCCACCTAACTCTGAGAATGCGTCTTAGACAACGGTTGACAAAAACTTGTATTTTGTTGGTAAGGGTTTTAGTGACGAGCCATGACTCACATCCGTACAAGAGTACTGACTTTACGTTTGTGTTAAAAATGCGTAACTTGGTTTTCCTCGAGTACTGCGTAGAATTCCATACAGCTGACAGTGTTTGGAAAGCACCTTTGGCTTTATTTAACCTTGTTTTCACGTCAAGTTTGCATCCGCCATTTGTTGTTAACATGGACCCTAAATAACAAAAACTTTCTTCTTGTTTTATTTGTGTGTTTTCGATGTTTAGTCTTTGGTTTGATGTCCTCCCGATTCTCATTTCTACTGTTTTTAACTTATTTATTTTTAGCCCTGCTTTTTCTGCTTTAGTTTGGAGTTTTTCAAGAGTTCTAGATGTATCGTTTAAGGTATGATTTATCAATACAATGTCATCTGCATAATCTAGGTGACTTAATTTTCTGTTTAATCCCCATTGTATACCCGATTGATTTCTGTTTGTGACCTTTTTCATGATGTCGTCTAGGGTCAGTATAAAAAGTAACGGTGATAGTAAGCACCCCTGTTTTACGCCACATTTTACATCTATTGGATCTGTTAGTTGCCCATCATGTTTAATTCTGCACTTGTAGTTTTCGTACAGTAATTTTATTAGGCGAATTATTTTTTCTGGGACTCCTCTTTCTCTTAGTGTTTTCCAAATGGTTCTTCTTTCTAGTCGGTCGAAGGCCTTTTCAAAATCTATAAATACTAAGTAGGCACTTGTTCTCCATTCTAGGCTTTGTTCAGTTATGGTTCTTATTGTGTTAATGTGATCTATGCATGCCCTATTTGGTCTGAACCCCGCTTGTTCGCTCATTATGGTGCGTTCTAGGCATTCTTGAAAACGGTTGAGAAGTATTCTCGTAAAAATTTTTGAGGCAACGTTTAGTAGAGTTATTCCACGCCAGTTACTACATTCAGTAAGGTTTCCCGTTTTTGATATTTTTATTAGAACTCCCTGGTTCCATTCATCTGGTATAGTTTTGCTTTCCCATATTTTTGTTAGTAAGGGGTGGAGAATGTTTACTGATGTTTGGATGTCTACTTTAAGGATTTCTGAGGGTATACTATCAATTCCTGCCGCTTTTCCATTTTTCATAGCTTTTATAGCATTTTTTATTTCTATTTGTGTAGGAGCGTTTACATCGATTCTCATTTCAGCTTCTTCTTGTATGTGTTCTTCTTCATTGTTCTCGTTATTTATCATACCTTCTTGATTATTTCCGTCATTGGGGTTTAGTACTTGTTGGAAATTCTCTTTCCATCTACTTAGTTGGTCTTCTGTGGTTGTCAATAGCTTCCCCTCTCTGTTTTTAATAAGTTGTGTTTTTCGTATGTTTCGGTTTGCGAGCTGTCTGGTAGTGTTGTATAGCTCTCTCATATTGTTTGTTCGGGCAGCTCTTTCTGCTTGTTCTGCTAGTTTGTTTGCCCACCTTCTCTTGTCTCTTCGTACGCTTCGCTTTATTTCTAGTCTTTTTCTGCGTAGTTTTGCCTAAACTCCCTTAGTTTAGTTGCATTAGTTTCTGAGTTTAGCTTTTGTTGAAGGTCTTTCCGCTCTTGTATCTTTTGCCAGCTATCATCAGATATCCATGGTTTCTTTCCCTGTTGTTTGTGCCCTATGGTTTCCTCGCATGTTTTATTAAATATTTCCTTTATTTCAGTCCATCTCTCGTTTATATCTTCGATCGTATTGTTTAGGGCATTGTGTTTGTCTCATTAATGTCACATAATATTACCTGTGAAGATTATGGAATTGCAGGAACGAATTGTTGTAGTAAAGTGGTTCTACCTATACAAAATTAACCAAACAGATAATATGGCTACAATACTTGTACAACGAAAGTGGTTGCAAGTATGTATATGGAAGACAAGCACCAAGTAAGAATTTGATTTTGAAATTAATCAATTTGAAAGAACTGGGTAAAAATTCGGTCCGGTCTAGTGCGCATGTGCAAAAATGTAACAGTGAACGCAAAAATGGGCTAAAATACAGAATCCCCGGCACATTCCCCTCCTTTTATTAGCTTCCCATGTAAATTTAGTTATGGTTAATAGAGAAACATGGTTAATAATAATTAACATTAACAGGGCTCGAAGTCAGTACATATTTTATGTAAAAGTACATATTTTTGAGCTTGATACATAAAACTACATAAATTAAAAAAACTACATAAAGTTCATATTTCCCATGTTTCGACCATTTTGGATATTTTACGGAGCAGATAAAACTAGAACATGACACAATTTATATAATGCGGCAAAAAGATCTTATGCTTTTGTTGGCCAGGTTATAAAAGTATACATTGTTAATGATATGTCCACCTTCTTAAAATAGTGATACATACTCTGGTTATAACGGTTGTATTACATTTGGTTCGTTATTATTGGCAATCCTGTGGTACAAACAAGCGCTGAATAGCTAAAATGGTTTTAACCTAAAAACTTCGTATCGGCAGCGCAAAAATTATCAATGAATCGGCAAATGTTGTAGGGAGTTATTTTTACTGCGTTCAGAAAGGTACCTCTGACAGCTCTGTTTTCTCGAGATCGTTCATTCATCTCACTTCTATCCGCGCCGATGGCTATTAAACAGAGCTGTCAAGAGGTATCTTTCCGAATGCAGCTTTTTTTAAGTGTTGTATATTTCATTCAAACGATGGGAAAGTGTCATTTTAATAGCAGATGGCTAACGGAGAAGGACGCTTCAGGTGGCATTATATCAGTATGGCTGCAAAATTAGACGAAGAAAATATTTTATGCAAAGCGTGTGACAAAAAGATATCGGTACACCGAGGATTTCAATCAATTCTCCAACATTCACGGGGTGAAAAGCATAAACAATTGTTTCATACACAACCAACTACATTTAGAGATTAGATCTAGCCAAAATATAATTAAGAATAAAAATGACATTGTGACTGAATTTGGAAATGAAAAAACTCCAGTATCAATTCAATTATATTCTCCCCTACAAGGTGCAATAAGGGCTGAACTGATTTGGACTATGAGAGCAGTAATTTACAACTATTCGTTTAATTCATGTGATGGAATTAGTGAAACATTTAGAGCAATGTTTCCTACAGGATCTGCTTCGAGCCTTGTATTAATAATAGGAGGGGAATTGGCCCCGGATTCTGCATTTTTCCTCAAAAATGTAACAGTGAACATAAAAATGTAACGTTGAACAAACTCTCTCGTATTTTTTCTCTAAAAAAAATTATCAAGACCTAACAACTAACATAAACCATTAACCTGGACCACCGCCGAGAGCGCAACAACATTGCTTTAAACATTACGAGACGATAGCGGCAAGCAGCACCCACAACATTTTGACGTACACGCTGATCGAACTATAAACTTACTTCGCTTGCAGCGGATGCGCAATAGACCGGAGAAGATCAGTGTGAATGTTTAAAAAGGTGGTAGAGATCCACCAGCATCTGCTAGATGAATCCACAACGTCTCAACTGCGATTAGTTGGCAAGCTCTAAATTTCTAAAGGTTTGGTATTTTGGCTGATTAAAGACATTGGTTCAAAATGTTATAGATGTCGGCTAATTTATGCCTTAAATGAAGATGATCCCGACCGAAGGCTCTTGGACATGGTAGCAGACCATACAAACATGGTCAGTTGTTGAATTACATTTTATGGACAGATGAAGCAAGGTTCCACCTTAAAGGGATGGTAAATAGGCACAATTGCGTTTATTACTCAGACGATAATGAACACCCTACCATTGAGAGAAACTTTCGCTCACCTGGTATTTTCAGAGGAGGGACATTATATATTCTGGCGTTGAGAACAAAAGTTTGGGTCATATTTGAACTATTCTCGTACAATTACATTGTTTTAACCGATATAATTAACATTGATAACAAATTAAGCAAATTTTACAAGTAACTAGTATCTTAAAATCAGTTTTAAAATTCTTTAGTGATTTGTACGTTAACTACTTAAGTATTAGCCTTGGTGATATGATTAACCCCCAATCTTGTAATCTTAAGAGGCGAATGGTAATCAGTAATAACAAACTTTAATGAAACATCAATTAGTCATAGGTAAAGTCTGTTCATGAAACTCATGGGCTGTCAAATTGTAATAATTATATTTAAGTTGGCAGCGAATTTAAAATTTTGTTGGTAACTTTCTACTTTCACATTTGGAAACACTGCAAAATTTTGAAACTTCCAAATGTCAAAATTTGATTTATTTGTCAAAGTGACATTTCAATTCGTAATTGTCCCTATCAACAAAGAATCTTTTTTCAAGTGCACCAAACACCAACTTTGAGAAATTATAAGGCCACTGATTAACACCACCAACAAAAAATATGTTGTTGAGTTTCTATTCCAACATGGGCATGCCGTTCTTAGACTGCCTCCTTACCAGTGCCAGTATAATCCCATAGAGTTAGCATGGGCATTTGCAAAAAACTATTACAAGCATATACAATCCCAACCTTCATCCAAAGATATTGTTGACAGTAATTTTACAGAGCAAATGTGGAAGAACAGTATTGCACATTGTGAAACACTTATTATTAAAAATGACTGGATAAAATACATTGGGCACTTGCAGTGTGGCGGATATTCCTCCAGTCATAATATCGTTAACTGAATCTGATACTGATGAGTCCGACATGGAATTCTCTTCAGATTCTGAAACAACAGACTGATTGTGGAAATATAAAAGTATCCACTAATAATTTCTTATTCTCTCTCTTTTTCTGTAGCACTACAGCCCTAGGTTGGCTTAAAATTCAATACTTACATTTCCAATTTGTAACTTTGTTTAATAATATTTTTCTACTTTTGACATAAAACCATTGAACATAACCTATTTTTATTTATCACTAGTTTAGTCACTAGATTTGAAGTACATTCCATAAAAAAGTTTTACAATTACACTCTTCTTCTTCTTTGTCTTTCCCTTATGCCCTTAGGCGTCGGGTTACAATTACACTCAAGAAATTTTAAAACAATTATTTTTGACAGCCCAGGAGTTTCGTGAACAGAGTTTATATACTACTACATCTGCTTTTTTTTGCAGCTCTTGGCAGTATTTCGGGTGTCCTGCTGTGGTGGGAAGCATTATCAATAGGATAAGTTCAGCAAAGTTCTTTTGCAATGGACCGTGAAAGGGAATTATGCAGTGGAGGTCGTGAGTCAACAAGAAATTACAAGATCCGATCACCAATGCGATGGATTGATAACATTCAGTGTTTTGTGCTGGTCAAGACTGTATAAGAACTGCACATCAGAGAAGTAAATGGAAATACTTGGGCAAGGCCAACTTCTTGCAGAGGACAGACACCTGCTGATATGACGATGATAATTGACATGTTCAATCACACCTGAATTATTGGCTTGCTTGCAGTGATCCAGCTCTTGTCCAGGTAGTGCATTTTTATTTCCTTTTAACTTTTCCCTTTAATATAATTAATCAAAAATGGTTTTCTTTTAACAATTTATACACCATCGTTGCCTTGAAATTCATAAAAAGTTTTGTAATTGTTAGGAAAACCACAATTCCATAGAAAAATTTGATATATTGATCCAGGGGCGTAAGAATTAACTTTAGTTAACTTAGTAACTACTGGTAATTCTTTTACATTTCTGTATACTGTATCGTTTAAAATTTTAAAAAGGTATCATAACGTACATTAACATCTGTTTTACTAAAAACAATTGTTCCAGTCAAAAGTTTGTGATGTTTCGATTGATTGAGTTGAAGTTATAGCAAAGTTTGGATTTTATATTTACATAACTCGAATCAATTAACGTTAACCCTCATAGGCAATGATCGGCAATACATATTTAAATCAAAAACAGCACTGTTTCAAAATTTAATAAAAATATGGTCTACACAAGTAGAGGCTGTTTCGGTTATAGAGCAGTCAAATTAGATATTTATTTGACAAAAATACTGCCAGAAAAGTGAAAATACATTTTTATAGAATAAAATCCCGTAGAATTCAATAAACTACAATGCAACAGCTGAATCAGTGGAGAAGTGATTCAAAATGGCTGTCAAATTAATGAAAAAGCAGTTTTTTGCATATAAAAAAAGCAAGAAATCAATGAAAAAATAAAAAAAATTGGGCTTGTGTAGCTTAAAAAACAAATAAAACAAGCTTTCAATGGTCAAAATTGATTAATTAGAAAAAAGTTATTGCCAAAAAACCTCTAAAAATGGCCAATTCTTCAATTGTTTTTAACATTGAAATTTTTTGAAAACATAGTACTCGGTGAGCAGAAAACTTCCTTTTTTGAAATTTGCAACAATGTTGATTATTTTTTGCATAAATAATTTTTTTCGAAAAAACTACGTTTTCGCAGAAATTGATTTGATCAGGTTGCAGCAATCAGCGTGGGCTTATTTTTTTCCTTATTAGCTGTAAAGTACGTTTTTTTTCTATAATAACTGTCAGTGTTACAATGTTGGTAGATGTGTGAGTAAAACGCTAGGAACTTTATACCTTGTGTTGGTAGAACTTTTTCAAAATTATGGTTATGTGTCAATTTTGAATGTCAAAGTTACTTAATTCGAACTCTTGACAAATTTCATTTTTTTACATAGAATCAAAGGTTCATTATTTTTAAATATTGTAAGTTTAATAATTAATAAATTTGCAATATTTTACTATGCTGTTTGTTTTACCCACTATTATGATATATCTGTCAAAATGACAAATCATTTTTTAGTGAAAAAAAGCACTAAAAATCTATGTATCAACATTATTAAAACTAGGAACCCTGCAGGAATGCAACTTATCCCTAGAAAGTTGACCTTGAAAATTATTATAGAAAAAAAATGTACTTTACTACCACACACAATATGAGCACGATTTTTTTCACTTCCAAATATGTGCAAATTCAATTTGAAAAGTGATCTTTTTTATGTGCATAAAATTGTTGAATATTCTTGTCAATTTTAGTTGTGCTGAAATTACATCAGCACCATTCGATAGCTGCTAATTTTCTGCGAATTTAAAATGCGCTTTTGTTTATTTTAACACAGAATTACAATCTCAGATTAGTGGTTTTAATAAAACTGGCTGTTAGTGTAATTATATATCACAGAAAGGCAGGTGTTTTTCATTAATGCAAATATCCTTTATAATTTAAAATTTAATATACAGAGAGATTTTCTTTACTACGAACACGACAGACGTTATGACGAATTTAGAAATGCCGAAAATTTGACGTTGACAGTTTGCCAATTTTTGACAATAGATAATATCTGCCATCGTTTTTTTTCTTAAAATGGAGAACTACAAAGTAACAAAATTGCAAGTTGTAATATCACAGATTAAACACCTAATGGACTCAGAAGCGACACTCAGGGCGGTGCCGAGTAGCCAATTTCATCTATGGCGGCCATATTGAAAGAGAGTAGACCAAAAATAATATGTTGGTGGCACTGTAAGTCTATGTCAAATTCGAGGTTATCAGGTTAGGTTTTGTGTCAGTTTTGACATAGATTGACGCAAAACGTAACCTCCAATTTGTCATAGAACAGAATACAGAATAAAAACACTTAACGGACTTAGAAGCGACACTCGCGGCGGCGCCTTTGATGTTCGAGTAGCCGATTTCATCTATGACGGCCATATTGAAAGAGAGTAGATCAAGAATAATATGTTGGTGGCACTGTAAGTCTATGTCAAATTCGAGGTTATCAGGTTAGGTTTTGTGTCAGTTTTGACATAGACTGACGCAAAACCTAATCTACTAGCGACCATTTCAGACGCATGGAATTTTGTGAAACTGTAGTAGAAATAGTGAATAATACCAAAAACTTTCTCTGGAAAGTCGTTTTCACTGATGAATCGACATTTACAGTGCATGGTCACTATTACTCACAAAATGTGCAATGTAATTTTATTTGTTCAGAATGAATTATTTATTTCTTCAGAATGTGTTCTAAATTTCTTTTACTTTACTGTTAATCTCTAAGTTCTCTCCTGTTCTTCAACTCTGAATTTATCATCTGAATTTCATCACAGAATAACACAGTATCCCATGCAACTTATCTGTGATATAATAATTCATTTATAGAAATTACATAATGTGTGGATGTCGTCTGCGTCGAACAGTTACTTAAATAATTTAGGCAATCGTAAGTTTCCGTTGATTTGTTCATGTTCACGGTTGATGAATTTTCTCGGTATGACATTTTCTTGTAAATAATTTTTTGTAAATACCATGAGATAAAAAAAAATGATTCTGAGCAGGCGTTGATATGTATTCTACGTTTGACAGTACTGAAGTGTATTGTCAGTCTATGTCAAATTCGAGATTTGCAGATTAAGTTTTGTTTGTTATTTGACACAGACTGACGTAAAACTTAACCTGCAAATCTCGAATTTGACATAGACTGACAATACACTTCAGTACTGCCAAACGTAGAACACATATCAAGGCCTGCTCAGAATCAATTTTTTTTATCTCATGGTATTTTTTATAATCCTATTTTTAATAAATAGCTATTTATGCAACAAGTGCTAAAAGTCCACGTTTATGCGCGAGACATGAATTACATTATAGCTAGACAATGGCCCCCTGTGTAAACTGCAAGCTTGCGACCTTGAACGATAATAGCTTCTTTGTGTGAACTGCAAGTCTGCAAACCTTGAACCCACGTGGCTTCCTGTCTCACGCTCCCTTTTAGAGATAACACTTATCTTAGCTGATTAGACATAGTATATATACAAGTAGCCTGCACCTTTAAGATAAGTTCCAGTTAGTTCGTAGCTAGATGTAAGAAATTGTGTAGCAGCTAAGCTGTGTGCTTCCAATGTTATATTTCATTGTAAAATAAAAATAAACGTTTTTTAAAAAGTCGTTTCGGCGGCCTTTTAATAAAACTCATGAAAATTATGAAACGAAGCCGAAGGCTGAGTTTCATAACATGTCTCGCGCATAAACGACTTAGCATGCGTTGCATACAATATTTTATCTACGACCTTAATTTTACCGTTATTAATCCATAAATATCGATTTAAGAAAGGTTCACATCTGCGACACTTTTAATTTATGTCATAATGAACAGTAGGCTACGCCGCGCGGGCGATTGTTTGGCCACGCCCGTGCTGTCAAGGTGAGTTACGAAATGTAATTATTGATACTCCACATCTAACGCTTTAATTATTTCAAAAACGTTTAACCTGTAACGCAAGAAGCAACTGGAATAGCTTTACAACTTCACTTGCAGCTCGAAATTGTAGTTTTATAACCTCACTTCACTTTATACCACACATGATCTAAAAGTAAACAGCTGATTTCTTTAACCACGGTAAATTATAAAACGTCACTTTTAGTGAAACAAGCTAGCGCTAAAAGGTCTACTTTTAGTAGTGGTCGTAGATAAAATTGTTTTTTATGTTTAATGATAGTTTAGAAATGAAATAATTAGTTGGTATAATTATTCTTTCAATTAATATTATGATTCTTCTAATTATTGAATGAAAAAATACGCAAATATGCACTTTCATGCTTTTACCACGTCATATATGCGCTAATAACCGAAAACGCCTTATATATGCAAAACAAAATTTTTTTTTTTGGGATGTAGACGTTGAGAAACGTACATATTCTTAAGAAAAAGCTTCTTATGCCCAATAGCAAAAAATATGCAAATATGCATTTGCCCATCTCTAGTTATAAGCTTCGGTAACATTTACTATTACTCCTATTTCATTTGTTAGAAACTCTTCGACTTTTGCTTTCATATTTTCTTCATTAATATTTGCACCTTTTATTATAATGCTATTTCTTTTATTTTTACGCTCCTGGTTTTCTATTATTTCTTCTAGGTTGATAATCCTGTTCTTGAGTTCTTGCTTTTCTGACTTCCACTCCTCTTCGTTCATTTTCATCTCTAGTCTTAACTTCTCAATTCCACTATCTGTTTTTAAAGCCATCTTTCATCTCCTTTTTCATTTCTTGGATTTCTTTCAATATTTGTTCCATATCTTCTTTTGGATCCGCACTCTTATTGCTTTTCTTTTGTGTTGGCGACCATAGCGTTTTCTTACTTTGCCGGAAACCTGTATTAATTTCGTCTACCGTATTTATTTGTTCAGGGCTATTTGTTTGCCTTTTACGCTTACTATTGTCGCTTATCTGGTTCGCTTTATCTGTATTCATTAATAAGACGTATTTGCCACTATATTTTGGTATTTCCCGGTAAAGTTTATTTTAGTATTAAATTATGTAATTCAATCTTTGCCGTATTTCGATTTAACGATTACAATTAGACATAACAGGACGCAATATTGTTTGTTTTTAATGTTCCGCGCTAAAGTTCAAGTTCAATGTCAATTATTCTAATTATTATTAGAGTCAATATACTGTTTGAGGCTTTCGCGGTTACTCGAATGATTCTTAACATAGAATTTCGGCTTAGACCGCGTAGTATTTGTAGATGAACACCCAGCATTTTCTGGCGTAATGTGCCGTGCACCTTTTGAACTCAAGAAAAAAACCCGCGCAATGGGCATGCTCTTTGGTAGTTCGTGTTGTTTGAGTATCTTGAGAACGAGGATACTTAGGCAGATTTGGCCTTTTTGCTGTTTGTGCATCCATATTCACTAACGTTTTGCAAGGCCTTGCAGCTTGCATCATCAGAGTGAAAGTGCACAAACAACACAAGCCACTAAAGAGCATGGCCATCGTGCAGGTTTTGCGCGAGTTGAAAAGGTGCAAGGCACATTAAGCCAGAGAATGCTGGGTGTTCATATACAAATACAACGCGTTCTAAGCCAAAATTCTATGTTAAGAAGAATTAGTAGAATCAATATAAAAATTTTAAAAAGGAAGGATATTCTGAGTACATTATGCATTCCAAGTAAACGCTGAGTGGAACGGCCGACTTGGAGTTTTCCCCACCACACTTACCGCTACGTGACAGGCCACCGCTATGAACGGAACATGCATTTTGAAACGCCCATTCGGAATAAATAATACACAGTCAATAATTGCAAAATAATTTTTGTATTAAACTATAAGTTTTCAGCTAGAGTGTGTGCAAATTTTAGCCCTTAATATTAATAAATGAATGTGCAGCAATTTTTTTGAAAAAAAATATCACGGCCGCAATTCGTAGAAAATTGGCAGCTATCGAATGGTGCTTATGTAATATCAGCACAATTAAAATTGACAAAAATATTTAACATTTTGTGCGCGTAAAAAAAGGTCACGTTTTCTGCTCACCGAGTACTGTTTTCTGAAAATTTCAACGTTTTATAATTTTTACTTCCCTTTACGATAAAGGAAGTATTGGATTCACCCCAAAAATTCGAAATTGAGTTTTCAACAGATCTTCATGTTTCCGAGTCCCCTGAACCCAAAAAACATATTTTTTTTCATTGGTCTGTCTGTGTGTGTGTCTGTCTGTGAACAGAATATCTCAAAAACGGAAAGAGGTATGGCGTTGAAACTTCATATATAAGTTTTGTGTACTATCTATATGCGACAGCAAGCTTTTGAAGGAAATCGCATAACCGGAAGTATGGTGTTTACTCTTTTTTTTAACTTTACGTTTTTATTACCTTTTTAATGTGTATTGATGTGAGCTAGGCAATTTTTCAGTCGAATACCTCTAAAATGGGTTTCTTTTGTTTTCTTTTCCAATTTTTTTTATTAACTCCTATTTTAAATAGAACACCCAGTATATTATTACATTCTTGAATTCAGCTTAACATTTTAGAGAAAATTTGTCTCTTGAACTAACGCTCTATTATGTATGGTTTCTATACAAATTGCAATTTTTGAAATTTTTTTACAAATGCTTGAATGTATGTACCTATGTATGTATGTATAATCGATAACCTCGCTTTACCTTGCGGTGTAGAAGCTGGTGCTTTATGTGCTTGCATCTGGCGGTACAATGCTCAACTTGCCTCGGATTCGGGATACAAAATTAAAGATTAAAAATCAAATTTTGGCTAATTATAAAATCACTATGAAAGGAAGTTGTTCGTGTATCACACCAGATTTGTTTTTATTATTATTGACGTTCCACTATTCCAACTTTGCTAACTTCAAGTTTCTTTTGAAGTTGACTGCTCATCAATTTTTTTTGTCTTTTTGATGTTGGTGGTTGTTCAATATCACTTTGACTTTCAACAATATCTGTCTCGTGTTCCGAATTTGCTTCATAATCTTAGGAATGTTCTATTGATTGTTCTAGATCGATATACAAGTCCTCGTCGTCGTCTTCGTCGTCTACTTCGATCACGTCCACAGTATTCAAACAAGATTTGCCCTGCTTTGCGACAAGATACATTACAACCTTTGGCGCATTTACAAGAAATTAGATTCAGTAATTCTTGGAGAGCTGCGTCTTGTACAGTGGGAATGGGCATTAATCCATTCTTTGAATTTCTCCATCCCCACTCGAAAGGTGATTTTTCGTTTCCATACCATAGCAGAGGGATAGTGTGGTGCGACGCGATAACCGTGATACGGCCCCGTCCACTAGTAAAGTATAAATAAAGTTTTTTCGGTTAAATCGACACGAAGTAATTAGTGAAAAGACGATTTTAGATGAACCCAACGTTTATAGTAAACGGTAAAGTTTACGAAAAAATCGCAAATTTAGTGATCAAAAACGTAACGAACAACAGACAATATCATCAATCTTAAAGGCGGGAGTCGCGAGTGATCAGCAAACCGGGTACGTCACTGCAAAGAACATTCGCGATTGGTGCATTAATGAGGTTGATGTTGTTTGTTTGTGTTGGACAAAGTAAACAAAACATGCGATTAGGCTAAAACTAAAGTGTGATTACATTGGCGACAAATTCGATCGCAGTGAAAATACGGACGAAAGTCGCAAGGCCATCACAATTCACAAGCACAGAGCGGCGCGCAACGTAAAATTCCAGCGCGATACGGCAATTGCATTTCTACCGCGATAATATTAAAACCATAGCGGGAGAACTCAGAATACTTGAACCCAAAACGGAAGAAGAGCGTAAAATTTACCGCAGCAAAGCGAATCTTGTCAGGAAGATGCTGAGAGTTAATTATGAGAGTGATGGATCCTCGACGGAGGAAGGCAAAAGAAAAAGAGCTGGAGAAGAAGATATTTTCTCTAAGAGCAAAAAAACGGTGAGATCACCCGGAAAATCGAAGAAAACGGAACACATCAATGAATTTGAAGTTGAGAAAGGGAATAAGGATCTATTAAGCTTGATGAAGGAAATGATGATAGATATTAAAGAAGTGCGCCGTAACCAAGAGGGGCAGCAAGAAGAAATTCGCAAAATGAGGGAGGAGCTAAAAGAACAAAAAATGGAACAGACATACTACAGAGAAATGGCTGCACTACAGAAAGAGAACGAAGAATTGAGACAAAGGGTAGAGGATCTGGAAAGAAAATCCAAGAAAGAAGAGTTTGAGAAGAGTATTAGAATCCTAGAAGATAAAATGGAAAATCGAGAAAAAGAAGAAACAAGACAAAATATAGTTATCAAAGGCCTGAAAGTAGAAGATCAGAATGTTAAGGAAAAGGTGGAAGCATTTTTAAAAGATAACTTAGGGATTCAACCAGTAGTTACAGAAGCTTTTAAAGTAGGAAAAGACGAATCAAAAAAAGTAATTGTAGTTAAAATAGGAAATTGGGGTGATAAAATTGAAGTTATGAAAAGGAAAGCGAATTTAAAGGGAACAAGAATTGTGATAGATAATAATTTGACAGTGAAGGAGAGGAAGATTCAGTCCCAGATAAAAGTAATAGCAGAAGAAGAAAAAAAATGGCAAGCAGGTCAGGGTTGGTTACCAAAAATTATATATTAACAATGTATGGTACAAATGGAACACGAAAGAAAATAAGTTGCAAATACAAGTCCAAGAAAATGAGATAAATAAAGAAGGAAATCGCATGGAGTCTCAAGATATAGACTCTCCATCAAAAAACTAGTTACTAAAAACTGCAGGACTGACAATTTGACAACGAACAAGGCATCGATCAAGATTAATATAAATAATGCAAATATAGGAACTTGTACTAGAAAGGAAGTTACAAACAGTAAGAACCAAAAAAAAAGTAAAAGGGGAGAAGAAAAACTGATTGTGGGTTTTTGGAATGCACAGGGATTAAACAAACCAGGGAAAATGAAGCAGTTAATAAAAGAAACAGTATAAAACAAAATAGACATTTTATTAATCCAGGAAACTAATCAAAAAGGATTAGTAAATATAAACTTAGGAAACTACATATGGCTAAATGGCGGAGGAGATCTAAACAGATTCGGAACAGGATTTCTAATACAAGAAAAACTAAAATCAATGATAGTGGACTACAAAGTGATAAATGAGAGATTGAGTTTGCTAAGGTTAAAGGGAAAATTTAGAAAGTAGAGTGTAATAAATGTTCATGCACCAACTAATGATAAAGAAATGGAAGAAAAGGAGCAATTTTATGATGAGTTAGAACAGATATTGGAAAGCATTCCAAAATTCGACATTAAAATAATAGCAGGAGACTTAAATGCAAAGATAGGGAGGGAAAAGGAATATGAAAAGATAGTGGGAAGGGAAAGCTTACACGAACACACGAATGAGAATGGCCAGTGGCTCATAAATTTTGCGGCGAGAAGTAATATGATCAATATTTCTACTTGGAAGAAAAGAAAGGATATACACAAGGCAACTTGGAGGCACCCAGATAACCAAACAAATAACCAAATCGACCATATGTTAGTTTCAAAGGTAAACAAGGATTGCATTCAAAAAATCAGAACATACAGGGGAGCAGACATAGGATTAGACCATTATTTAGTAAAAGCGATGATAAAACAAGAAAAGCCAAAAATCAAGAAAAAGAAAACAAGAAAAAACAGGTGGCAGTTGAATGCACTAAAAGAGGAAAACATATTGGAAAAATTTAAAGAAAAATCAAAAAGTCTTGCAGAAATGAAACCAAAAGAAAATAACATAGAAGAAGAATGGAGTAAAATAAAGGAAGTGTTGATGGAAAGTGCAGAAGTTTTGGGAAAAGAAAAAAAAATATAAAAATGATTGGTTTGATGAGGAGTGCGAACAGGCAATTAAAGAAAAAAATAAATCATGGAAAAAAATGTTAGCAAATAACACACAAGAAACAAAAAACCAGTACAAGAAAGATAGAAATACAGTAAACAAAATTTGCCGAGAAAAGAAACGAAAAATGGTCGATAAGAAGATGCAAGAATTACAAGAGAACTACAACTATAAAAATACAAGAATGTTTTATAAGAGCCTAAAAAATCAGCGGGGAGAACGTTACAGAGCAAAAGCGTTGGAGTACGAGATTCCCAAGGACAATTATGTATGGATGAAGAAAAAGTTATGGAAATTTGGGAAGAATATTTTAAAGGTACTCTGGTAGCACAAGAAGTATGGGAAAGGGAAGAGAAAGAAGATGAAACAAATGGAAGTGACGAAACGGCACCTTCAAGGGAAGAGTTCGAGCAAGTTATTCAAAAGATGAAGAATAATAAAAGCCCAGGAATAGACGAAATACCGCTAGAACTAATAAAGTACACAGACGAATCAGTAAAAGAAAGAATTTTTGAACTAATTACAGAAGTATGGAAACAGAAAAGAATGCCAGCAGAATGGAAACTCGCAATTATAAGTTCAATGTACAAGAAAGGAGACCCACAAAGAACTGAAAACTACAGACCGATACCTCTGTTAACTGTTGCATACAAAATTTTCACAAGTATGATCAATAAAAGGTTACAAGAGGAAGCAGATACAAAAATAGGTAGTTATCAGTGTGGTTTTAAAAAAGGAAAATCAGTTATCGATCATATCTGGGTAATAGGGCAAATCCAAGAAATGTGCAATAGAAAGGATACAAGAATTTATGCACTATTTGTAGATTTCCAGAAGGCGTATGATTCAATAAAGAGAAAAGAAATCATTACAGCATTAAAAGACCTGGAATTCTCCCCAGCAATAATACAGCTAATACAAATGTCTTTAGGGAACACAGCAAACAAAGTTAGATTTCAAGGCCATAACTCAAAGACATTTGATAGCAACATAGGACTTAAACAAGGGGACCCCTTATCCACCACATTGTTTAATATAGTATTAGAATCAGTACTTAGAAAAAGTAAAATAAAAACAGGATACCATTTAGCAAGAAATTCCTATCAGTACCTTGCCTACGCGGATGATGTGGTATTCTTAAGTAGAACCAAAGAAGAATTAAAGGAAATAATAGCAAGATTCCAAAAAAGTGCAATAAAGATCGGTCTAAAGATTAATGAGAGCAAGACAACATACATGATTTTAAATAACAAAAACAAAACAGGAAATGAAACACTAAAAATAAAATTAGAAAACCAACTACAATGTTTTAAAAAAGAAGAACAGGTAATATACTTGGGGGTACCTACAGATTTCAGAAGAAGGAGGTTCCAGAAGGGAAATTATGAGAAGGTTAGCAGCAGGGTCAAGATGTATAGGGGCATACAATAAGATTATAAGGGACAAAAAGATATCATGCAGGATTAAAGAGTGCATTTATAAAACTATAAGGCCCGGCGCACATTGAACGTAGGGCAGCACAGCGCAGCATAGCATAGCATAGCCGAGGTTTTTGTAACACGTGTTTTTAAATCAATAACCGCATATTGAAGATAGTGCAGGTGCAGCACAGGCAGAGGCCTGCGTCTAGCCTGTCTAATCTGTGGCTGGTGCACAGTTTCCTACGTCCTGCGTTGGTTGTGCGATTTGCTTGTTCATACAATTTTAAAATAATTAACGAATATGGAACTATTAATTGAGTTAGTGCGGGAGAATAGAGTTCTTTATGACACTAGTCACGAGGATTACATGAGGACGAAGTTAAAGGATGAAATTTGGCAAAAAATTGCCAAAGAGCTCAACTATCCAAACGGTAAGTTTATAAATTTTAGTTAATTACTTATTTACTTTCATTTATTAATGAATAGTATACGTGTTTATATTTTTTTTAAATACATTTATTCTGCCTCTTATTACAAAATATAATTCATGCTTTATTAATATCCACCGCGTTGTACAGCTTTTTGTTGCCATGGTACAGATCCTTCCGGTGAAACAAAGAAGTCTGTAAAATTTTGTCTGATTGCAAATGCCTCATTTGCACTCCTTGTTCTATTTGCAGGCAAAGAAAGTAATTGCGTATCATTGATTAATGGTTCAATGTCATCATCTTCTTGACTTGTCATAGAAATTGTTTGATTTCTCAAGTAATTATGAAGAACGCAAGTTGCTTTTACCACAGCATCTACAGTGTCCAACTTGCATTCAAATGGCCTTTTGTACACTCGAAACCGTGCTGCTAATATTCCAAAAGCGCATTCAACAGTTTGTCGTGCCCGCGATAGCCTGTAAAATTTATGATATAGTTATTAATAAAAAAATAATATTATAAAGTAACTACCGGTAATTGAAAACCTTATGATTATAGTTATTTGTAACTTGTCTTTTTGGATAGGGACGCATTAAATTATTCAGTAAGGGAAATGCCTCATCTCCAACAAACACGTAAGGTGTATTCGTTTCTTGACCGGGTAATGGTTTCGGCAGTGGTAACTCCAAAGTACTGTTGTATAACTTTTTTCCTAGACCGCTATTGGTGAATACATTTGCATCAGAGAATCGCCCCATCGATCCTACATCAATAGTAGTAAACTTATAATTAGCATCTACAGTAGCCATCAGAACAATCGAACAGTGCTGTTTGTAATTGAAAAATGAGGAACCGCTACAGAGAGGTTTTCTGATTGTAATATGTTTCCCATCGAGTGTACCAAGACAGTTATAAAACTGCCATTTCGTCTCGAATTCCGATGCAATTTTTTTCCACATATCACCTGTGGGTTCCGGTAAATAAATTGGCTGCAAACGTTTCCACAAAGCGTTACAAACGTCAGTAACTATTTTGGATACAGTTCTCTCTCCCATTCTGTAGGAAAATGCTATACTTCTGAAAGTATCGCCCGTTGCTAAATACCTGTAATTAATAAATGAGTTACTTCTACTTCTTTTCGCTAAATTTTGTTTTTTGCATAGTGATCATGAAAGTCGTCTTTTTTTAACGAAAAATCGAGAAGAGAGTAACGCTTTTTTAATGCAAAAAAGTACACTTTTCTAACTATTTTATTAAAATTGTGAATTGTCAATTCGACAGTTGTAAATTTCGAAGTCCTTTTCGACTAAATTTCGAGTTACAAGAGATCACTATGCAAAAAACTACGTGTACAACACAT
Source organism: Agriotes lineatus (assembly GCA_940337035.1). Classification (NCBI taxonomy): domain Eukaryota; kingdom Metazoa; phylum Arthropoda; class Insecta; order Coleoptera; family Elateridae; genus Agriotes; species Agriotes lineatus. Next base: position 239,198 of record CALNHX010000273.1, read on the forward strand.
TTTGAATGTCCCTTTCTACTAGTTGTACAAATAACTATTTATACATTTGTAGGGCAAGCGGTTAAAGATATTTGGAAAAAACTACGGGATTGTCATCGTGATGCGTTACGCCGCCAAAAGAAGAAGAAAAGTGGTGATGCAGCAGCAAAAATAAAAATATGGACATACCAAAAGCAAATGGATTTTCTGGTGCAATACATGACCAACAGAACTACTACGGGTAATATGGATGACAGTCAAGAAGACGTTGAACCCGATGCAGTAGATGATCATGAAATGGAGGACACGCCCACACAAGAAGGTGATGAAGATCAAGTTCAAGAACAACAAGTCAATGAAGAAGTGCAACCCATTCCTTCAATTAGCAGAAAGCGAAAAACTGATATTACCACATTATTAAAAGAAAACTTAGAAAACTATGGGCAAAGATGCAAGCTTAGAGACCAGGAAAGAAAACGAATCTTAGAAAAGAAAAATAACGAAGAGTGTGAAAAAAATGATGACAGCTTGTACCAATTCTTTTTATCTATGTACAACACAACCAAAAATTTGCCAAAAACGTCTCAGCTTAAAATCAAAAGAGTACTATTTGATGCAGTGCAGTGGGAAGAAGAAATGGTGCCATCTCCACGTGTTTCCTCATATCCATATAATGCTGCACAAAGTCCCCAAGATATTAGTCGTCCAAGTACAAGTATGAGTGGGTCTAATATTTTGGGATTAACACCATACAATGCTGCATCAAGTCCTCAAGATATTAGTCGTCCATGTACAAGTATGAGTGGGTCTAATATTTCTGGATTGATACCGTATAATTCTACACCAAGTCCCCAAGATATTGAACGATGTAGTGGCTTAAAAAGTTATTTACAAAATTTCAATGAATAGTTAGAACAAATATTGTATTTAACCTATGCAAATAATAAAACTTGCCTTAGACATACTGCTAATTTTTCTATGGTTCCTATAGGTTGTTGCGCATTACATTCTTGTCCTTTAATATCCTCCTTGATTAGTTCGTGAATTTCTGCCACCTGTTTTTTGTTTAAACGACAGTATCTTTTTAAATGGCCATCTGTTAATTCGTTTAATAAGATAAACTCGCCATGAGTATTTCTTTTCTTCATGTATTCACTCTTCCATATTGATCGTTTTCTCTTTTTGGTAGCACTGTACAACAACACAATATTGTTAATTTCCGAATCAGATTCAGAATCTAAACATAATAACTCTAAATTTTCTTCTTTCGACATCGTACTCTCCTCTCAAACTGCATGTAGAAAACTGCGTTGAATGTGCGGTTCGAACACGAAGTGCAGGAGAGGAATAGTTTCCTATGCTATGCTGCGCTGTGCTGCCCTATGTTCAATGTGCGCCGGGCCTAATCAGGCCAACAGTAACTTTTGCGGCAGAAACATGGGTAATTGATCAAGAAAGTAATAAAAAATTGGATGTGTGGGAAAGGAAAGTCTTGAGAAAAATTTATGGGGGGATCAAAGAAGGAGAGGTATGGAGACGGAAAACGAATCAAGAATTAGAAGAATGCTATAAAGACAAAAAGTTAAGTATAATAGTAAAACAGTGTAGGTTAAGGTGGCTGGGTCACATTATAAGAATGGGAGATGAGGATTTGGTAAAGAAAGTGTATAATGCAAAGTGGGGTGGCAAAAACAGAAAAGGCAGACCAAGGAAAGTATGGGAAGAATGTGTGAAAGAGGATTTACAATCAATAAACGAAAACAACTGGGAAGAAATTGCAAAAAACAGAAAGTTGTGGAAAATAAAAGTGAATAGTATAGATTAGTTGCTAATTATTGTTTGTGAATAGTATAGAATAAATAGCCAAAGGCCTTAAGGCCTATAGTGCTGTATGTATATACCATAGCTGAATTTGGTTGTAAGTACGGAACGAGTGCAAGCGAGCTGCGTGTTTGGTTGGTGGTAATGATGCTAGATTTGGTAAACTTCTGTTAATAGATTGTACGAAACACTAGTATCTATACCTGTTCAATGATACACAGTGTGTTGATCCATACAGAAGAAGAAGAAATTGTTTTGTCACTTTATCTATTTCCTCTGGGGACGCGTTTGGGTCTTTGAAAATTTGAACAGCCTTCTGTAAGTTTTTCTCTTTCTGTAGAAGTGTAACGAACTTCATTTTTCCCTGCCTGTATAGTGTGGAAACAGTATCGCAGCCACCAAATGCATGCAGAAATAAAATGTTGTCCCTAATTGAATCATCCGGAATTACTCCCGCTAACAGCCATTTCAAAAGACTTATCGACTGGCCTATTAGCCAAAATTTTATTTTTAATCTTTAACTTTGTATCCCGAATCCGGGGCAAGTTGAGCATTGTACCGCCAGATGCAAGCACATAAAGCAGCAGCTTCTACACCGCAAGGTAAAGCGAGGTTATCGATTATACATATATACATAGGTACATACATTCAAGCATTTGTAAAAAATTTTCAAAAATTGCAATTTGTACAGAAACCATACATAATAGAGCGTTAGTTCAAGAGACAAATTTTCTCTACCATTTTAAGCTGAATTCAAGAATGTAATAATATACTGGGTGTTCTATTTAAAATAGGAGTTAATAAAAAAATTTGGAAAAGAAAACAAAAGAAACCCATTTTAGAGGTATTCGACTGAAAAATTGCCTAGCTCACATCAATACACATTAAAAATTTTATAAAATTGTAAAGTTTGAAAAAAATCGTTAGAGCCGTTTTTGAAAAAATTTAAAAAAACTGAAAAATTACAAGAGTAAACACCTACTTCCGGTTATGCGATTTTCTTCAAAAGCTTGCTGTCGCATCTAGATAGTACACAAAACTTATATATGAAGTTTCAACGTCATACCTCTTTTCGTTTTGAGATATTCTGTCCGACACATAGACAGACCAATGAACAAAAACATGTTTTTTGGGTTCAGGGGACTCTAGAACGTGAAAATCTGTTGAAAACTCAATTTCGAATTTTTAGGGTGAATCCAATACTTCTTTTATCGTAAAAGAAAGTAACAAGCAAATGCTCGAAAAAAAATATATTTCGACGCCTATGAATTCGAAACAAGCGAACGTCTGACAAAAATGTATAGAACATTTTTTGTAGAGAATTTACTCTTCTTTAATTTTGACAACTACGCATTTTGCTCAAAAGTTGATACTAATCGAGATATTCACTAATATTAGGAAAAATATAAAAATTTTGAACTTTTTTTAAGCATAGCGGTTAAATCCGGGCCTGTCAAGGGGTGCAAAATTAATATATATTTTCTGAGTCCCAACAGAACAGATTAAAATTTATTCCAGCTTGTCCGGAATTACTCCTGCTAACCGCCATTTTAAAAGACTTGTCGACTGGCCTATAACTATAAGATCACTGTAAAAGGAAGTTGTGTGAGTGTATCACACCAGATTTTTGTTTTTATATGCAAAACGGTGTTTTGCATTAGTTGTACCACTCCCTTTGAATAAGGGAGCACACGGCTAGGACTAGCTCAGATATCCTCGACACAATGGTGGCGTGGGCAAGGAATAGGTAAAGATCCTTTTGGCTTCCACAAAAATATACCAATTGCATTCAGAATAAAATAGGGCGCCTGGTTGTCTTCACAACCTAATGAAACCAGCTGTTCTTTCGGGATGAGGGACTCACGCAGCTACTCAGCTACTGAATGACATCTGCCCGCCATCTAGATAATTCGAATGTCGATGCTAGCATTTCCAGAGACATTTTCGGGAACCCAATATATCAGATGCACCGCAAGAGTTGAGAATGAAACTCTGCGAGTTCTTAGTCCCTAGTCCCTCTTATTCCTATTCCACCTAAACGCCAATACACGGGAATTAGTAATGGAATAAAAAAAGCCAAATAGAAACCTCACCTAACGTTGGAAAACGGCGGCTCGTGGAGTGTCGCTCATTAGCGCTCTGTCAATTGTTAATTAGCTAAGCAGACTGCTTTGACTAGCATACATCCCTTACGGCGTTGTCGAATAAAACAAGGGCTTGCTGCTTTGTCTGCTAGCAAAATCGAAAGGCCGAGCTCTCGCGAAGACCCATGCGCGATAACGGTATTTCGTACTTACCTCAATTGACTTATAAGGTGGTCCAAAAGTAATTACTAATTATTAAACGCGCATTTGAAGCGGGGCGTTACATACTTGGACTGCCATTTTGGGGCGTTACATACTTGGACTGCTATTTTGAATTATTCCTCACTGATTCAGCTGTTACATTGTAGTCCATTGAATTCTACGGGATTTTTTCTATAAAAATTCATTTTCACTTTTCAGGTAGTATTTTTGTTTTCGGCAATTTGACTGGACTATTATCCTAGTTGCAACATTAATGAGTGAAATAAAACTATTATTATTCATCAGACTAATATATTTTGTGCATCTGGCATGCTTTTTAAAATATCTGAATAACTGAATACAGTCAGACCTCGCCGTTCGCGGATATTTGCCGTTCGTGGATGGAATTGCCAACGTTAACTGTTTCAACTTTTACACACTAACGGCCGGTCTTGTGAAGGCCACTAATCTGACGTTAACTTTAATTTGCTGTTAAAATAAACAATAAAAATGTGTTTACTAATGAATAATATATCATAAGCGCCAACGTTTTGATGAGCTTTTGTTTATTTTAATGGCGATTTAAAGTTAACGTCAGGTTAGTGACCTTTATGAGACCGGCCTTAAGTAAATATAAGCAGACGTATGCGGTTTATGTCATGAACACCTAAATAACATTATTTATCACGCACTTGTAAACACACTTATCGAGCCTATTCCTTTGAATCTCTTATTACCAAATCGGACCTGAAATAAATTGTAAAATTATAACTTGATTTGTTTGTTGCAGTCAGTATGTATTTCTAGTGTTTTTTGCTTTATATTTTATGTTTTGAAAATGTACATATTTGCATGTTTGTATACGCACGTTTATGTATTTTTGAATTTTTTGAAGTTGCATAGGAAAGTCGCCTAATATGGGGAGTGTTTTCTGAAATCACTAAAAAAAATATAAGAATTTATTGGAGATTCATGAAATTAGGTAGTAACAATGCATTTTGCTTGTAAATACTTAATATGAACAAAAAGGCTCAATTTTATGTAAAATGCCCCTAAGATAGAATGTAAAAAAAATGGCACCTCCCCAAATTAGGAACCAATGGTAGCCTACCTAATATGGAGAGATTTTATAATTAATAATAACTGCATCAAGTCGTATTTTTAACAATTATTAAATGGAGTAAATATTTCAAATAATTAGTTTTGAATACATGTATTATTAAAGAACAACAAAGTACAATTTAAAGAGAAATTAAAAACACTCATTAAAAGAATGTTATTTTTTCTGTGAACATTCTTTAGCGCAGCACTTTTTGCACTTGTAAATTTTATTTGGTTTCTGTCCCACACCTGCACACAGTGTATGGGCCCACAATTAACACTTTGAGCATCGAATCCAGTCCTCACCTTCGTGATCGTCCGAGAATAAACCTGCGCAGAAGACGCATTCTGCGTCCTGCTCATCATCAGATATTGGATCATCGTCAGAATCACCATAATCTATGTTTTCGTCTTCTTCAGATGATTCAGCTGAATTGTCTTTTTTTAGACGTTTGGTTGGTTTATTTGGCTTAGCAGGATTTGCAGCTACTTTCTTTCCAAATACTGTTTTAGGTTTTGGCTTTTTCTTTTGTGACTTTTCTAATTCGTTTTTGTACGTGATCCCGTGATTAGTGTAGCTGCTCCAGAACGGGTGCTCTTTTTTCCAGGATTCAATCTTGGAACAGGGCGAATTTGAGATGGTCCTACAAATTTTCTGTTTTTTGGAGTAATAGGCTGTGATGATTGTTCAGGCTGAGCTTTAGATGGTGATGCCGTCCGTTGTTGCTGACAAGACAATGAACTAGTTTGACGTTCTACTGAATGCTGTGCAAGTTCAGATTGATGTGTTGGAGATGTGTCACGCCGCAGTGGAAGATCTACTGCATGCTCTGGCTCAACTGTGTGATTTTCAGGTTGTTCAGGCTCAGCCATGTTAAGAAAGTCATGAGGTCTGAACTTATGATGGTTGCAAGGAAACAATCCAGCCTTTTGAAAACCCTTCGCTGCTATCTCGGCAGTTGCTGCTCTTTTATAAGCGTTTCCAAATAGTTTTCCAATTTGGTAGACAGTCACTACTCCTCTATCAGCATTATTTTTCAGCCATATTTCAATTTCCTGCGCATAGTACGTTTTAAAAGGTGACATAAAGGAAAGATCCAGCCGTTGCATTTTATGCGAACTGTGAGGTGGTAGGCAGATAATGTCTACATTATGTCCACGCCCTAGGTTTATCACGTCAATATTTCTTGTGTGTGTGAAATGTCCATCCAACACAAGGACTGCCGGATTATCTGCTGTAGGTTCAACATGTTTTATGAAGTGTTTAAACCATTCCGTAAATATGTCTGACTGGATCCATCCAGACGGGTGGCACGCATAAATAGACCCTAAAGGTGTTCCATCCATAAGCTCCTGCTTCATATTTTTTCGGGGAAAAATTAGTAAAGGAGGAATGAAATGACCTGCCGGATTCATGCACGTTACCACCGTAATAAGTGAGTCCCTTTCTGCTGCTTGCAAAGCTCCTATTTGTTTTTTACCTTTCATTCCAACAACCTTTGTATGTTTGTGTTGAACTACGGTTATCCCAGTTTCATCACAGTTATAGACTCGCGAAGTTGACTGTTTTATTTTTTCTAAGGCAGGTTCGTATATATCAAAAAATTCAGAAACAGCTTCTTGTGTGAAGCCCTTGGCTCTTACGTATGACAGTACTTGTGGAATACGTACAGATAACTGTTGATTTCTTTTCAAAAAGTGTCTTAGCCATTTTTTTCCAGCTTGCTTATTTTCGTTAGAGAAAGGATTTTTCAAATTATTTCGTTTTGCTAGTTGATAAGCCATGCAGCGCACATCCCTTCGCGACAGCCCAAAAAAATTCTTTTCCATTTCAAGACAGTACCTTGCAAGTTCACTTTCAAGTTCATCAGGCAGAACTGGTTTCCTATCCATTTTGACATTAATCACCTCTTCAGGATCATCCTCTTTCATAGCATAACGTTCCAAAGTTGTCTGTGGTACATTGAAAGTCCGAGACGCCTTAAAACTACCCATCTCCTTACTTCGCATAGCTTTCACAGCAGCTTTCATGCAATCTGGGTCCCAGGTCTTCCTCTTTGGCATCTGCATAATCAAATGAGAATATAAGAAATATAATTATTGCGACTTAAACTGTGTAAAATCAACTTTTAAAATATAACGGTTCCTAATATGGGGATCCCCAAATTAGGAATCTGGAATGTCCCCATAATAGGAGCCATACATTGTTTGAATTGATATGCTATAATGTTTTTCACATTTGTTCATAACCTAAAAACCGACACATTACATGAAAGATTTGCTTATATAGAGCACACCAGTTACATAGAATTAACTAAAATGACTTACCTTTCCGTAGTAATTAATGTATAAACGTGACGTGGAAAAACATTAGAGAAATTCAGTTTTAAACAACGTGCACATACATCACCATTTGATCACAGAACTGCCACTGTTGTATGTCAATGTTATCAACCGAAGTAGATGCCCAAGTTCTATTAGGTGCCGATAGGTAGCACCACCTCCTTATGCGAAATATTTGACCTCCCCAAATTAGGAATACTCCCCATAATAGGCGACCCTCCTCTATAAATAAATCTAGTTTATAGAACCTAACCCCGTTTTTATCATTTATGTGTTTACTTGCGCATCGCGGTTTTGCTCTTTGCGGCATTCTTCTGGAACGTAACACCTGCGAGCAGCGAGGTCTGACTGTACAATCTATAATATTGGAAACAAAACAAACAACGTCTCCTGCGTGGTATCTATCGATACTTCACTTAATACAATAATACTAGGGTTTTATCGCAATATTATTTATTTCTGCGAAAAATTAATTGATAGTCTTTTTCATGCTTCTAATGTTTGCATAAATAAACGAAATATATTTTGATCCTTCAGGAGGGGAGAAAAATCAACCAAGCTACTACGAGGGCTGTTCTATGAATTGTTAGTTGCAAGAAAACTACGAAATTTTTAAGTAAATAATTTTATTGTTTTTCAAAGTATTCCCCCTTAGCCATAATACACTTCTTCGTTCTTTGAAACCGGTCGCCACGCATGGTTTTTTTAATCAGCGGAAACAAAAAAAAAATTGTTCGGGGCAAGGTCTGGACTATGTGGTGGGTGAGTGACTAGCTGGACTCCGGATTCGTGTAAAAAATTTAAAGTTTTTGCAGCCGTATGGGGAGTTGCATTATCATGGTGCAATAACATTCCACACAAACCAGATCGTGGCCGATCACTACACAATTTTTGGAAAACTTGTGGAAGGCAAACTTCTATATACCAATCAGCAGTTACAGTTTTACGATCTTCAAGAGGAATTACTGTGATTGGACCACTGTATCTGAAGAAAGCTGCAATAAATTTTTTGTTTACACTTTTACTGCGACTAACTTTTGTTGGCATATCCTCATTTTCAAACACCCAAACAGTCGAATGTTGTTTCGTTTCAAGATCATAACTATATATCCACGATTCATCGGTCGTAACGACAGTAAATACATGCTTTGAAGATCCTCCATCGAACTGTTCTAATATAAACCTGCACCAGTTTACCCGTGCTTGTTTTTGTTCTTCCGTTAGCAAATGCAGAATCCACCGACTTGCCAGGTTCCTTACACCCACATGTTTATGTAAGATGGTATCTACTGCAAATGATCCAATCCCTAGTTCTTCTATGGGTGATATTCCGATTTTCCTTAATCAGCTTTTCGGCAGCAATAACGTTTTCAGCACAAACAGCGACTGTTGGTCGTCCAGGTCTTGGTTCATCTTCTAACGTACACCTTCCACGTTTAAATTCACGGAACCAGTAACTAATTGAGGATAATGAAGGACTATTGTCGCCAAAAGCTGCCACTAAATTTTGATGACTTTGGTCATACGTTAAACCTCGTTTATAATCGTAGAACATTATAGCCCGAAAAGCACTTTGCGGCACTTCCATACTGCTTAGTGGAAATCAAACGAATTATAACAATAAAAAATTTATACCTCTATAACCTTTAACTTCAGTCTGGTAAAATTGCAGCTGGAAACTGTCAAAAGAATGGGCTTTCAATTAATGCAAATGATTTTGTTTTTGCCTGAGTCCTTGGCATGCTACCAACAATATACAGAGCAACCCTCGTATAAATTAAACATTGCTCTTCATTAGTTTCTATTAAAACAAAAAAAATAAAGTTTTAATCTTCAACATTTTACTAATACAGTAGACGTCGCTTAATGTAATCACTTTGGGACTTGGCAAAAGTGATGACAATAACCGAATGATAACAAAATCCGAAATTAACAAAAATTATCTTTCCCAGAACGATTTCTTTTCTAATTAATTATTATAGAGGTACACTACATTACATTAAAACTTAGACAACTTATTAGAATTGAAAGTAGGGAAACAAAATACAATTCAAATATCACTCACGTTCTGTATGCTTAATTGGGCCTATTGTAACTTTGATAGGTCTGACAAAAAACTGATCCTGTGATGTGACGCCTCTCTGCATCGTTTCTTCTGGTGTAGAACTTGCTGTCACGCAACCAAACATATTTGAAGTCCTTCTTGAATGCTTCCTTCAGTCGTGCCAAGAATACGTTATTGTCCGGGGGACAAATGTTCACTTAGGTACACTTTGTTCTGAGAGAAGGTAAAGTTCATCTCGTCAGCAATCAGGATTCTCTTCATCTTAAAGTATGACAGTGTTTAAGTAACTAAACTAGTACTTATCAAATAAATTCATTGTTACGAAAGTAAATAAAACAAGCGATAATGCAATACATATTTTTATAATTTAAGGTTTTGAATTATAAATGGAAGCAAATTCTCTCTGGAAAGTCTTGATGCTGCCGATATGTTTTTTTGGGTGGATTAAATTGCCTACTCCTTTATTTTGATACCTTCTATGGCATTTAAAAGTATTCTCTGTTTTTTTTTTCTGATATTGGTATGTATGCAACTTTAGAATAAGTTTTGTTGATTGTGGTCTTAATATTTTCAGCAATGTGCTTTTATCAACTGCACTTCTTTACCTGGTTGCACAGCTGAGTTCGGATAAGTTTATTTCCATAGCCTCAATTTAAGCTGATAATTACACGCAACTGTCACATGTCATCCAATGAGAACCATGCATTTTTTAAAAATCGACCAATCCCAAACTGTTTACCTGATAAGTTCTTACATATATTGCAGACCAATCCAATTTGATTATTTTTAATCACGTGAGTCAGTTTGACAAATCAGATCACACTTGAAGGGAAAACGACCATAGGGTGATTTTCCATCACCATAGAAACTACCTAATTAAAATTCAGTAGCTGTAAGTCTATGTCAAATTCAAAGTTATCAGGTTAGGTTTTGCGTCAGTTTTGACAGAAACTGATGCAAAACCTTACTTGCTAACCTCGAAATTGACTTGACAGTGTCATCAACATATTGTTATAATTGTCAGAAAAATGGCTTCTCGCTTCGGTAAAAATGATTAATTTATTTAGGAACTTATCTTCCTGAATTCAGCGCGGCCAGTGATAAATCCTTATAATTTTGACAAATAATATCCCTCAAGGGCGTTACCTTTAAGAAATAACCCTCGGCTTAGCCTCGGGTTATTTCTAGACAACGCACTTTCGGGTTGTTATTTGTCAAAATTATTGTGGGTAATTATCACTGTCCTTGGTAAATTATAGCTGATAAGCTATGTACGAAGTTCATGCACTACATCATTCTTATCATTTGGAATTTTTTGTAAGGGGCATGACTTCTGTCTACAATTCTGATTGCACCCCTTCGTGGATCAATTGGTTTAGATTTAATTTAGTTAAGTTTAGCTTCTATAATATGGTTTTATTTAAATATATAATTATTTGAAAGTTATTGAAATATATTTTTTTATTCTTTTCAGAACCAGCTCCACCCCATTTTTCATTCTGTGTCTTCAGCAGTTCAAAGGACGAACACTACAGACTCCAGTTCTTGAAAATAGCAACTAACTACTATCAGCAACCATGTCCATTTACAAGCCTATTCAACAAGATGGAAAATCGAGAAACCTCTGTTTTGAATCTCTTTTTCTCATCACATCAGAGAGAAAATAGTGCAGTGTTGTTTTGTCGTGGATTAGTAAAAATGTGATTATAGAAAAACTGCTTCTAAAAATTTTATCGTATGGTTGATGTGTCATCTTCGATTACTTTTGTTTCTCAAATCTGTTCATCACCAATTGGTGTGCAATGCATTTGTATTTTCTTCAATAATTTATATTGCTGCAATGTTTATAACCTTGACAGCTATTCACCACTTTCTGTAGTTTGCTGTTTGCTGCAGCTTTCGTGTTAGTCATAAGGTTACTCTTATTACACTAACATTATGCAGAATTGCATTTTCGTATTTACATTTGGTAATAATAAGTATTTCTGCATTGCTAAAATCTTCTGGCTTTATCCGTTCCTTTGGTTTTAGTTTTTTAACCATTCGCAACAACAAATTTGGTGTTGAATGGGGCACAACACCCTTTCTCGTTGTTTATTTTTTATTCTGTGCATTGTCCAGTTGCTGTGCAACCTGTTGCTTCCTCCATTCGATCGCATTCCAGACACAATCTGGATGTGGAAAGTTATATATAAGTAATTGTAGTGTAATGTATCATTTTAAAAACTACACATATACAAACTGTGGCAGGTAAGAACTTAAGCGAGTGCAGCGAAGATAACATAAGAAAACCAGCGATTTTAGCAGCGATTGTGAACTGGATAGTTTTTAAGCGATGATGGTGTAGATATATTATGGATTATTTTGTAGCAAGGCATCTCTTTGAAGCTGATATCGTTGTTAACAACAGTGTAGATGGTAGCACGAGGTGTAACAATATTATTCAGTTATTGAACTAGGTGTTATTGGACTTTTCATTTGCACTGCAAAACTTATGTAATGCATTAACCCTTAGACTACGGCGTGGGGTCCTCAAGGGACCCCAGACTTTGTTTTTCTTGAACATCTTTCTAGGTATTTTTTTAATAAATTTTCCCTCTCGTGTATTTGTCACTTTTACAATTATACATAGCATGATGTATTTGGTTTTCCGTTTTTAATAACTGCATACTTTTGTTGAACAAAAAAGGTGCGTGGGGTCTCCAAGGGACCCCACGCCGTTGTTAATGTGTATAATTTTTTTCTAAAAATCAATAAGTTGATGTCAGTTTTTTTATGTGTTTTACGACGATAATGAGGACAATATTTTTGGAAGAAGTAATTCTGATGTAACTTGTTTATACCGTTATCTGAACCCGTGTATATTATCTCAAAGTACACTCTTGTATTGAGTAGTAAGTGAAAATAAGGATAAGGGATGAATGTTTTTTGTTTTTGATATTTTGTACACGAGTATCCGATAAAAAAGTAAATATGAGATGTTATAATGTCATTTCTTCGATTGCAAAAAACATCGAAAAGAAAATATTGTCTCCACAGCGAGTTGCATCGATCACATCGAAAATTGACAATATATTATACTTTTTCTTTAATTTATAAGAATTCTGTTGTTACCTTTTCTTTATATTTGTAATGTGAGTTAATTTTCAATATATTTTACCATATTAAACACTTACTCAAATGTTACTATACGTTTTAATATGTTTTTAGCTGGGGTCCTTCGAGGACCCCACGCCGTAATTACCATTGGTCTAAGGAACGCAGTAGTCTAAGGGTTAAATTAATAGGTACAACGATAGAGATAGTTGGTGGGAAGATATATATACACGGTTTTTATAGTTAAGTCGGCACTATTGCTAACTTCGTTATTATTGGAGCTACAAGGTCAGTTAAGTAGGCAAACTAGTAATATTTTTTTCGCTAATTGCGATGGTGAAAACGGAATTAAAATCAAAGATCGCGTTCGCGAGTTATGTCATAAAGTGCAATATTTTCAAATGGGACACTCAGTATACAATATTCACAATCTATAGGAAATTGAATTCTGAACAAAAAGTGTCCTATGACCTTTTATCCTAATGTCAAAAATGACAAAGGTATTGATGATTTTTCAAATTCGTCAAGGTGGCTGTGTTAGTGGCAACTTTGCCTTACCATAAAATAGAAATTAAGAAGAATATCCATGAAGTGAAAAAATATCGTTCATTTAACATTTATCTATGAATAAAAAAAAACAAAATTCAAATCAGATGCTCAAAAACATCGCCCTCTTGCTCCAAGCATTTTTGAGCCCGCTTGTAAACGCTCCTAGTGGCTCTGGCAATGACTACAATCAATATTTTCGATAGTATGAATGATGCTTTGCTGGAGATCCTCAAGATTATCATACCGCCTGTTACACACCACACTCTTCACATATCCCCAAAAGAAAAAATCCATAGGAGTTATGTCTGGTGATCGAGGAGGCATACGGATAGGGCCGTTAGTTGATAAATATCTGCCATCAAAAAAGTCTTATAATAGGATAACAATCTGGCGAACATTATGGGCAGGAGCTCCATCTTGTTGAAAGTAGATCTGTTGTCTATCAATTAAATTCAAATCATCAAGGAAGTCTCGAAGTGTGGCGGTTAACATTTTGACATACCGCTCACCAGTTAATGCACCCTGATAAAATACAGGGCCTACAATCCTTGACCCAATCAAACCACACCAAACATTAACACTAAAGCGTCTCTGCAGGTTACAAAGACGGACGAGCATCGGATTTTCTTGACTCCAATAGTGGTTGTTTTTCCTATTGAACATGCCCCTATTGGAGAAATTTGATTCGTCACTCCAAAGAATCAAGCGCCAAAAATTATCATTAATTCTGATTTTATTAATGAACCACTGACAGAACTGGATGCGTCCCTCTTGATCTCCTGATACCAGAGTCTGTACAGGTCTGTACCTGTACGGCACAAACTTATGCTTTTTCAGAATATTGTGAATAGTTCCCAAACGTAGTCCACTTTGTTGCATGAGATCGTTGATTGAATTAGAAGTCTTTCAGTTTGTAAAGTACACCGCGTCATAGATGCGCAAATCGCTAGAAACGTCCGGACGAGTCCATTACGTTCAACAAGATGATTTCCGCTGTTGTATTCACTTCATTGCCGTTCATCGTGTCATTTTGTTTTTTCGTGTGTTTATCAAAGCTTAACTCTACTTTTTACTTCTTTTCGCTTTTTAAAACAGTACTTTTCAGAACTAAACAGCTAGGATTGGGATTATTTTCATGTAAGTAAAAATTTTCGTTTACAGTATGAATTTGAGGTTGCGATTACCGTACACGTCTCGAGTAAACCCATTGCTATGCCACTGATACCGGCTATTGGCGTATAACTGTAGCCACGCCTATGTACTTCTTGCTTTGACGCCACTCTAGTAGGATGAGCTTCAAAGTAAGCTAAGATATCAATTTCAGTTGCTTCAGTTATTATGAATTGTTTCTTGGTTCTAGTTTTCTTGAACACATTTTCATTCGATCTAAACTTACGATACAAAAGCAAAAAGTACCTTCGATCTGGCAAGTTACGCATAGGAAACAAAGCTCTATAATGTTCACAAGCTTGGTGGCTATTTTTTTGACAAACGATATAGCATTCCATCGTATCACATTTTTCTGAATGCGTCAATGGCATTTTTTGCCTCAAAAAACACAAACTGTAAACTGCTTACTAGCAAAACTTCAATTTGACATTTTAATCCTGATGATATTTATAAAACAAACGAATGTTGTTTATGAAATAGCAGCCACCTTGACGAATTTGAAAAATCGTCAATACCTTTGTCATTTTTGACATTAGGATAAAAGGTCATAGGACACTTTTGTTCAGAATTTAATTTCCTATCGATTGTGAATATTGTATACTGAGTGTCCTATTTGAAAAAATTGAACTTTTTGACATAACTCGCGAACGCGATGTTCGATTTTGATTCCGTTTTCACCATCGTAATTGGCGAAAAAAATATTACTAGTTTGCCTACTTAACTGACCTTGTAGCTGCAATAATAACGAAGTTAGCAATAGTGCCGACTTAACTATGAAAACTCTGTATATATATAAAATTTGTTTGGTATTTTCGACCGTCTCAATACTAAGTAGGAAAGGGGTGAGTTGTCGGGTTGTCGGTCTGGTAATTAAAGAAAAGACTATTTAGTCATGTCCAAGCTTTAGAAATTTATTTTAATTTCTTCATCAGGGATATAACAAAAATCTTAGTAACAATTATACTGGTCAACATAGAGGACGGACGAATAAATTACACATTAAAATTTCGATGGATGATTTCCATAATTTCTTAGATTAAAACATTGCAGCAATGAGGACAATGAGATAACCTCATGGATAAATGGATCGGAATTGCTTGTCACTTTGAAGTTTGATTGTAGAAAATGTGATATTTGCAATGGAAGTCTATCGTAAATGCAGCTCTTCTGATATATTCAGTTTTAATTCTATATAACTTTCTTTGTATTAATATGTGTTGATGAACCCTTTAGTCCCCAAATGGTCAAGTCGCTTAATATATTCACGAGATTCCATGTAGGGAATACGGTAGTCCTCCAGGCTTTTTATCTCCTGCAATGTTAAGTTAGATGGCTCAGATCTTACTCCAACTAAATGGGTCCGCGTGGATATTCTTGCAGCTTTGTTATTGTGAGTTCTTAGTTCATCAGCTAGGTAGACCCCTCCGGTAACATTATTGAGAACCATCCTGCCACAGCGTACTCCTGCTTGCTTAAGCCTAAAAAAGTCAAGGCATCCAAGAAACCTTGTTTGGAACATCGGTCTCTTAGGCTCGGTTTTTTGGCCAAAGCCAAATCCAGTGTCTCCAAAAAAGGTAACTTTCGAACCTACATTTAGAGGCTCGTACTCTATAAGATCGTCTAAGTCCTCATCTAGGTCCACATCCTGAGCATTTCGTTTCTTAATATCATGGTCTTGAGGGGTGTTCATTATATCTTGCCATATTTTCTCCCCAACTGTCATCTCTCTCTCCCCTGCACTGCAGTTACAGATATGAGCTTTATCTGGAAAAACTCCAAGGTGTTGCTCGACTATAAGACCCAGTGTGAAGGCGAGACTGAGGCCAAGACTCACAATAACAAAAGAATATACACAGAATGGAGGCCTCCAAACCAACCTGCAAAGCCACATTACGTTTGATGAAGGAATGGGTCTGGTCCTTCTTGGGGGGTTTGGAATAACTTCAACGTAAGTTGGAGGCAGTGTGGTAACTTTGGTCTCGATTGTTGGTGGTGAATCTGTCTGGACCTCTCTTGTATACCTTGTTGGTGAAGGCTGCATGTATGTATTGTTATCCATCGCTGTATACAGAGATTGTGCCATCAACCTGAGGGGAATTTTTTTGCCTGAGTGATATATATATTGCTGTTATTTACAGGCCACGAGTTATTACAGCCTTTTAAGGTCAAACATTTTAATTTTGTTAGCAAATAGTACTAGATTAAAAACGATATGTTTCAAATTAAATAATGAATATAAACACTGCGGACATGTGACTCAATGTGAAAGGATTATAACAGTAATTTAAATGTCAGTGGTCATAAACAAATACAATTTAATAGTTCATAGCAAGGCCAAAGGGTTAGATTGTCATTAACTAACACAAAATAATGCAAATATAGTCTCAAATCAATCCATTAAACGAGCATTCAATTACACCAAAATTATAAATGGGCATAGGCACGCAGGAGGTGCGAAACACCTGTGATATAGTGCGACAAGTGTATTTCCGGTGAACGGGCAATGCAGTATGTGTACCGTAATCCGGTGTAATACCGTGTTGGCGAACAAGGAGCTTCCATCTCTTCTTCGTCTATTAAAATATCCACCCATGATATTTCAGCTGCTTCTGTTTCTGATGCAAAATCAGTTGACGAACCTGCGTCTGGGCCACATCAAACGCGGAACACATTGGTTGTGGTGGGCCGGTCTACCAGATTGGGCAGCAGGAACTTGAGGCATTCGAAATACGGCCACACCTTCTTCTGTTTTGCTGCCGACCCAGTTGGAGTATAATCTCCTCTTCGTTTCCGGAATCCAGCACGCAGGCATTGCCACTTTTTTGTACATTCTTTTGCTACAAAATTTAATATAAACACTGTTAATTACTTTAAACCTTCTTACATTAATAAGTAAGTAAATGTTCTTACCAGGTTTTCCAAGCCGCATCCCAATATCAACGGTATCGCGGTTTGAGTAGCCTGGCAAGCTTTGGTTGTAGAGGACGTCATTTGCCCTTACCAGGCAAATTAAATGGTCAACGTCCTCTGCTTTCCATTCAACTTCCATCTTCCAATGTTATCAAACGTGAATTTGCTTCCTGCGCACAGATGAAGGTTATGGACGTTCTGTGTGTATACAGTGAAATTTGAACTGAACTACGCAAGCGCCAACCGTCGTCTGCTGTCGTCCGATCTCAAAATTTTCCAGTTGATTTGAATATCGAGCTGGACGGTCGATATCGATCACGATCGATCGTGACCGTTCGACGCTGTCAGAGCAGACGCATTCAAGTAAATGCATTTGAAATGTTGAACGATCGCTACCGATCGACGTAATTTTTCTGTCAGAGTCCTGCCTAAAAGTTCTAGTATCTATTGTTTTTTTGTTTATCCCCTCTGTCGCCATTATATGGTCTATTTGGTTTTCACTGCCTGTCGGATGTCTCCATGTGACCTTGTGTTTTCTTGGGTGTTCGAATTTTGTCGTTAGTATTGTCATGCCCATTGCTTCGGCTAGTTGGCATGACCTGTGCCCGTTATCATTACTCACTTCGTGTATCGTGCCTCTGCCATTGCCTCTGCTTTTTTTAGATATTGTTCCTTACCTATCTGGGCGTTTAGATCTCCTAATATTATTATTTCATCTCTCTTTGGTATATCTTCACACGCTTTCCATATCAGATCGTAGAAATTATCTTTATCTTTCACTTCTGCTGTTTCTGACTTGCGCCACGCGCCTTCGGCTTGTGGCGCAAATGTCATCTTCGTGAATAATGGCTGTCATAATCGCTCATATAATAATATACTATTATCTACTCCTACTGCACAATGGCCATGAATTATGATTCATAATTCATGGTTTGCAGCCAATCATAAAATTCTATTTTCATTATTCAATAGTTTGCAAATTGCAACCAATCAGAAAATTCTATTTTCATTATTCAATAGGTTGTAGCCAATCACAAAATTCATTCTTATTATTAAATGACTTTTGAAGTTAACAGCGGTCACAAATGTCATAATTCTGAAATATGCACACAAGGCTTCTATTGCATAGGAGTAGATAAAATATCGTATTATATTCGCGATTATGGCCATTATTCACTCAGATGACTTGCGCCACGCGCCTTTGGCTTGTGGCGCAAATGTCATCTTCGTGAATAATGGCTGTCATAATCGCTCATATAATAATATACTAAATTACTCTTGAAGGTATACACATTTACCTAGCAACGGAAGTAATCCCAAGCATTGAGGTAGAACAGTGTATAGTATTCCAACCAGAAATTGGAAAGCTATTTAAAATCAGGCCAGCATTGAGAACAGTAAGTCACTTCGTAATTTAATTCATAAAATTACTGTTTGGTTGTCATTCAGTGACACTTCGATAAATAACCTTCAAACTTGACAGATGCTTTGGGAAGTTTGGAAGACATATACGTTTTTAAACATTTTGTATGCTACTATACGGTTTTAAAAACTCAACTAGCGCATACTTAAATCATGCACAATGTTACAATGCCTTAACAAAACAGTTACATGTACAATTTGCAGATGAACTGTCATTACTTGAAAGCTGATTGACATTAGAATATAATTAACTGATTCTATGAAACCAACTTAGACATGACTTACACTTTTCATGGTGCACTGGATTTTAAATAGCTTTCCAATTTTTGGTTGGAATACTATACCTTATATGGTAATTTGAATACATACCTTGAAAGATTTTAAATTCTTTATCTTGCTGTATAAAATTCTACAGCGCTGGACAGAAGTAATGTCATCCTGATACGCGTTTTATGGGCAACAAATGGAATTTTATTAAATACACAAACAATTGCCGTTGGCACGTGTAACAGTAAAGAGAAATCGTTTTTTTAGAAATATTAATGTTCCAATTAATTGAAATATACTTGACATATTCCTTATTAAAGATGATGGATTATTTTGGTTTGGCACTGTACATCTAGAGTTACAAACTTACATTTGAAAAAGACAGCTAAAAGTAACTAAAACGTTTTTATTAATCTCATCATGTTTAATTATTTTACATTAATGTTGAATACATTTCTAGATAATTGGATTAAAATACGCTATAGGGTAGTTTACTTAACATATCTAAGATTAGTTATTTTATAATATTATACACATGATTTTATTACAAACTAGGGTAATTTAGGCTTTGAACTTTTGGAGAGGCTCCTTCAACTGGAAAATGTTAGAGCCCAGAAAACTTAGTGTTTTTTTTATTTGCTTAGGGTACTAAACATTAAAAAATATTACAACTATTATTGCTTCCACCGCCTCTGTGAAAATAGGGACCTCTGGAAGTTTAACGTAGTCCATGCACACATAGTACGAGTTGGTAGGAGCAAACCAATCAGTATCTTCAGTTGCCGATGGCACAATTCCAGGCTGGAAAAAAATTACATTACAACAATATTATTTCGAGAAAAATTAATTTAGAACTTACGTTTTTAATAAGCACTAAAGGATCTTCTTTAAACAGTAACGGCAGAAGAATTAAATAGGCGTCGCTTTTATTGTCTGAAAAATAAAAAAAATATTAATTATAAAATATAAAATTTCATATTTGCTTTCCCGCAGCAATTCTAGAATTTTCGACTTTCGGTAATTTATAAAAAAACAAATTAATTTGAATGGTTATGTTTTTGTGAAACAGTATTTTTAATATGTGAAATCAGTATCTTAAATTAATCTTTAATTCTACAAAATATTTTGTTTGAAGCAACTTTCGGAAAAGGAAATTCGTTCTGTTTGTAATCTAAAAATTAGTAATTGATTTAAATGCCCTTTTGCAAAATCATAATTGTCATGGTCAACATCAAGAGTGTTATCTGAAGTATGATATCAAGTTTCAAAATTTTTAACAAGTTAATCTGCAACAGATTGGTTGAATTCACCCGAATCCTTTTGCTTAGTCTTTCTTTGTATTTGTATTACGAATCCGTTTGCTGTAACATTTAATAATAGATTTGTGTTCTTTTTTACAATTCACAATTATCGATGATACATGTTGATACGTTTTTAAACCGCCACTAATCTGGCAAACCATACTGCAGTTCTTCAAGTGGGAATGAGCTAATTTCATGTGTTGTAATAATAAATGTAAATGTAGAAACTTCTTGGGGCAAATATGGCTTCTAACATTCTTTACAATCGTATCAGAAAATTATTCCTATACACGGTTAGTTTGTTATACCTATGCATGTATACATAACCCGAATATTGCTATTTAAAAAACTTACCTTGAACAAAGTGTACACTGCTCACAAAATACAAAGCGCAAAATTTTGGAGATGTTTTCGCTGCAATTGCAACGAAACTTGTGGGGCTAAGGAAGAATATTTAAACCGAACTACCCTCGGTTTGAGCCGTATTACCTGAGTACTTATTGACGGCATCTTGGAATTTTCAAGTTCCAAGAAATGTGCTTCTTAAAAGAGTGTTCCCAAACCCAAACTGGTTAGGATTAGAAAATCGGCGTGCAAATGCACTTGCATTTTAAATGTATTTTTAGTAATTACGAAATCTATTATGCAAAAACCCTTTTTCTGGAAATTATGTTAAGTCATTTTGCTGTTGTAGATGCTTAATTGCATTTCACGGCTTTAGGGCAACTTGTTGCTATGTTAAAACCATTTTCAATTTTTGCGCACAAGTACAATCTCATCTTCCGCACATTTGATTCAGGTCATTTTGGTATTTTAAGTAGCCACCTAGGCTTTAGGGCAGCGTGCCCGTATGCTAAACCCTTTTAGTTACTTATTTGGCTCCATCGCCTAATTCCATAATAATGATTTTGCACATATTTGGCCCCAAACGCAGTATTTCTCGTCAGTTGGAGCACCCCTTTGCTGCTACTTTGACAGCCGGGTGTTATCGCTCGCAAGAATTCCGAAACTTCTAGAAATCACTCCGTTGAGGCGCTTCGCCATTGGTTGTCTTTGATACCGGAATTAATTTGTTTTGTGGAGCGCATCGCCATTGGCTGCCGAGAGTCACGTGGCAAGGCCGTTTGGCTCACGCCACTGCAGGGTCCATAACACGGCTTGCTTGGGGAGTTCAAGTCAGGCCGTTGATCGAAGAAGTCGCAGAGTGTGCCGTTTCGCGGCGTTCCCGCTATTTGCGGGGACGCCAGCCTGTTTTTCCCGTGTCGTGCTGTTTCAGCGAATGTTGTCGAATATGCCATCCTTTAAGAGGTCGCGTGTGGTTGTGTGAGTGGCACGTCTTTACGCCAAGGCGTAGGTGTGTGAAGGGCTTCTTGGGGCCAGTTCTGCGTTGGTGCGAAAGGGGGCTTTCCCTTTGCTACTCGCTGTTTCGAGGATCTTTCTAGGCAGGACGAAGTAGGCCTCTTTGCCGCTGTAGTGTGCTCTCAGGAGAGCGTCCTAACGCCGCCATCTTGGCGGATTCCAGCCCGTTTACCCCTAATGCCGTGTTTTGGTGATTGAGCTGCCACAGACTGCCGCCTTCTACCAACTGACTGCACGCCACTCTCATGGACCGTCTGCGGATTAAGGTATTTGTAATTGCAACCATTTAAACATAGTAACTGTCACTTGTGCGAGCGTTGGTGCTTTGTGCTCAACTTTATGTGGGCGGATGCATGCCCCTTGCTTGCTTGTCGCGGCTTTTAATGCCGGTTTGAGGCCACCATGCTGCAAGACGCTACTTTGGTAGCCTGCTAGTAAGTTCATGTGCGCGAGTTTCGCGTTTCATCGCCTTAATAGCTAAAGAACTCTGCGCCCATGTCTTGGTGTTACGTTTGTGCTAGCTTTTAATTCAGTAACGTTGGGTGCGCGAGCTTCACTATATTGTAGCACTGTTATCGCGCACTAACGCGCCCTTTTTCCGGAGTGCGTATTTCTAAACTGTACTCTAATATGTAAAGGGTCGAGCCCACTGCGGCCGGCCACCCATAGCGTGTTGTTCATTAGCATAGCGCGTCCATCAGCTGGTGCTTAACGTAAGCAGTAACATAAGCTTGGCGGCACGATTTGCTGCCCAGATGTAATTAGCGATCAATAGACGCATATTTAGTTAAGCGACGTATTATTCCTATTCGACCTGTGCATGCTTTGTTTCAGATAGCGCTTTGTTTTTTTTTTGCAGTGTAAAGATTGGTGTACGGCGAGACGTGAGAGATCAGAGCGTGCAGGTAGGTCCAGTGATTGCGCAGTCTCGGCCAAAGAGTCCCAATATTACCATTCCAGTACGAAATTGTTATTTGAGCTTGCAGCTCATGAGAATTCTTATCGACGGAGTATCTTGAATGCTTCGCTCCCGTTTAACCGCCCAGGCCCGGTTATTCGAGTTAAGACAGGCTTGGTGGCGCCCTCATAATTTTGACGTACCATATATATATGCCTCAACACGCTTGCCCAGAACGTATCGTGTGACTCACGCCCGACTCCCTGAGCGTTCCAGCCGTGGCCTTTAGCCTGTTTCTAGCAAATCTCAGGGCAAGTGTGCCAGTTTTCCAGGACTGATTCCGTGGTGCGATGCTCACCTTGGGTGGGTGTCGTAAAGTTGTTTTAATACCGTAACAATTAGTTAGTTCTAATTAAAGTAAAATTAGTTTTAAGTTGGAAGCATATTTATAAAAGTTGTTTATTGTAACCCCGACTATTAAAATTTCTACCTTTTTTCAACCTTTAAAAATTATACCATCCGACGTAGAAATCACCACCTCAAACGGTATATTTTATTATCTTACTGGTATTAACTTACCTAGATGGAGGTGTATACAATTTTGTTCTTGAAGGTATAAACGTTTACCTAGAACCGGAAGTAATCAAGGTAAAAAGTATAACTTAAATGGTATATTTACATATCTTTGATTTTCAAATACCTTATCTTGTAATATATAATCTTCTAGGTCTAAATTTGGAATAATAACATTCTCTACACGTGAGTTGTATAAACTATAAACACAATTAAAAATGTCGGCAAAGCATCTAAGTCCTTTATGGCTTATAATTATGTTGCAGTGTGCATGTTTTATATATTTGCCACTCAATTAACCTTAAAGAATAAAATAGCATCTAATAAATAGTTTCCATATTTCTACTTTTACTAATTACGAAATATTTCCCCCATTAGGGAAATTATTTAGTTCTAGTTAAAGTAAAATTAGTTTTAAGGCGAAAGCTTGTTTATAAAGGTTGTTTATTCTAACTCCAACCATTAAAATTTGTACCTTGTAGGAAGGGGTTAGGTGGAAAATACCTGAGTTACCTTAAACTACAAAATACAATTCCTTTAAGGTAAAACTATTATGCTCTTTCAGGAGTTTTTAGGTAGAATAAAATGCCATGAAAACCAAACAAGGTAGAGCGAACCGAATAAATACCTTGAGGTATTCATTTATCCCTCTGTTTACGTGATCTACCTCCAGAGGCAAGTAAAAATACCCTTCAGTTTAATTTCAACCTGTTTTCAACCTTTAAAAATTACAGTGATAGTAATGTGGTGTTAATATTGTTGGATAAAGGTTAAAGGTCGAAAAAATACAAAAACCCTGTTTTTTAAATGTCGACATTTCGACTCCTTTATTGAGTTATCCTCGGGACACTGCAAAAGAATAACTTTGTTTTACAAAAAAAAACAGTGTTTATTAATAATAAATAAAAACATACATATAATAGTTACTTAACCAACAAGTGTGTTAATGAAGGCGTTTAATAATCGAAACTGTTTAAAGCACAAACGAGCGATAGCGAGTGAGTGCGTTTAATAGTTGAGATTATTAATCGTCCATTAACAAACGAGTTGATTACAAATTTTTTTCGTTGACCACAACATCTTTTTTTGTGGTGAAAAATTTGATTAATACAACTAACCTCCATGCAAAATATCATCAAAACGTCAAAATCACAAAAACAATTAATGAAAAAGAGTGCATTAATGTAAAACAGTGTATTAATGACATCTATTAATCCATCCTTTTTTATGAAAAATAATTCATTAATATTGAAATTAACAAGCGGTCAACGAAAAAGTTAGTTATTTTTTACTACTCTTACATTGATGACTGAGACATGAATGACTCACTTGATTGTTGAGACTCCTGTGGGACGTTAGTGGACTATGAACAAATGATAGTCTTTGTTGAACATAATGGGGTTGACTAACAGATTGTGTAATATGAAGTGGTGAATTATATGGTGATTGAGCAGAATAATTCTGTCCAGAGAATTGATGAGTAGTATTCATTGGAGACAGAGGAGTGAAAGTATTTTTTTGTCGAATGTCTCGAAAGAACTAGCGTCATAAATTTAAAGTCTAATTTCTCAGACAGACATATTTTAAGAATTTATTCACTTCGATAAGAAGCCCTGCTCTATCGATCTAAGATATTTTTATAGCTGCGACCTTTTCGCTAATGTCGAAAAGTAGCAGCACCTTTGATATCTTAAATGGGACACCTTGTATAATTTTCAATATTTAAAATCACTATAAGATTATCAGAAATTTGATCTATCGCGTTGTACTTCATTTGTTTCTGAGATATTAACAGTTAAAAATCGACCTTTATGCACCTTTGACATGCTATAAAATCGAAATGGTTTCAAATAGAGAAATGTGGTTGGACTTCGCAGAGCAATTTACAAACCTCTTGAAACCATATCCGGCCCGCAACCTGAATGCAACCAAAAGAGTTTTTAATTACAGACTTTCAAGGTGCAGACGCAATGTGGAGTGCGCTTTTGGTGTTTTAACAAATAAGTGGAGGATTTTTCATACACCTATTCTCCACAATTTTGTTCGTAAGAGAGATGGTATCAACTATGAAGATACTGAAATCCATCCATTTTCTGATGTTCATAATTTGGGAGGAGGCCGACGGAAACGAGGGTTGGATGTTAGAGATCATTTTGCACAGTATTTCATGGGAGCTGGAGCAGTTCATTTCCAGAGAAATTACATGTATTAGTATGTTACGGTCTTAAACTGACTTTACGACACCGCACCGGCTCATACAATAACGAAACGGCCGGCGCGTGCCGTAAGGGACGAAATCGGGACGAAAGTTCTTCTAGGCCGCTACCCAGCCGCAACAAGTTAGGCCGAGCTAGACTTTCAGTGGAGATGGGCGGGTCCTTTAACGAGATTATCTGAGGGTAACGGCCAGAGGGTCGGTAACTAACGGTAAAATAATGAGGGCGCCACCAAGCTTGTCTTAACCCGACTAACCGGGCCTGGGCGGTTAGACGGGGCGAAGCATTCAAGATACTCCGTCGATAGGGTTACTCATGAGTTGCAAGTTCACATAACAATTTCGGGATTGCCTTATGCAAAGATTGTAATTAGGTGCCAATCCGGCCGCGACTACGCAGCTGTCTCACCCACCTGTACGCTCAAGGCTCCCTCGTCCCGTCGCACATTAATCGTTACACTGAAGAGGCGCTTATCTGAAACAGAACATGCACAAGTCGAAACAAAACAATAGTTCCCTTAATTAACAAGTCATCTATTAAATCACAGGTTACAATGGGGCAGCGGAGTGCGTCGCCCTATATATATATATATATATATATATATATATATATATATATATATATATTATATCTAAGAAAACACCAGCTGGCGCACGTTCTAAACCTAGCGACAGATGTACAGATTGAATGAGATAGCACGGGGCGCAAGCCCGTGCAAAGATACAGTCTTAAATTCGAAATGGATGCGCAGCAGGTGGGCGTGAAGCTTTATGCAACATACGGTGACGCAAGCCCGTGCAAGTAGAAAGTTGGTAATGTACAATGAACGCACAGCATGTGGGCGCGACGCCTTATATAACACACAGCAACGCAAGCCCTTACAAATAGAACATCGGTAATTTGAAATGAACGCATAGCATGTGGGCGCGAAGCCTTATGCAACATACAGTAATGCAAGCCCTTGTAAATAGAAAATCGGTAATTTGAAATGAACGCACAGCATGTGGGCGCGACGCCTTATGCAACATACAGTAACGCAAGCCCTTGTAAAATAGACAGTCTGTAATTTGGAAATGCGGGCAAATATGACGACAGTGCCTGTAGGCACAAGAGACGTGACGGGCTCGCTCGCGGCGTTCCAAAACAACTCGCACACGGGACTTAATGCTCCCCGCGGGACAGGAACACTCGCGTTCACAACGGTAATCAGTTCAAAGACACATACCTTAATACGTAGGCGGGTCGGGAAGCCTGGTACAGTTGAGTTGCGACAGGCTGCAGTCTTAGGTGGCAGGTACATTCGATATTCGACGGTTATAGTGATGAGTGGGTATCCGCCATAATGGCGACGTGCGACGCGTCAGGACGCGTACAACTTAACGACGAAAATGGGCCACTTACGTTCTGCGGGACAGATCCTCGAATGTCGAAATGAAGGGGACGACCCCTTACTTACGGGAGCAGAAACTGGACTCAAGATGCACCCACGCTACGCCGAAACAATTCGGAACTCGCACAACCACAACACCTCTCGAAGGTGAAACAATTCTCGCAGCGCTCGCTGCAACACCTCGAAACGGGCAACGCCAAAGGGGGCCACCACGGCAACAATATTGTCAACGGCGGCAGGCGTCCTCGGGCACCTAAGGGGCCAAAGGACGCCGCCTGGATAACACAACCACCAAACGAACGCTTTCTGCAACGGGCTGCGATCAACTGCCTAGAGGGAAACGCTGCAACATGACACATTGGTCGCGTCCCCACGTGACTATATCTCGGCAGCCAATCGTGAGGCGATAAGATGAAACAAATAGGTGCCGGTGACAAAGACAGCCAATGGCGAGGCGCCCAATAAAACAAATAAGTGCCGGTAACGAAGACAGCGCGAGGCCTCGCAGTCACCCCAACAGCGTAAATTTTAGAAGGTTCGGAAATCCTGCGAGCGTTAACACCCGATTGTCAAAGTACCAACAAAGGGGTGCCCCGGATGACGAGAAATACTGCGCTTGAGGCAAAATATGTGCAAAATCATTATTATGGAATTAGGCGATGAAGCCAAATAAGTAACTAAAAGGGTTTAACATACGGGCACGCTGCCCTAAAGCCTAGGTGGCTAATTAAAATACAAAATGACCTGACAAGTATCCACATTCTTTCTTTTTGTAATTATGAACTTGCATTGTATATTAATCTAGAAGGGTGTGTAAATTGCCTCTTTTAAAATACGAAACGATAAATTTAAATAAAATATAAAAGAAAAATGTGAAAATAGTTTTGTATGTTTCATATTTTTTAAACTGTAAGCATTTAAAAATTTTACGTCTGTCAAAAAGTCGTTTTAATTAAAAAACAGACTTCAATAATAACTTAATACTTGATTTGAACCCATAAAACTTCTGTCTATAACTTTTTTATAACTTGTAGATTATATAAGATACCAAAGTATTTAAAAGCTCTTGTAGATTCTGTATAGGGCCCTCTTAAATGGGCCACCTTGTACAACATTATTTTTAATTAGATAATATACCTACATTGGACAGAAAGGTAACTATTTAAAACCTACCTTTCTCATCCCTCTCCATTGTGTTAAGCTCCATCCAATTCCCATACATATAAACCGTTCAATAATTATTTTCCCGGTATGTAGACATGGAATTTTGTTTTTATGTTTAATAAAATTAAAACTCCCTAGAATCTCTTTCTGACACTTTGTCAGAATCAGCTGTTATGTACAGGAGGCTCACGAAAGTGTCTAATTTGACATTTTGAGGTTAAACGTACAATGTTACTAGTGCTTTCATTTGTTTGCCACTAGGCATAATATCTATGGACATCGGCGTCATATATAGTTATCTGTCAACAAATTGTAATTTATACTAAAGCAAATATGCCGAAAGTTATTAAACCTGACACAAAACTACAAATTACATAGGCCTACAGGCATTATAAAGCCGACAGCGCAGACCTCAGTGAAACTGAAATCTTTGCCCGGCTTAGTGACATTTGCGACGTAAGTATTTATGCATAAAACTTAACTGTCGGTTTCATTTTGGGCTTTGTACTGTTTTTGGGTATCTGAAAGAACTATTAGAAATATTATTGGGCGGGACAATTTCGAAATTAAACCTTGACAGCTATATATAATATAATGTATTTAGTGATGCTTTATCAAGAACGGTCCATAACTTCCGCGAAACTGGAAATGTACACCGGGTACAAGGCAGTGGTCGACCAAACATACGCACCGAAGAAGTAGTTATCAATGCGAAACAAATTGTGCAAGAACAACCACACGTATCTGTTCGCCATTTAGGACAGCAATTAAATGTTTCGTATACAATATCTCATAGAACATTAAGAAGCAATTTGCATTATTTTCCTTACCGGTTGCAAGTGTATCAGGAACTGCTGACAAACGATCCTTCGGTTAGATTGGAATTTTGTCACTGGTTTATCAATAATTTAGGAAATAACGATGATGCGTTTGAGAAAACTTTCTTTACTGTTGAGGCATACTTTTATTTATCTGGCTATATTAATTCACAAAATATGAGGATGTGGAGCGCTGAAAATCCCAAAAATCGGAGTTTGGGCTGCAATTAGTAAAAGGAGAGTTATAGGCCCTATATTTTTTTAAGGTAATTAAGTGCATCAAAACGATAAAATTTTATTTTAATAATTCAAATTTTATGTTTGCTAAATGCACAACGATATCGTACTGAAATTTTATCGCCGTTTTTTGAAGAGTTACATGACGATGCATTACAAAGCGGTTAGTTTCAACAAGATGGGGCAAGACTTCACACAACACAAGAAAATTTAAATTTACTTGGAGAGTTTAACGAAAACAGAGTTATTAGGTAACATGCCTACAGTGTGGCTTCGAGGTCTTGTGACTTAACTCTTTTCGATTTTCTTCTGTTGCCATATTTAAAATATTCCATTTTTCAACTTACACTGGACAATATTCAGCAACTTCAACAAAGAAGCAGTGGAAAAATTGAAGAAATCAATAATAATTCCGTAATATTAAGATTTGAGAATAGAACGAGTTAAGGTGTTTACTTTCTTCGGAACATTAATCTCTGAAAACTTAAATTACACATAAGAAATTAATTCAAGGTTAATAAAAGCATCGAGATGTGCGGGCGCGTTAAATAGTATAATGTCCTCAAAACAAATGTCGCGAAAACTACGACTTATAATACTGCAATTTTTCCCACTGCTACGTATGCATGTGAAACATCGACGATGAATGTGGCAGATCAAGACATGATAAGTAGTTGGGGAGAAAATGCTGAGAAAAATATTTGGAGGGACTCGGACGGAGGACGGTTGGAGAAGACTTACAGACGAAGAGGTACAAGAGAAGTATGGGGAGCCAAGTATAGTAGACTTCATTAAAGCTCAAAGGTTAAGATGGTTTGGGCATATATAGAGAATGCCAGATGGAAGAGCTACTAAGATAGTATTGGAAGGCAGAGCGCAAGAAACTAGATGAAGGGGGCGACCAAGGAATAGGTGGAAGGAGACAGTAATGGAAGACATAGCAAGAAAAGGAATAGAAGACTGGAGAAATAAAATCATGAATAAGTGATAATGGAGACAGATTGTTATGCAATGGGCCTAAAGTTGCTTGTAAACGCTTTATTTATTTATACTGAAAAAATACATGAATTGTAATATTAAAATATTTTTGTATACAATTTATAATTACAATAAAAAAACGACTTTCATTATACCATTATGCCTACTCAACAAAGTATGAAACATATTCAGAATCAGCATGTTACTTTCATGAAATTGATCTTAACCAAGAATAAAAGTGGCACAAAATCCAAAACCAAATCTGGCAACCACGTTTTGTACATTAACATAAAATTATCATTTTGTATAAAATGGGCATAACCTAACTTTTATTAATAACTGACAGGATATTTACAGGGTGAAATTCATCACCCTAACATGGCCACCTATCGGGAAAATAACTATTGAACGGTTTATAGTTTCTCCAATTTTCACCCAAGCTTTCTCGCTACAGTTTTTATCAAAGTATTCTTTTAATTTTTTTCCCACAATGCTGGTTTTGCATGGACGCACTCTGTTAATAAGTCTACATCAAACATAATGATAAAGTCAATAGTAAATTTAAAATAATTCAAAAACCGCTGCGTTTCCAACGCTCAGTGTGACGACCAACATACAACTGCGTGCGTTTTCGTTTAATTGCAGTCATCCGGCGCTGCCGCAGCATGATGCGGTGGCATCCGGTTGGTGCGGTAAAAATGCACATATGGGACTGCTCTCATTTAATACCGTGAGATTTTACCATCCCGTCAAACAGGAGCGTTCTTGCTGCAGCGTTAAAAACGCATAGTGTGACACCACACTATATCTGCTTTAGGGGTTTCAGACAAAGTATCTTCATGATCATGATGTTTAGCTTTGCTCGTACTTGGTTGATCATTTAAATTTCTGGTTTTGTTGATTAACTGTTTATTCGTTTTAAAAAAGGTCGGAAACTTTTATAAATAGTAGTTTGTATACCAAGGCACTGAAGTTTAGCTTTTTATCACGAATGTGGTTGTAGTTGCCGAGCCGTAGGGCCAAGGCAAATAAACCACTTGAGGGATAAAAAGAAACTTCAGTGCCGAGGAGTGCATTATGTTTTATTTGAAATCGACAAATCGTGAAATTAAAACAAACAAAAACATTTGTAGGTTATGTTAACGTCGGTTGACGTTTATCTATCGTCTCGCCACCAAAAAAGTCGTAAAACAGTGGATTATTTTCAAATAAAATAAAAAAAAATAAAATATATCAGCTTCTTTTGACACACGTGAGTTTGCGGTGCACGGACCGGAGAAGGCAATATTTTGAATGACGAAATCGCAGGCAAACAAATCGCAAGCATGTGGACAACAGGCATTGTTGCCAGATGATAATTTTCGGTGGCGATAGACTCTACCTAAAATAGCAGTAGATATCAGCACAAAAGCGGTAGAATGAGAAAAAAAGGGAAATAATGTAAATTCAATTTAATTTCATTTAAATACGTACTTATAGTGTGGAATCACCGATTCAGTTAAATACATTTTGTAAAACGGTGTATATTTAACCATAGAAGTACTGTAACATTTTATTTGTAACATTCCATAATCAGCGCCCCATATTATTTTTAACAGTTTGCGCGAGAAAAGGCATCAAGAGGAGGCGGGTGTTAAGTATTATAAAAGGAGATAGTTGGTAATGTGCGTGCGCGGGAAGGG
The DNA here is from genome assembly GCA_940337035.1 of Agriotes lineatus. NCBI lineage: Eukaryota > Metazoa > Arthropoda > Insecta > Coleoptera > Elateridae > Agriotes > Agriotes lineatus. Next base: position 270,822 of record CALNHX010000273.1, read on the forward strand.
GAAGACCTAGTAACGTTAGCAGCACAACGCGCGGGCGGGGCCGATAAAGCTATATGAAAGAGTACAAATACACAATTTGCCACTATTCCTAGTGTATAACGGATGTACAAAAAATTATATGTAAAATAATTTTTTTGCGCGACCCTGCAAAATTTTTCTACGACTCGGTGCCGAGCCGCGACCCACACTTTGGGAAACGCTGCCATAGCTTACTACTTGAACAGTTCGAAAACGAAAAGAGAAAAATGGCCATAATTTATTTATTTATAAAAGTAACTATATCAAGTGGTATATCATTAGAATCGTTGAAAAATTATCTTTTTTATAAAGTCATGACCGACTATGGTTTCTATTAGAAAAAACACAAGTTTGTGTCATAACTCAAAATTATAGCTTAAATAAAAAATTTGGACTGTGTTATTAAGCACATAATTATCTACAACTTTTTCCTTTACACATTTTTTCTAAAGTCAATAATAACAGAGCTATAGGCACCGAACGAAATTAGAAAAAAATCATTTTTGCGAAATATCTAGTTAGCCTTGCATTTTTTCCAAAAAAAAAGCTCATTAAATTGAGCTCGTAAAACTGCAATTCTTTCTCCATTTAACCGTTTCTACATCTCCAATACTTTCCGAGATCCCCATGCTAAACATTAAAAAAAACTCACCCTGTATATATATACTACTCCTTTAAATGTTATTATGTTGGCCATTTATTGTATGTATCATACATTATACTTACTGAATATTAATTATTATATTAAATATTTTTTATATTGATAGCACTTTATTTTTTGAGCACCGAAAAATTAAAAAAGGTGTAATTTTTACAGTTTTGCTTAGATAGCAACGAGAGTTGAATTAGTTGAGGTTATAAAAAAGGCCTTTCTCAGAAGTGGTAGTTTATTCAAATTCGAAAATGTACTACTATTAATATGGAAAAAACTGATTTCCAGAAACGGGTTTTAATGCGCAGATAGTAAGTAGAATTACAGAAAAAATACCTGTTTTAGAATATACTCAGTTTCAACTAAAACTAACTCCGTATCCGAAAATGAATTTGTCTACTAGCAACATGATATTGTACATTTTCATCATAGAATCAAAATATGAAAAGCTACTCATAACTCCCAAGGGACTTGTCAAATTATTTCTCCCTCAAACTCATGGTAACAATGCAATTAATTAACGTCTTAGCAACGATACAATGAGGCAATCCTTGATGTTACTTACATATTCTCAGCGACGTTCCTGGCTCATCGGCCGCCCTGTGCAAAGTGTAAAATGCCCCCCCCCCCCCCCCCAATAATACATTCTATTCAAAATTAGGCAATTGTATAATAAATACTCCAAAATAGTCCAACGCCTTGCTTTGTTGGTGGCAAACTTTGATATTACCTCTGTATAATTAATTTCGTCTGCCAAATCACTCTCAATCGATAAAATCGCCAAATTTTTCAATCTCAGTTGTGACATTGTCGACCGAAGATAATTTTTTATTATTTTTAATTTACTGAATGACCGTTCTGCACTCGCAACAGTTATAGGTAGTGTCAGTAAAATCCTAAGAGCAATGTGAATATTTGGGAATACATTTTCTAAGTTTCTTTCAAATAAATAACATAAAATATCGCTCACATTATCAAGACAAATATCAAATAACATTAACGATTTTATTTCTTGGAAAAGGTCTAGCGCTTCTATGTCTTTTTCCTGTGTATTACTTTCTGTTAATTTTGTCTCTAAATTTTGACAATGTTTTAATAATTCTTCGTGATGGTTTCTATCTTTAAAATGTTTTTAAATTGTGTAAAAATCCAAATTCGTTAACATGGGCTGACAGTAACTCAAAACGTTCTTTAATCGACGCTACTACCTGATCAATCATTATATAAAAAACATTTACTTTGAAGGCCTGTTTTCTATTATATACTGGTTCATCTGCTGCTTCATAATCAAACATTCTCTTCTTTGTACGTTTTCTGACCAAAACCTCCTCGTCAAAATCTGGATTAACAATGTCGAGATCAAGAGCTATTTCTTTAGTAAGATAATTTACTACTTCATTGAAGTAATTATCACTGCGATTGTTGGCAATAGTTGTTTCTAAATTGTTTAACATTGATAGTGCCTCTTGCAAACTAATCTGTATGCTTTGCAGCGATTTACTTACTAAATTTACTGTAGAAAGAATATCATACCACAAAACAATTGAACAAATAAAGTTGAAGCTTTGAACTTTTTTCGCTAAATTTGCGGTATTGTTAGCAATTTCTTCAAGTGAATCATAAACCTGTGGAAGTTCATAACGCAACGGCTTCAATGCTTCAACGCGACTTTCCCAACTGGTATCGCTAAGTGGCTTTAAAGTTAAAGATTTTACATGCTTTTTTAAAACACTCCATCTATAGGTGGATCCAGAAAAGAAATTGTAAATGTTTTGAACAAGGAAGAAAAAAATTACAATTTCATTTGAAGCCTTAGCTGCATCATTAACAACCAAGTTTAAAGTATGACTTGAGCAAGGAACAAAAAATGCACGTGAATTTAAATTTAAAATTTGTTTTGAACCCCACTATTTTTACCTCTCATATTCGCACTGTTATCATAACCTTGGCCTCATATCTTTTATGTCTAAACCTAATTTTTTAAGTTCATTAATGACAAATTCTGCCAGACCTTTTCCAGTAGTATCTATGACAGGAGAAAACCATAAAAAATATTCAGAATTCTTACCTCGCTCATTAACTGTGCGAATGACAAGGCTTAATTGTTCTACTTTACTGATGTCGGGGTTACAGTCCACTATAATGCTGTAATATTTTGATTTACGAATATTCGATACAATTTTTTGTTTGACCGTTTCTCCTAATAAATCTATTAATTCGTTTTGAATTTTATCTCCTAAATAATGTGGATATCGCTTTTTGTTTTTTCTTTGTTTATTCTTCTAATGTGATCGGTAATAACACTATCAAATTTACTCAACATTTCTAACAATTAAAAAAAATTACCATTCTGTCGATCAAAAAGTCCGGACTGCCTGCCTCTGAAGGGTAAGCACTGTTTTGCCAAAAATAAAATAATATAAATCATACGTTGCAAAACATCTGACTATCGTTTTTTTTCCTGCTCAAATAATTTAGCGATTTTTGAATCAATACGTTCACTTTTTTTTGCTGAAAAATTTAGCCACAGTTTGTGGTTTGTGAAATGGGCGTCACTCAGTTCATGGGTGTGCAGACACGTTGACAAATGTTGCCAGTCTGAATATCCGTCTAAACTGGTCAAAGAGCTTTTTGTATAGTCTAATGAAAATATTTTACAGCAAAAACAGTACACTGAATTTTTAGTAGGAGAATACACTAGTCAGTTACGATTGATTTTCTCTCCATTATTTAAAAATCTTGTAGTAGGACGCCGAAAATTTTCTTCCTTTGGAATCTCGAGGAAAGTCGTAGTCTTTAATTTGCGAAGGACCATTTTCAATTATCACATGTTTGAAACCGTCGCTTAAAGGATGCGTCCATAAACCGGGATCTGAACTATTAAAATCCTGGTGACCGTCACTTTCTTCACATTCTTGTTGAACGGTGGGACTCTCAGTTGCAAGGGTTGGTGGCTCGGTCACAGGACTCGCAGGTGGTGATGGGACTTCTGGTAACGTATCGGAAGCGATATCACGAATTTTTGTTTGGCAAGCTTGTCTACTTGTGCTGGGTGCACCACTTGTACTGGGTGCATCACTTGTACTGGGTACATCCGGTTTCAGATACTTTAAAAATGAACCTTGTTAACGCTTTTTCTCGTCTTCTCCTTCAAGCTTCCTTTTATTATATTGTTCGCCGGAAAGCCGTTTTGATTTTCGGTCAGACATTTTTAGATACTTAACAAGTATACATTTTGTTTTATAAATTGTTTTATTATGTATAAACTGCACTTACGGATCACAAAAAACTTAACGACACACTAAATGTAATCGCAACAAATTCAAGAATAAAAAATATTTATAATTTTATATAGGTACGCTAACTGAACTATTGCACTACCACTATAAAGCTCAAAGAACTTAATGAGACTGAAATAAATATCCAATCCAACAAATTTGTAAACGAAAAATAGTTTATATTACTGAGGGTTTGTTATTATATCAATATAAAGAGATAGCCCAAACCATGTTTAATCAGCATTCTGCATTTCAGTGAAATTTGACCGAGTTGTGCGGTGCCGACAAGCCAATAATATTTATTTTCCACTTGAAACGCACGCCAAAACAAAAGTGAATCGAAATAAGTATATTTACATTAAGGCATTGCATACTATTATCACAAGAATAAATAATAACCAGAAGGATATCTCGTATTACCTGACCGCCGGCGCCTCATAGCCTTGGGACGTTTTTAAACCGAAATTCTAAACCGAAACGGCCAGTGCAGTCAGTGTAGGTAGCGGCTTTCCGGAGATCTATTTGGAATACAAAGGTTCGAGGTCACCCGTTGTCGGCATCGACATCAAAGCGGTTGTGTAGAAGATATCCTTCTGGTTATTATTTATTCTTGTGCTATTATGTTTTAGAGTTCGCGTTAAATGTAAGCAAAATGGAAAAAATACACACTTCTCAATAACGAAGCATATATTTTTTTATTAAAACAATTTGCAATTTTGTAACAAAGATTTGGCCGCCCCAAAAATTTGGCCGCCCTGTGCGCCGCACACCTTGCACAATAGGCAGGAACGCCCCTGCATATTCTAATTTTAAATGCCATTATGACATTTTGAAATTTCATACTATTTTTACGAATATGCTAGTAGATAAAATATTGTATGCACCACGGAAGATATTCATGTTCTTTACCTTCACATGTCAACCTCAGGGAAAAAACATATTCATATCTCCCTTAATGCATAAATATCTATTTTGTTCTTAAAAAAGGCGATTTTTAAATTTATTCTTTACTATTCAGTTGTTTGTTAGAGCTGTCCCAGTTTTGTTAATTATTAACCGATTTGCATTATATGCCTTGCGCATTTATTGCGTCTTTAATCCATTTAGGGTCATAACATTTTTCTCCCCTAGGCCATCTTCTTTTTGCAATTTCCTCCAAGATGCAATCATTGTAAAACATTAACAATTTTGTTAACATTGTTTCTTTCCCAAGTCTTTCATCCCTATCAATGATTTCAATGAACAGTCCTTCGTCATCGGACACGTACACTACAAAGTAGCATTGCTCATGGTGCAATATATTGAGTTGTCCTTGTACCTAATCATAATTTAATGTACAATTTATAATAACGAAATATTTGATTCACTTGAGATAATTCACTCACTTGATAATAATATGCATGATTGCTTTTTAGTCTCATTCGATCACCATATATCTCAAGACAAGTGTTTTTTGCAACTTTTCCTTCTCTCAGTGACAAACCTAATTTAATTAACTTTGGTATGTATTTTACCTCAATGCGTTTGTTATTTCGCGCAAGTCCTAAAAACATTACAAGGTTTGTATATTTATTTTAGTTTGCATGTAATAGTTATACCATCAGGTGAAGCAGCTATGCATGGATTTTCTACATCAATGAAGAGAATTGCTTCTTTTATAGTTATATTAAATGTTTCTTCTAACATTTTTTTTAGCTGTAATTTCGTTTTTTTTCCCCATAAGACATGCAGGAAGTGGTAAAGTCTTGAGGATATAAAATATTTTTTACCAAGTTATAGCACCGAGTAGTTTTTCGACGGTTAACTACCGCTCCAAAATTTGAAGCTGTCAGCCTCTTACCTCTTTCTGCTTTCTTTTCTCTTAAAAAGAAAAACTATTGGTTTGCAATATTACTACTTTAATATTTCACCTTTCAAATGTTTATTCCTCCATTCTCTTTGTTTATCTCTTTCTTGCATTGATTTTTGAATGTATTTTTTTCTTATGTACACTTGGTCTCATTTCCATTTCCTTCTTGTAAGGACTTGCGTGCCAAGCAACTCCTTTATTGTATCGCATTCCTGCCAAGCAACTCCTTTATTGTATCGCATTCCTGCCAAACTGCAAGGATTTTGGAAAGAACCCCTGTTCGTTAAATGAATGCGTTTACCAGCAATAAACCTTGCTAGTATGCTCATGAAGAGTTCTGCACGGTTATTGGTTTTGTTATCTATCAATTGTGAAGAATTTCTCAACACTAGTTCTAAAGCAGCTGAAATTATCATAAGGTATCAGTTATTCTATAAGAAATTAATGGTTGCGGCATTAAAATACACTTACAGCTTAAATGACGATGTAATCCTGATAATTTTATAGCAGCTAACATAATTATTGTTACCCTTGCTCCTTTTCATTACCGTAAAGTGGGGATACTTGCAACATTTTCAAAATTCTTTTGTCAATAAGTTTTTTATTTTTTTGTCAAATTTTACATTATTGGTACCAAAATTTTAGTCTTGTGGTCTAGTATCCGATTTTAACAAAAAACTTTGAATAAAATGAATATTTAATATATATTTAAAAAAAAAACCGGGTGTTGCAAGTTAGACACACTAAAGTGGATACTTGCAACAGGTGTCTTTTTTCAGTAGTAATCGCATTTAGGAGCGCGTATTGATTTACTTGCAACACAAAAAATATTTAAAAAAAATAATTTGGGTATTTGAATGGTAGTGGTATGATTGTAGATTAAAAAAATGCATTTATTTAGTTTTTTTTTATTAAAAATACAAAAATAAACGTATAATCAACTTATAGGAACATATAATCAACTTAAATTCTTATAGGAACATCAAAAAGGAACAAAATGACCCTAAACTAAATAATAAAAAATAATTTTAAACAAAACATATTATGTAAGTTTTAAATGACCGGGAAATGTATAAACTCCACGTTTTACTTTCGGTGCGGGTAACTTCATTTTTACTTGATTTATATCGACAATTGATAAATCATCAATTTCTGGATATTTAAAGCTATTTTTAGGCAATTTTGTACCTGCGGCCGCTCTTAGAAATTTGCAATACAGTGAATTATTATTATCATTTTCACGTAAAATTTCTTGAACATGACCAACATACATCACGGCCTGTCGTCTCTTTGTTTCAGGAATAAATTGAACCAATATGTAGTCTCCTTCATTGTATTCATTTGGTTCTAAGTTAAATTCATCCCAATTGTCGGAATCTGAATCATGGACAGACATGTGGCTATCCGAGAGCGAACTGTCGCTCTCTTTTGAAGTGGTGGCTCTCGGAAATAATTTTGTGTTAAAATCATCTTCTATAAGATCTTCAGATTCTATTACATTTGTTGCTTCGTCTTTTTCATTTGTATCAAAAGATACACTTCTTCCTGCAATTACATTTAATCTCTTTTTGCGCTTAATCTGCCTATTTTCATCTGGAAAGCGAATCTTTTGTAACAAGTCTGTAAAACTATTGTTTAAGGCGTCTTGATTTAAAGGTGCTTGTGCTTGGCACCAATCTGGCAGTCGCTTTAGCACTTCTTCTCTATTCAGAGGATATATCCCTGTGGCCCTAAATCCTGCTACCAAATTTTCAGGCTTCACTTTTTCAAGAGTTTGTCTTAATAATCTTGGAAATTGATCCTTTGGAATACAACCTTTATTTTTTTGTTTCCAATTAAGTAGAACATCCCTCCAAGCAGATTTAACTGGTCTAAAAAACGCCACGTCCAATGGCTGGCATAAATGTGTCGAGTTAGGCGGCAATAATATAAATCTAATATTATATTCTCTACAGGTACGCATCACCCGATCTGAAAGGTGGCTCGACAAATTGTCTCCTATCATGACTTTTGGTCCATCTTTTTGCCGGAAATATTGCAAAGCAATTTTTAAAAACCAGTCTTCAAATATTGTAATGTCAAACCACCCTGACTTCGACCGATTATATTTCGCACCCTCTATACCATTTTCAGTCCATGTGTCATATAAATGTAGCGACTTATAGACGACGTATGGTGGTAATATATGCCCTGCAGCTGAACCAGCCATCATAACAGACACTGATGTCTTGGACGAATCCATATATCTTTCACTATGACGAGCACCTCGTTTAACAATGACTTTTTGACGACCAGGATCGTCACAAAAATTGGTCTCATCATAATTAATAATATTTTGAGGAGGCACCTTTTCAAGACTATTCTCCAACTCAGTAAAATATTCATTAATCATATCACTGGAAACTTGAGCTCTGGCCCGCTTTATGTTTTCGCATAATCTCGCAGAAAGCTAAAATATATTTTTAAAATTAATTAAAATTTGTATAATTATTGGCTAGTTACAGCCTACCTTAGATTTGTGCCTATTTAAAAAATTTCTTGCCCATTCCAAACCTGGCATATTGTTATTTCCAAAACGATTCTCCCGAACACCTTTACGATCCAGGTATTGTTTTACTGTTAACCGTATATCATATGAGGTTAATGGAAACCCCCACTGTGCGGCCAAAAGGATATTATTAACAAATGCTTCCTCCTCTTCCTTGGGAAATACTGGTTGCCTCCCAGGGTTACGGGAAAACAAATTCCTTCTTTTCCGTGAGAGTGTTGATGGGTCAATTCCGAATCTCCGGGATGCTTCCCGAATTCCGGAACCATTTTCAATAGCCCGTAATGCAGCTTCCAAAGTTTCGTCGGAAAAATTTCGGTACGATCTACTCCCTAACTGCTTTTTGTGTTTTCGGGGCATGTTGCAAGTTACCCACTTCTGGACATGCAATTAAAAAAAATATATATTTACAAAAATCTTTTAACTTAAATCAAAACTGGGTATTTAAGGTTTTAGACCAAGCATCTAAGCACATTATATCCAAATTTGATACAAATCCCACTGTAAATAAGCTCTGAACAGGGGAAGTTATACAGAAACAATTTAGAGCACTTACCGTAGACGACGAAAAATCCCGCCAAATTTATCGTAGTAAATTTTGTGCAGCGCTATACTTGCATACAAGTCGACCTACCGATCCGTACTAAACGTAAACACGCAAGCGGTTGACGCGCGGCCTAACCTAGGGGAGGGGGAAAGCAAACATTCCACCCGGTTCATATTGTTGCAAGTTATACCACTGTTGCAAGTATGCCCACTTTACGGTACCGCAATAATATGTCTGGCATTTGGAATGTTATGATGTGTTTGTATCGGACTCTTTCCACTGTCTATTTTTTTAACGTTCTCCGAAAACATGTTCAATTCCATTTTTTAGTTCTTCTGTTAGCTGTAAGGCTGAACTCCTGAAAGCACACTGATGTAATGCTGCATAGGCAACTTTCTGCAGTTCCTCAATTTTTGAAATTTTCAACTGTTGTCGAGCTTCAAGAGATACAGCTTTGTCTTGTTTTATTTGCCTTACAGCTTTTCCATAATTTTTAATGACATGGTTAGAACATTCTGTTTTTTTTACAAAACAACCATATGGCACTTTCGTTCTTATATTTGCGAAGACACTGAAATCTCCATCTGCAATAAAGTTTTTATATCGACGTCCATGTTGTTCTTCACTTTTGCAAAATCCTTCTACAACAATATCTTGTTCCATGGCTGATGAACTTCCGGACCAGTTCCTGTAGCAAATATGCTCCATCACACTTCCCCCTTTATTGGCGGCTCTTTGATAGATTGAGCAATATTTATTGCGAACCGATAAAAACAATACTTTGCTAGTGCATTCACCAATAATAACTGCCTGCAATAAATTGTAAATTTTCTTTAATAATTATCCATTTCTAATTGGTAATTTGCCACTTACAACTCCTGATGAAGCCTTGTAGTTATGACCATAAGACCGCTTTGGCCACCCACCATCCAAAAAAACTGTTATATAAGGAGTACTACCCGGGTCAACGTGACCTAACTCAATAGCTCTATTTTTTTCATCTTGACCTGCTTGCTCCATTCCTAATTACAACGCATTAAACCAAACCTAAAATTAAATAAAAACGTATAATTTTGAAATAAAATATACTTGCTGTGCAGTTATTACCTTTTCCAACTCTTTTTCTTTGTTGTAAAAGATGTGTTTATTAAAACACCGTATATCCATGCAGCTGAATGTTTCTTCTAAGTGCCCATATATACTGTCTGTCGACAAAGTACTCCATACAGCACCAGTGTTAATCACACTTTTTTTTAAATTAGGATTTTCAGTAGCCTTGACAATTTCTATATCACACATAGTGCATTTAAATTAGATATGGATAACTAGTCCTAGGCCTCTTCTTATTTCTCTCGAAACGTATAACAGTCCACATGTACACACTTTTGAGTATTGATACTGAAGTGTAATACCCATTTTAGCACATAGCCTAGCTGTACAATTCTATTGTCTGGAATGCACTTTTCACTGTCCAGTTCTATAGGAAGTTCTGATTTTTCAATGTATAGTGAATGGTTCGTAATGCTAAGTCATAATAAAAATATTACATATTTTATATAAGTATTGGTTATGAATTTTTGACGCTGGAATCTTGAAAATAATTTTAAAAAAGTAAAAAAGGAAACTCTGCGCAACGAGTCAAAGTTATTTTTGTTATACAACAGTTGTTTTAATGAAGAATAGTTATTTATTTACCAAGGGCGTATGAAAATTAGAGGCCAAGGTGTAGCCGCGGGCTTTAACACGACAAGGGCCATAAACGCTAGTTAGCACAAGGTACATACAGTATTTTATATACAGACCGGAATATTCACAACTCAAACCAGATGTATAATTTTTATCGGTTTTAGCAACCTACGATGTCATTGTTTGTCACACTGACAAATAAGACCATAAGCGGGACGTAATAGTATATTACATACCGAGATGGGAAGTATTTAATTGCCATTGATATCTCGAAACATAAGCGGCTATGTTAACTTTATCTCGAGACAGGAATGAAACTTTTCACCGTGGTATGTATACGACCACATTATTCTAAAGAAGAATTCGAAAATTAGATTTGACAGTTCTTCAAAACTAATGGCTTATTTTCCAACTGTTTAAAAGTCACTAATTACTTTATTATATACATGGTTGTGAATAAAGTACTTCTAAATTGACAAAGTAATTTTCTTGGTTTCTGTTGCAAGAAGTACTAGCTAGATTGTCTTCTGCATCTATAGAATGTGAATTATTTTCAAATAAGTTGTTACTAAAACCAAAACATATTTCAATAGTTGGAGGTTTGTATAATCTTTAAAATGTACTTAATACCTGAGAGGTATTTTTGACGAGCAACTCTGTACTTGCGACTCGGCGTATTCTCCTGCAAAGAAAAGTTGTGTGGTGCAAGAAGTACTGGCTAGATTCTCTTCTGCATCTGTAGAATATTTATTATTTTCCAATGAGTTATTACTAAAACCGAAACACATTTAAATAGTTGGAGGTTTGTACAATATTCAAAATGTACTTAATACGTGAGAGGTATTTGGGAACTTTTTTTCAGAAATCTTAATTTTCATGCGTTTAGCTCGCTTCGTCCTAGACGACTTTCTAGAATAACACCGTTTCCTTTCTCTTGCTAAAAGAAGGGCTTTACACGAAAATTTCCTCGCAAGGGAAGTTTATGAACTAAAAATTTTGAAAATAATAAATGAAAACTTTTTCTACGACCCCAAAATAAAAAAAAATTGTTGGGTGACACCGTTTTTCTCACTTTCTAATAATCAGTAGATATGCTAAGCTATGCTGGCATTCAAATTTGCGGCAATGCGTGCGATTTACGTTTCTTTCTTCTCATATTAAATAATATGTATATTATTAATGTGTTTTTAATTATTCAAGCAACGGAATAAATTTTCACTTATAGTACCATGAGTAGTCAAAGTTATGTCGACTATTTTTGCGGTGGTGTCACGAATGTCCATTGCGCTTTGGTACGATTAGGACGAGTGCGATAGCACGAGTCCTAATCGTACCAAAGCGCAATGGACATGAGTAGTGATACCACCTCAAAAATAATCTACTTAACTTTGACTAAGAATGGTATTCGAGGGACTATTTAATGAACCAAACTACTTTTTCAAATTAGTTTTCAGTAAATCTAGCAACAAACTACCAGATTTCTATAGTAACAGCACACTAATATTGACTTTTTCTAATAAAAATGACATTTGTTTAAAATAGTCACTTGAATACCTTCTAGGAAGATATATCCACTGATATTTTTTTGATTGGTCAAGAAACGCCAAAATTCTGGATTTTCATTGGTCACTTTTTGACAGATGACAGGTGAATTGAATAGTCATTATTATTTTATATTTATATTATATTTCACAGTTCAAACACTCACTGGCGTTAATTAAAAATGATATACAGAACTTACGTACATTTAAACGAAGTATGGAAATTAATACACAGCTACGTACTTACTTTTAACTTTATCCATGACTGTTAACTTTTATGATCCGCATATAATCGTAGATTTTCTCAGAAAAGCAGGTGGTACAGTAGCGAGAGAATTTAAACTGGTTTTTGAGCGGGCTTTGCGTCCCGAAGATTATGGAAACTAGAGTTCTGCGTGAAAGCAATAAAAACTGTAATTACAGTTCGCATTAATATGGTTTGCCACTTGACTAAAATTAACTTCCTAGCGATGCTGGCGTCGTGCACGCGAATAGTTTCTTACTCCTTCTGATCTAAAACCTTAAGGCCTGGCGCAAAATGAGACGCAGCTTGGCGAGGTGACGCAGCGTGAATCACAGGAGGAAACTGCTAACGCGGTTACCGCGCAAATACGATAGGTAGCAGAATTTTGTGGAAATTTGTGGCAATTTTCACTTTGCTGTAGGCCACGCCACAGACGGCAGCCGCTGCTGCACTTATTATTTTTAGGATTGACTTTAGTTCTGAATCTGATTCAGAAGACGAATTCGAGTTCGACATGGTATCCTGTACCTCCCAGATGGCTAATAAAAAGTCAGGGAGAAGCTTGTACATGATAAGAAGAAAAACCCTTGGCGAATTTGTCTTAACTAAAGAATTAAGTGACGAAAAGTTCACCAATTATTTTCGGTTAAACCGTGATCTATTTAAAGAAGTGCATGAGCTCATCAAGGAAGAAATTAACGCGGAAGACTGCAACGCTACAAGGGCCATTGGAACTGAAAAGAAACTATCTGTATTTCTAAGGCAAGTCATTTTATTAATTTAAATTAGTGAACTTTATTAACAAAATATTATTTGTGCGAAAGTATTAATATAGTTAATCAGATTAACTGGACTGGCAGCTGTAGAGTGTTCTTGTTCCTCAGGGGTGTCAGAGCGGCTTGACAGAGAATAGTGCGAATACGAATAGATTGGGGTTGAATTGCTGCTTGCAGGATCAGGCAATAGGGGCTGATCGTGAGGCTGCTGTTGGATAGGGCTGGGCAGGACTGTCCAGTAACCTGGCCTCTGCGTCTGAAACTGCGTTCAACACACGATTTCTAAAAATGTGCTGATATGAGGGTGGCATCATATTGGTAGATTGAGAAAAAGAAGTGAAATAGGGGATCATTTTGTGTATTAGGTTTTAATTCTTGAAACATATTTTTTTCTCTCTTCCCTTCTTGCTTTAGCTCTCTCCTCACGTTTCTTCATACTTGGTTTCAACAGCGCAGTGATACTATCTTTCTTGAATCTTTTAGCTAATTTTGGATTGCATTTGATGTCGGGGTATCAGCTAACCTCGAAGGCAACGTTTCTGGAAGTTTTTGTGGTTGGGTTTCATTCTCTATGCTTTCGTCTTGCTGCTGTATGTTCACTTCGACATTTTCATCGTCTACCTCTGCATGTTTCATTTTCTTCAACATAATCGGTTAAGTTTTCATTTTCACCGTCCTCTCGGTGGTTTCCTTCTCTCGATTTATTGGTCATGTAAGGCTGCAGGAAACCCATCTGCTTCTAAAACTTCCATTCTTTGACAGCTTCCGCCGGTGCTCCACTTTTGAAATTTTTGTTGCCTCCTAAGCGCATCCCTCAATGAATGTCTTAGTTTTTCCCACAATGCCTTTGCTTCAGTTCCTAAAACAGTGGTTTACCTTCAGCGCCCTATTAATAGTACTAAAAATTCTATCAATATACATAAGAAAGAAAGTTAAAAACCTTTGTAAAACTTTAAAAAGAAATATACATTTATAATTATTTGTAATCGGAAAATTGTCCACAAACAACTTCTAAACATCTTCAATGGAGGTTTTTATTGCAGATACTTGGTTCAGGAAACAGCTACAGAATGAGTGATCGAACGGTCTCTAACATTGTGCGAGAAGTATCTCAAGCAATTTGGAAAGTGATGCAACCGATATATTTGCCAGAACCATCAGAAAAAGAGTGGACATCAGTTGCAGATGGTTTTTAAAGAAAATGGCAATTCCCACATTGCATTGGAGCCATTGACGGTAAACATGCGGGGATTAAAAAACCTGAAAAAAGTGGATCATCTTATTTCAACTATAAACATACTTTCTCTATTGTCCTATTGGCTACCGTCGACTCAAATTATAAATTAGTCACTATTGATGTAGGGTCACAAGGAAGGTTTAGTTATGGAAACGTTTTTAATACAAGCGTTGTGACAAAGAAGATGCTGAAGCATCTTTACATCTTCTAGCACCTACTGGTACCGCCTTCACTTGAGGACCCAATACCATATGTGTTTGCAGGGGATGAGGCGTTCCCATTAACTGAGAATCTGATGCGACCGTATCCTAAACGAAGGGTTACTGATAATTATGTAAACAAAGTCTTTAATGACAGACTATCGCGAACGCGCCAAACGGTTGAATGCGCTTTCGGTATACTTGCCTGGCGTTTTCCTAATACCTTTTGGGATTAAAGTAGAAAGTGTCATTAATGTTGTCAAGGCAGATTGTGCGTAATAAGTGTATGTGGTGTATGTATGTACGTACTAAATAAACTAATCAGTTTTCATCCCGACTTCTTTAGCGATTTCCTCCCACTTTTCAGTTTTTAGTTTTGTCCTCGTGTAGTCTACATGACTTGTATCGTACAAAACTTGTCGAATCCGCACAGCCTCAATTAATTTTCTTCCATGTTTTTCAAGATACGCACCGTGATTTAGAACGAAAACTGCGGCAACTACACTGCGTTCCACAGGATTACGTTAAGCCAAAACTGCGTCACGTCACGCTGCGAAGAAATATGCGCATTGAATATTCGTATTTGCGTTCACAAAAACTCGGCCTGACTCACACTGCGTCACCTCACCAAGCTGCGTCTCATTTTGCGCTAGGCCTAAATGTTTTGTATAATTTACACATTATTAAATGATTTACGAAAAACATTTTATGTTCATTGCACCCGTTATCGTCCTTGAACCACTCTGGATTTAATGTTTTTATCTGATTTACACTTTACACTAACAACTGTTTCTTAAAATTAAATGAACTCTTGAAACTTAGAATATATTTTGAAAATATTTGTAACAACCGTTGCAACATGTGTTGTAATTTGTGTAGATGGTTTCAAATATTTCACGCACTCGTTTTTACTGTAATCTTTTTGTAAGCCCGCGACATATACAATAAAACATTTTGATGAAGTTGATTCTTCTATTCTATTGCGGGTTCGATGCATAATGAGTGTTCTTGATTTATACTGTCTGGTACAGTTTCATAGTTGTCCTCATTAGCGGCCGTACACTTAATTTCAACTACTGGCAGAGATGCTTCGTCAAGCTGCAGTTGTTCTAAATCGATGAGATTGTGTCAATTAACTTCGCAATTTGAATTTTTAGTAGCTTTTAAAAGCTTCACGTACATATTAAATCGTAGAATTTGTCGAAATGATTTGGCTGTAGAATTCGAACAGTGTCCACACTTACGCCGTGCAGTAGGAAATAATGTTTCAATGGGATCTCTATTTAATCTACTTGTCAATAGAAACTCATAACCTTCACTCTTCAGATCTCGCCACAGTTCTAAAACAGCTTAAATAGTCAGCAAAAAACTCTTAAAACAGTAAAAACCCTCCCTTAGTTTGTGATTATTTGTATATGACTTCTAAGTCTGTATACAGTTCTTCGACTGAGTTAAAAGAAGTTTCAAATTTTCTCTTCTGATAGACAGGGCACACTGATAAGGGTTGGGATCATTTAAAATGCGACTATTTAAAGTATCAAACAGATTGTTCATTTTTAACAGAAACTGGGCTGTGTCAATAGCAGTATTACTTTGCAACTGGCCAGTTTTAATGCACGTTTTCATTGCTGATCCCATTGAATTGGACAAAATTTGCGTAGCGTATTTCACCCCCATTTTCTGAAAACTGTTTGGATTAATATGAATGTCTGAAATTTTTATTGCGGCTGCAGCTGTAGCGGAAGATTTGTCGATTTGGTAAGTTTTGTCTACGTCATTCCACGCGATCATTTTATCCTTAACAAAAAAATCGTTAGCAATTAAATTACTTCTTAGACTTTTTATTAAGTGTAGAACATTGTACATAGTTAAAATTTTACGCCATGAATAATGTCCC
Source organism: Agriotes lineatus (assembly GCA_940337035.1). Lineage (NCBI taxonomy): Eukaryota > Metazoa > Arthropoda > Insecta > Coleoptera > Elateridae > Agriotes > Agriotes lineatus. The sequence continues at coordinate 287,295 of CALNHX010000273.1, forward strand.
TTGACCATAAAAACTAATGTCTGAGTTGCAACTTTGTATCTACCCGTCCGACGTGACCTAAATCTTGAAACCCTCGATGTTGTCGTGGTGAAAGTTGTACTCAACGCCCTTTGTTATACTAATTTAGTCGAAGAGCAGAACACACTGCTTTTCGTCGGTTGCCATACATCGGACTTTATTCGCTAGCTTCTGAAGACACTCTGTTTCAATCTCCGTAGATAATTAATTTATTCTTAACCAAGATTCTATCGTGGATTTGGAAGACAATGAAAATGTTATATTTACCCGCACATTTTTCAGCTGCACACTCAAAATATGTAAGCACTGTCGAATCCACATTATGAACTATTATATCAACTTAAAAAAAATGTGAAAAATAACAAAACCTGATTTTTATCGTAGATAGGTGTAATTGGATATTTGAACGTAGTTTTTGATTCTAATCAACTTTTCTTAATAACAAATTTCGATATTGTCACAAATAAAGGTACTTTACTCTTGAGCAGAATTAATATTTTTTGACATTCCTCGTATACGGCTTAAAAAAATTGATATCTGATGATTGCATTTTAAGTTTTGGACCATACAGAACTTTTTATAAAGAATAACTTTTTCGTAAAATTAATAATAAAAAAGTCTTCCATATGGTGCGAAATTAAGCAGACACACTGTATATGCGACAACGTTGAAATTGTTGATACACTTACTTTAAAATATGACGGTTAAAGCAGTCCTGCCCTCTAAAATCGCTGCTACAAATATTACACGCAACCGTGTTGTTATTTTTAGTACAAGGCGGTCTGTCATGGCAACATGGACATATGTATGGACCGTTTTTGTGGTCGGCGTGCTACACAGTTCGCAAAAATAATTTGTGGCGAAGGCTCTTGTCAAGCTCTTAATGACGTTATAATGACTATTGCATACATCTGTCAAACAATGTCATTTAACCAATGATCGAACTCGCTTTTTTAACTTTCAACCAATCAAAAACGACTTGCGTCGATAAGGTGTTACATAACAACTTATCGGTAAGTTGTTATATAACTACTTATCGGTAACTGATTAAATTTGATTTTTCCAATGTAATACGTTTGTTACATGGCGCTCCTGTTTGCCAAAGCGTTCCATCCTTTCCTTTTTAAACTAGTTCATTTCTATTTTCATCCCGCGAATAATCAATTTCCTCGTCATCAATTTCCTGTTCTGACTCACTGCTACTTCTTTTCTCGACATTATCTTCTGCAACCGAACTTTTCTCGTCGTTGCCAATTTCGTCTACTTCATTCTCGTCTTCTATCAAACATTCTTTCATCAAACGTTGCAGCCTTTCCTGGTTCTTCTCGTAGGAACACATGCTCTAAAAGAAATTGAACATTTATAATGTGTTTGCTAAGAAAATAGACATAGTAATAAATATGAAATGTAGTATTCTGGCATTTTCGCAGCCTCCTGTTTTTAAATTTCGAAAAGCATTCAGAGCTCCATTGTGCGATCTCCAGAAAGTTTAATAATGCACGCTTTTATTTGCTATTTATCATTATTTATGTATTTTGATTATATTAAAACGTCAGTGATTATATTATGCTCAGTAAACATTATTATTATTATTATGATAGGGCGCATGCGGAGTGACGGTCCACATTTAGTACTTTGTTCATTATTGCATTTATTTTGAGCATCATGTACATTTTTGAACTTACTAAATTATGATTCTTTATGTATAAATATGTGTATCTCTAATTTTAGCGGTACTTACCGTTATAATAAAAATCTATTAACCCTTTATAGGGCAGAATTTCGAGAATGTAGAAAATGCAAATATTTTTGGAAAATCTTGTTTGTTGGGTATTAGTGTATAGCTTCATGGATATAACTTGTTTTTTTCACATCTAGTTTTCCAAAAAATGGGTGGTACATATTTGTACCACAGTACATTTAGGGAAAAAGTTGTGTGGTGGTACAAATTTATACCACTTACCAAAAACACAACAAAACTTATATTTTGCTTGAAATATTTATTTGTATCAAACAGACTTGTACATAAAACCTAAGCACTACTACAAAACAAGAAAGAAAACAAATTGTGGATAATTCTAGTAAAATATAACTGAAAATATTCAACATTTTATATAATAGAAACGAATAGGCAAATAAACATAATTCTTTTCAAATTTTGTTTATAGTCTAAATATTTTGACTATAATACTAAGTCAATGTGACATAACAGGCACACAAAAATAAAATAAACTTGTAGCATTTTATAGTGTAACTAAGATAATGTACACGTATTGTGAAAGTCACAGCCATAATAAAATGGGGGATATGAAAACTTGATCAACTTATTTACTTTTGTGAAACGGTATGAAGCACTCCAGGCAAAGGGCTACTTTACACTCAATACATAAAATGTTCGAACGTTGCTGTTTTTTGGTTGTACTGCAGAAGCAGCATCTTCTTCTGGTTCCCTTAGACGGTAGATGACTTCCAACATTACTAAGTCTGGTCGAATTTGCAATAGTAGATCTGCCTTGTGGAAAGTTGTTCTTCCTTCCTCTACCTTTCCGAGGTACAACTCCTGGTTGTTTCCTGCCAGAATAGTCGCCAATAAGTTCTGTTGCTAAAATTGAACGGAATTTTAGGTGGGACAGGGGCTTTACTTTGACTCTGCTCTCGTTTGCGGTGTTTTTATACATGATAAAGCTGTTGATGATGCAAGCGTCAAGAAGGTAATAAAATATTCGGAGCCACCACCGTCTACTTTTCCATGACAAATTATATGCCGAATGTAGTTGATCAAAGAGATCTACCCCACCCATAAAGTTGTTGTAAACTTTTATAGCCACTGGACAATTGACTAACTTCCTATTACCATCTGCTTGTGTCCTCAAAACCTCTGAGTTCTCATTCGGGTCATGAATAGTGCTGATTACGCACACGGATTTTTTTCCTCTATCCTTCCATTTAGATATTCCAATATTTCCACAAATCAGTCCGTCAGATTCTCCCACAATCATCTTTTTATCTTCCTTGAGTTGATACTTAGGAAAATATTTCCTAGTCTGCCTAATTGTAGCACACGAGAAAATAACCTTTGATAATAGTTTTTTGGATAATTCAATCGATGAAAAAAAATTCTCAAAGAATAGACAGTAGCCTAATCCTTCAAATGCATACGTCAATTTCGTAACAATTCTCTCGCCTAAAGATACACTTTTGTCAGTATTGGTTTCTGCACCTTCGTAGACTGACATACCCAAGCAGTAGCCTGTCACAGCACATGCAATTACCCACACTTTGAACCCACGTTTAATAGGTTTCATGGGCATGTACTGTTTCAGGCTACTGCGCCCTTTGAACTTCACCATTGATTCATCAACGGATAAATAACGAGATGGTCTGAAGAGCAAACTAAACCTCTTGTTTACAAAGTTTATGAAGGGTCTCACTTTGTATAGCTTGTCGAATCCCGGTTGTCCTTTACTGGGCATCAGCTCATTATTGTTAAGATGTAGGCAACGTGTAATTTTTAGAAACCTTTTCAATGTCATTATATTCTGAATACGAGATACTTTCATATTACAATCCGAACTCCAGTACAATCTCATACTGGGTAACTTGTGGAAACCCATTATAATAAGGATGCCTAAAAAAGCTTTTAGTTCACCTGTTGTCAAACCTAAGCTAGTGTTGTTCTGAAAAGCATAGAGATTTGATTGCTCCACAACGTATTGTAAAAAGATTTTAGTTATTACACAGTAAAATATGTGAACTGGTCTGTCAAAATTTATGGAGGCAAATCGGGTAATTCCAAATGGCTGGATAAAATTATAGGACTCAAACTCTCCTGGTGTTTTAGAAGTGCGCTTCCAACTGTATGGACCAGAGTTGTCATTGTCAGATGATCCAGTACCGTCTTCTGTTTCGCTTGTACTTTCCTGAATTGGAGAAGCACCCATTTCATTTTCGTCGTCCCCAGACGATAATGCTACTTCATCATCAGGTGTTTCATTTGATGTAATATTACATGGTAAATTATCATCTGCATCGTCGTCGCCGCCAGCATCGGAATTTTCTGCCATGTCATCTGTAATACTTGCTAACAGATACTCCACATGTTGAGGGTTAGTCAAATCATATGTTTTAAGTTGATCCATCTTACGTTGAGTAAATAATAATCTGTAAATAATATTTTGCAAAAAAAACTGCCAAAATTCCGCACTATAGATGTATAGTGGTACGTATACGTACCACATCTATTTTACTCCATAAGCATAATGGTACGTAAACGTACCACTTTTTTTAGAGAATTATATTATCTTTGCTAGACTTATTTGCTGCAAAACCCTTTGCCACATGAAAACTACATAATATCAACCATCAACCCACAAAAATGCAAACAAAAAGAAAACAGGTAAATGATTTTAAATAATTTTTAAAATCTCGCCAGAATTTTGTAAACATAACCTCAAATTCCGCATTTCTCAAATTATACTAATATTTAATTATTTCCGAGTGTTTAACTATTTGTTACGATGCATGCAGTTAGTTGAGTAGTAATTGCAGCTACTGAGTTGATTTCTAGTATCACATTTTAGTACATAGAAGTAAAATTACTAATCTTACCTTTTAAACGAAGTAACACCCACTGGTACACATTTGAACCGCTTATTCATTTTGGCAACATTTATCGCGCTAAATTCAAATTATGGTACACATATGTACCAGGAACTGTTACTTTGATGGCAACAGTATATAAGGTCGACATTTAATGCATATTCAATAGCAAATTAGTCCGTAAGAGCTAGTGGTACATATTCGCACCTTTATCCTATAAAGGGTTAATAATGTAAACAGTAACGCACAAAGGCGCTTGAGGACTCTCACTCCGCAACGTCGTATAAACAAAACACGCTATCGTGTCAAGGTGCCCTTTCGTACTGGAGTGGAGTAGGTCCATTAAGAAGCTATATAGCAGTACAAGCCAATAGGCGCAGGGTTAAGAAAAATTCAAACAAAGTTTACGCATGCAGACTGAGAGTTCGCACGCTCCCGCTGATGGGTTAAGACATTTGGGCCTTGCGAAGCAATAGAGATAGTAATCGTGACGTACTTCCGCCGTGCGTGGTTCCAAACAAATTCCCTAACAACGGTTGTTATGGTCGTTAACCTGTAGTGAACGCATGGTGTCGGCAGTTTTCTCGTTTTATACCTTTTAATTTGCTTTTAACGAAATAATAATGGTGATGTGAAATAGAAGAGGTAACGGGTAAGATAAATACATTAGAAGTTACATTTTGTTTTCAACACATTCAAGACAATTATGATCTAGTAATGCTGTATACTGGTCTTCCAAACAAAGACATTTTTATGGTACTCTTGAATTTGTTGACTAAAGTAGAACGATCGTACTATTCCGGATGGAATGTTGAAAGGATCGAACCAGAAAATCAACAATTGATGATCCTGTACAAACTGCGTTTGAACACGCCATATAAGGACTTGGCACAACGATTTCACTGTTCCACGGCAACAGTGTCCAACATTTTTACAATGTGGTTCCATTTACTGTAAGAAATAATTTTTAAAACGTTAATGGCTAATTACCATCTCGTATCGACAATGAAGCGTGTATTCCGTCTTGTTTTGAATTGTTTCCAATACCAGGATGATAGTGGACTGCACAGAAGTTTTTTCAGAAAAACTAAGTTCGATATTGAAGCAGAGAGAATTGTATTGTAGCTTTAAACGTAGGAATACCTTACAAGGACTTGTTGGTGTAGCACCAAATGGAGTTGTGACCTACCTGTCCGATTTATATCCAGGATTAATATCGGACAAGGTAATCGTAGGGCACTGTGGTATTTTAAAAGTTTTTGAAGAACGGGATTTAATTTTAGCAGATAAAAGATTTTTGATCACAGATATTTTACCGGCCGGCGTATCTGTAAATACACAACAATTTTTACTGCAGCCACAATTTACTGAAGATCAAGTAATTCAAACAAGAAACATTGCAAGAGCCCGTATACATGTTGAACGTGCTATAGGTAGAATTAAAGGGTATCATATACTGGACCTTATACCTCGGAAGTAGGTATGGGGGCACTTGAGCGTGGGAAAATTTTGATAAGCGTGGGAACTGGGTCATCTCTTATCATCGTGGGAACTGGGTCATCTCTTATCATCGTGGGAACCGGAAGCGTCGACTGATAAGCGTGGGAACCGGAGCAGGTAAAGGTAGGTGTACAGGTATGCAGGTAAAAGTTGCAGATAAAGGTAAAAAGTGCATTTACGGGGTTGAAAGTGCATTTAAAAGTGCATTTAAGGGTTCAAAGTGCATTTAAGTGTTAAAAAGAGTCATCTGTAGGTGTTCGAATTGCGTGGGAAAATTTTGATAAGCGTGGGAACCGGGTCATCTTTATTATCTTATCATCGTGGGGACCGGAAGTCGACCGTGGGAGCCGGAAGTGTCGACAGATAAGCGTGGGAAAATTTTGATAAGCGTGGGAACCGGGTCATCTCTTATCATCGTAGGAACCGGACCGTTAGCAGAATGGGGTCGCGATTAAAGCGTCACAACAACATATTAAAGAGTCACTGACCTGGTCTTTTTTAATAATGTCTGATTAGATAAAGATGTGTGTTAGTTTTAATCTGTTAAAAGCAAAGTATTACAATTTTATATTAATTATTAATTATTAGTAGCTCGACATACAAGATAAGGTATCCGGAAAGTGCATTTAAGGAAGAAATGCGAATCAAGGTGACGGATTAAATGAATAAAATGATAATTAGGAGCTGCATGTGTTTTTGTGCATTCACATTACCGATTTCATTGTAAAGTTTTTATGAATCATTCGACTATATAATATGGTAGTATATATTATTCTAGCCGAAACCTCAGCTGCGAACTTCCGCATATCGAAATTCTTTATCCGTTTAACCTCTGATCACTTGTGATACAGCGGGAGCTGTTTTTAAAATGCGTAATGAGATTACTTTTTATCGCATGCATTATGAACAGCTTCATATAGGTAAGAAAGGGGAAACAATGTACTGGCTTACACGTACCGCTAATTAAACTCTTACCTGCGGAGCCTCCAGTCTTTACCGTTAATTTAGAGTAAAACTTGTACAATCTGTCCAATTTTATGCAAGAAGACGGGCTAAATAATAACATAGTAGTACAAAGAATATATTTATTCGCATCATTTTTACAGAGGGTTATGATAGAAGCGGTCCCCGGGATGGGTGATTCTGTTAGGCTAAAATTGCAGGCAATTAACATTTTAACCGATGTAAACGCTTATAACATACCTCTTTGCACATAAAGAATCCCATCCCTTACGTTCAACCATACCCTTACCGGGTATGGTAACGCCAAGCCCGGAATAACGGGGAGCTGTATGGCCACCGCATCCTCAGGGTCTGGACCACCCTGTGACACCACCAACAGCGCTACAGCCCTCTGTGTAAACAATCTGTTATATAATTCGTAATCAATATTATTAAACACTCACATTTTCGAAATATGCCTGATATTTACACTGCACAAGGGTGTAAACCCTGTTACAGATTGGAATAAAATATGTTTTATTTACTGCAACGTTATTATTTATATCGGTTATTACCTGCGTTTGAAATAGATGTCGACATTGTGAAAAGCTTAACCCTCACGTTAAATACTATGTCAACTACAAACGATCAAGTATTTAGCGCTATTTATATACGTCAATTTCGGAGGTGTAAGCTTAATAACATAAAAACAAGTCAACGACTTTTATGCAGTTCATAATAACACCCAATTAAAATCCCAATACAATGGTCGCTTTCTGTCTTTTAGATTCGCAAATACTGTAATGTTTGTTTGTTTAGAGTGTCTGTGATATGAGAGAGGTTGAAGTCTCGTATTAGCACTGTTCTATATATAAGTTATCATTGTTAAAGTTCTTTGCCTTATTATGCATTGCTCGAGTTCACAATGAGCTATACATATTAACCCCGAGAATGCTGGGTGTTTATTTACAAATACTAGATGGTCTAAACTGAAATTCATAAAAAAATATTAAAAATGTGAGATTAAGCGTAAAGACAGACATTTACGCTTAATCCTACCTGTTTAATATTATACTGGGTCTCTCAACGTACAATCATCGTTTTTTATAAAATTTTAGATCAAACACGGGCACTGGCAGCATTGTGGAAAACACGACTATTTCTTTCAACACGCCGTTTAACCTCTGATCACTTGTGATAAAGCGGGAGCTGTTTTTAAAATGCGTAATGAGATTACTTTACATTATGAACAGCTTCAATTAATTCGATTTTATATATTATAGAACAGTGCTAATTAACCTGCGAAGTTTGTGCATTCACATTACCGATTTCATTGCAAAGTTTTTATGAATCATTCGACTTGAAAAGCCCCGTATGCTAGATAAAGTGCGAGAACCTTATCTTTTGATAAGACAGCGTTCGATTCCATCCATACATGTCTATCTCTGTCTATCTCATGATACATTCCCATACAAACAATAACAATATGCAGGATGTTATTACTATCTGTCATGAGTGGTACTTTGACCTCATACGATAAGATAAATAGGATGGTAGTTGTTTGGAATGAAACACCTTATATTAAAAGGCATTTAGATAAGACAGGTGTAGACACCGTGTTTCACACATTTGTTTTACAAGCATTTTATTATAATTATGCAATAATACAATATGCAGGATGTTATTACTATCTGTTATGAGTGGTACTTTGACCTCATACGATAAGATAAATAGGATGGTAGTTGTTTGGAATGAAACACCTTATATTAAAAGGCATTTAGATAAGACAGGTGTACACACCGTGTTTAACACCGTGTTTGATCTAAAATTTTATAAAAAACGATGATTGTACGTTGAGAGACCCAGTATAAGATTAAACAGGTAGGATTAAGCGTGAGACTTCGACCTCTCTCATATCACAGACACTCTAAACAAACAAACATTACAGTATTTGCGAATCTAAAAGACAGAAAGCGACCATTGTATTGGGATTTTAATTGGGTGTTATTATGAACTGCATAAAAGTCGTTGACTTGTTTTTATGTTATTAAGCTTACACCTCCGAAATTGACGTATATAAATAGCGCTAAATACTTGATCGTTTGTAGTTGACATAGTATTTAACGTGAGGTGCTCTACTCTCTACTTGTAAGTATAAAGAACATATTTTTTCCTGACTGTTTTATAAGTTGTATACATATTTAGATAATGTACGATCCTCGTAAATTTTGCAATTACTGTAAAAATAAGGGGCATCTAATAAATGAATGTCGTAAACGGCAGTATAAGGAACAACATTGTCAAAATTTCCAACGCAGCGGTCCGACCCACCAAAGGGGTAATCAGGTAGTCTATGTACGCAAATTCATGTTTCCTGATTACCCATATGCCTTACCGCTGGAATATTACAAGACAAATCCTCCTGGACCGGGATCTAATTTTTCAATAAAAATCTGACAACCTCGTGCCTTTGTGTAGTGCCTTAGAATAGGCATAGTCATTTAATGGTTATAAATTACAAAGCAGAAGCTGTTGACCTCGTGCCTCTGTGTAGTGCCTTTGAATACGAGGGGCCATTTATGGTTATAAATTACTAATAGTTTGAAGCCTTGAGCGGGTGATCGGCTGTTTTCTCACCATCAGGGCCCTCACGTAGGGAGAGTACCAACTCCGAGTGTTTGTAAGACTCATGTACAAAGTGGGCCGTCACTCATAAAGGAGTTAGGTATATACAGTGGGAGAATTGCTGCCTGTTGGATGTAAAGAATCACCTGTTCGGTTTCTTTTCTGCTTCGGTCATTTACAAACTATTTAAGAAGAAGAAGAACACCGCTGTCAGATTAAATTCATAGCATTATACAAACTCTTATCTCTTGGCGCTTGCGGTCAGCCTTGCCGGTTTGCCTAAAATATCTCGTTTCGCTTATTATGTCTCTGGAACACCCTCGAGTAATGATGGATATAGAGGTAAATAAAAATACAGTAATAATACAATTTTTTATTTTATTTAGCTATCAATACACTTCATCGGCCTTAATTCCAACATGAGGAACTATGCTTAAACATGTTTTGGTTTTTTGGTGTACCCATAGGGCACTGAATCGTAATTTTCTATGATTCTACGTTTATTAAATGTAATTTTAAATGTTTTAAATTCGTCTTTTGTTACTATCGTATGGTCCGTAGTTCTACGAATGTTTTTATTAAACAGAATTACCTCCTTGTCGTCTTTACCCATATTTATTATTAGATCCTCTAAAACACCCATATTAACTTTTTCTAGATTTTTCTGCGATAAGGTAATACCTTTAAATTTACAAATCTCTGTATATTTTTTTGTTTCTGGCGAATAAACCACATAGGCGTATGTTTTAGGCCCTCCTGTTACAAAATTAGTTATATAGCTTCCTGGTCCATATTCCTCTAGTTCATCGGTCAGTTCACCTAGGAAGTTGCCTGATGGGGGTTCATAGTGATTTTCCTTGGATATGTACTGGAGCGAATCCGTATCTCCGTACAAAACCCTCTCCCCCAATTTTTCCATCTCGTTATACAGCTTGAGTCGGGCTTGCGCAGTCGTGAAACAGGCTATTGCCACATTTACAGTCGATAAGGGCTCAGATGCCTCCTCTTTGTGTACCCAATTAACAATTATAGCATCTTCATTAACAGGATTTATATGACAAACATTGATTTCAGGGTTGGTTAAGAGCGAGTACAATTCAGCAGGATCTGTAATTATTTCTGTCTTGGGCTGATTTTCCCGCTGACCAAACTTACCCCAGAACGAATTCAGCATAAGTTTAGCCAGGGAGCGTAAACCAGGGTTTTTTTCTATTTTAGTAGGGTCTAGTTCTATACCCTCGATTCGAAAATAATCGTCTATATATTGCCTTTTCTGCTCCTCAGTCGAACAGTCCGGAGGCCATCCTGACGCCTCTTGTTTAATTTTCAGAAATGTGTCTATAAATTCTGTAAACAGACCCGTTCGTACCGTATATTTCCATATTTCTTGAATTTTTAAGATTTGGTATCCTCTGCTGAGAGCTGCTCTAACCTCATCTATAACCCAGGTGCCAATTAGCGCTCTCTCGTTTTCGGTGTGAGTACATATCTCTTGATCGGAGTTTACAGCGCATGTACGACAGAGAGAGAACAGCAATTTTTTATTTTCTTTTATTGGTAAAACAGGATGATATAAATCTCGAGGTGGCAATATAATACATTTAATTAGCCCCTCTGCTCCCTGTTCGAGTTGTTGCGCACAATTTTCATGACCCACATGTACATCAGGATGGCCAACTGGAAACTTGCCGTATTTGCACACCCACGGATATAAACTGCAGAAATCTTTGTAGTGAATTTTTTCTCCATCTGTTATCTCGTGTTTTAATTTTATTGCTTCGGTTCTGCCCCCAAAAAATGCCTCTCTCGGATTCAATGGTAGTGATGTAAGAAGGGAATGATCCTCTAATTCTGCCTGATGTCTGAACTGACACTCCCACATTTCAATGACCTCATATCCCTGCATCTTTAACTTTTTAGTCTTGGATATTGTTCTGTCATGGCGATTTTCTAATGTATCTGCTGGATCATCGTGTAGAGGTTCGCTTCTTTTAGTTTTCATGCAAATTGGACATCCATGATAGAAACAGCCATGAAACTCGAATATTTGACGGGTTTGTTCACAATATCCGTCAACTTTGAACCCGCCCACACAAGCCTCTCTACCACGAGCAGCGTTTTGTATAATTATTCCGCGTTGTTTTTCTTCGTGAATCAGCCATTGTAGAGCAATTTTAGACTGGTTATCGCTTAATCTGTAACCCCTGCGCGGTATGATTCCTATCGTATTTGGTTTAAGAAAATTGCGGCGATATACTAAATTACATGCCGAGGCTATAGTTGTTGCTTCCAGGAAAGGCTCTACATTACACCGATCGAGAAACATTTGTCTAAATTTCAAACAGCCTGCTTTCAGAATTTGCACATCGGAAATACAATATTCAACTAGTTCTTTTTGCATATCAAACATGTTGTTTTTGTGTTCGTTGTGCCATTTTAAAAACAGCTCTAGGTCTTTCGGCTTCAATCGGTCGGGGTCGTAATATTTAGCCTCCGGGAGTGTTCCCACATAATTCTGATTTGCTTGAGTGTTAAATAAATATGGGAAATACCCCTTCTTGAAATTTTGACCTAGTGCAAAGGCTTTAGGCAGTGCTGCTAGTGCCATTGGAGAATAGTTCAGCGAATCTAGAAATTTTATAATATCTAATTGCATGAGTATGATTTTCGTACCGCGCATAATGAGTTTAGGTTTTATATTTAACTTAGAATTTAGAATATATTTTAAAATAAACTGGTGGTCGTACGCCTGTCCGTTGTGGGCCAGCACAACAATTTTTTTCTTAACTCTAAGAGATACAGTATAAAGTCCTCTACACATTTATCTCCTTTCAAAATTCTTTGTCGAAATCCACATTTTTGACAGAAACACAACCTATCCTCCCCTATGCACACATCACATGTCTGTTCAAATACACAGAGGTTAGGTCTGTGTACATTATCGGCTTCTAATCGCGATTCTAAATCGTAGAAAATATAGACACAGTCTTTTGTGTTGGGTTTCCGATTATCTGGCTTTATATAACAGAAATGACCCATTGGCATATAGGCCTTGCACATATGGCAATAAATTTCGTTGCAGGTGTGTGCCTTACTCTTGCGTGATTTTAAATTGTATGTCTTGAAACAATCGGGGCATTTTCGTACATATTTGCATATTGCGGTATGCTTATCGAAACAGGTTTGGCCGCGAAATGATCTGTTGCAGTCATCACAGGTAATCTCCATCTCTTGATTCGGACAGGGTGGTGATTGGCGACAACATGGACATGATTCTCCACAGCGATGTCTGTCCTTGTTATTGTAGGGTTCATGGCATCTTTCACAATAATACACACAACAAAATGCTGCAGTTAGGGAAGTAATAACATTATAATGTTGTTCGTGGTAGAGTAAATTTAATTTATGTAGTGTTTCAGGCCCTTCAAATAGAACTGTTCGACCCTTGTCACCGCACTTGTATACACAGATGGTATAGTCCTTTAAATATTGTTGAAACTGTTGCAGTTCTGGGATGCCACATCCAGCTTCAGGTATAATTACTCCTGTATTCTGTAATAGTTGCTGTGTCCTTTGCGTTTGAATTTTAGCTATATCGCGCCGAATTTCTCTATACTTTGGATCGTGTGACACATGCGCAATGGCTACTACAAGAGCTCTCGGTAAACAGAGATTGTCTTTGTTTTTGATCTGTATGATTCCTTGTCGTTTAGCGCACTCCTCATCGTATGTCAAATATTTTCTGCCGCGGCCTCGACCCGCAGGTAATCGAACCGATGTCACACCCAAACAGAAGGTATTCGTACTAAATCCTTTGGAATTGGATTGATACACTTTAAGTACCAAATCCCAGACATCTCCCCATGTTATTTTGCTAGCCTTCTTAAAATTCAGCCACCCCGGTCCGCGCTGGAAGGAATCATCGCAGAATGTTATCCCCACCTGGTCATCGGGTAATAAATCGCGCATCGCATAATTTACAATTTCCTTGACTCCATCGCGAAGATTTTCTACAATCTTTCCGGGAGCTTCAGCCTGTGGTTTTAATTTAAACTCGACATGTCGGCCTTCGGTGTTGAACCGCTTAATCTTCCTTCTGACGTCACTCTTGATAATAAACTTGGACATTTTAGAGACAACCGTACTGGTCGATAACTGAACAGTAATAGCGGCGAGTCGCCCGCGAGAACTGTATTTATATCGCAGCTGGCTGTTTGCACGTACCGCTAATAGATCCATTACTTCCGAAGGCCCCCTGTTCGTAGCAGATTTGTGCTAGTTTTGCATAAGAACCAATGTTAAATTGATCATTTAGTGTCTGAAGTCGCATAATCTCATAAGAATACATGTAAATCGAGGCACAGGAGTAGAATTGCTGTCGCAGATAGCTTGCCTGGCACATCCTGTGTGCGTTGAGGTTAGCTGGCGCCCCCCGTATCTCGATTACATCCGGAGATGCGTACCAGCAGGTAAATAAAACACTAACATTTGCTTAAATTATTTATTTTGTAGATCTCGTACAAAAATTCGACTTACTCTATCATTAACAGTGTTTCTAATAGATTTTAGATGTGAGGGTGCTTCTTCAAAATATTCATCGACCTGCCCTGTCTTCGTTACCCGTACACATTCTTGCAGTATTTTGTAGCTATCGTAATCAGGAGCCACTATTTTTCTAGGATAATACTCCAGATTGTTAGCATCCATTTCCTCGCCCCCGTTAATAGCATTAATTATTTTCGGGGTCGAATCATAGATTTTATTATCAACTTGGATCCACACGTGAAAAACAGGTAGAATATTATCATACACCATTAGGCCATGTATTAATCTCGGATTCATGTTTTTACATTTTCGTAATTGTTCGAATAGCATTAGACTTGCGGGTAAACATACCCCGTACATTTTCTTGCTTATAAATTCTTGAGCAATCACTTCGCTGATAAGACTTGAAATTTGATGTTGGTTCATATTTTAGTTGTTTTTCTCACCGCCCCTGACTGTTAGACTGATAGTGATGAGTCGTCCGCGGGAGCTGTATTTATATCGCACCTGGTGGTTTGCATGTACCGCTAATTGAACTATTATTTCCGGGGGCCTTCAATAATCCGAAAACTAAACACGAACAATAAATAATTAGCAAACTACAATTATTAACAAGCGCCGACAGAATCGCCAAAAATATAGCCCCAGGGACCCCAAAGACCAACAAACTAAAAAATTATTAACCATTTTATCAGATTTTCGATTACATAAAGCTAATTCGGTATTTAAATACAATGCAAAAGGTTCTGACCCCGAGGGCCCCCTTGGAGAGGGTACGATTTTTTTAACAGATTAAAACTAACACACATCTTTATCTAATCAGACATTATTAAAAAGATCAGAGGTTAAACGGATAAAGAATTTCGATATGCGGATTTAATCCCTCCTACCGTCACCTTGATTCGCATTTCTTCCTTAAATGCACTTGCCTTAAATGCACTTTCCGGATATCTTATCTTGTATGGCGAGCTACTAATAATTAATAATTAATATAAAATTGTAATACTTTGCTTTTAACAGATTAAAACTAACACACATCTTTATCTAATCAGACATTATTAAAAAGATCAGAGGTTAAACGGATAAAGAATTTCGATATGCGGATTTAATCCCTTCTACCGTCACCTTGATTCGCATTTCTTCCTTAAATGCACTTGCCTTAAATGCACTTTCCGGATATCTTATCTTGTATGGCGAGCTACTAATAATTAATAATTAATATAAAATTGTAATACTTTGCTTTTAACAGATTAAAACTAACACACATCTTTATCTAATCAGACATTATTAAAAAGATCAGAGGTTAAACGGATAAAGAATTTCGATATGCGGAAGTTTACAGCTGAGGTTTTGGCTAGAATAGTTGTTGTGACTCTTTAATCGCGCGACCTCATTCTGATAACGGGTTCACAATTACCTGGCTTCAATTTCAATTCGAACACCTACAGATGACTCTTTTTAACACTTAAATGCACTTTGAACCCTTAAATGCACTTTTTACCTTTATCTGAACCCCCGTAAATGCACTTTTAAATGCAGTTTCAACCCCGTAAATGCACTTTTACCTTTACCTGAACCCCGTAAATGTACTTTTAAATGCACTTTCAACCCCGTAAATGCACTTTTTACCTTTATCTGCAACTTTTACCTGCATACCTGTACACCTACCTTTACCTGCTCCGGTTCCCACGCTTATCAGTCGACGCTTCCGGTTCCCACGATGATAAGAGATGACCCAGTTCCCACGATGATAAGAGATGACCCAGTTCCCACGCTTATCAAAATTTTCCCACGCTCAAGTGCCCCCATACCTACTCTCGGAACCTTTTACTTGTGTCAAATAAAATATGGAAAGTTTGTGCAGCACTGACAAATTTTCAGTACCCTTTCAAAAGTGGTTTACAATAAATCTAGCATTTTCTTTAGATTATACAATAAAATAAAAATACAATCGTTGTTTATAAGATTTTATTTATATTTTAATAATAAGAATACGATTAATTTTCCATATTTGTAATGCGATTCAGAAATTGATTGATATAAAAATTATTAATAACATGAAAGTTATTTTGCCAATTTTCATCTTTTTCGATGGACTTAATAATAATTTCTGCTGGTATCCACACTACAAGGTAGCACTTCTTTTTATTTAAAATATACAACTGGCTCTGAATTTGATGAAAGTAATCATGGTTATTATTTACCTTGAACTTATCATTTTCTTTTTCATATCTAATGATGTACGTGTCATCACAACCTAATACTGCACTTAAATTAGAATTTCTGTATTTAAATGGACATTTTATTTCTATAATACTGTCCTCTCCAACAAGGCCATCTAGACTTGCTCCAATAAATCCACATGGATCCCACCATAAACCAGTTTTGGTGGCCGATAATCCAGTTGCTGTCGAAAATGCTTCAACGGCACATTTTTCGTTATCATGGCCCCACTGTATTGCCTTCACACCAGCAAGATGGTATGCTCCTGAAAAGAAATAGTATATTACACAAGTTTAAAAAAGTAAAGTTTTACTAAACGAATATAGCTTGATTGAGTACGAGCGAGCGAAGAGAGCGATTAACTTAAAAAGCTATATAAGTTTAATAAAACTACTTTTCTTACGAAGTGTGTATATTTTTTCGTATTTTGTATTAGTATTTATAAACAAACATTTATATAAAACCATTATACCACATGCCCATTACAAAGGGGGCTGTGGAAATTCAAACGCATGAATAATATGTTGGTAGCGCTGTTAAGTCTATGTCAAATTCGAGGTTAGCAGGTTAGGTTTTCCGTCAGTTTTGACACAAACTGACACAAAACCTAACCTGCTAACTTCGAATTTGACACAAAGTGACACAAAACCTAACCTGCTAACCTCGAATTTGACAGTGACATTGCTATATAGTAAAGTGACATTTCTATGCACCAAAGTGCCACTTTATTAACCTTTCAGAGATAACGTGCGGAGCAATACTCCGCACCTGTTTTCTCCTAAGTTAATAAGAAAAAAAAGGAGACTAGTATAATTAATGCAATTTTTTTGTATTAATTTATTGTATTACATACAAAACTCAAGTTTACAATTCATATTCACCAAAAACAAAAAACAAATTGTTTAACAAAAACTTATAACTAGTTATAACATTACCTAAGTAGGAATTAAATTTTCAAAAAAACATTAGTCTTCAAATTGTTGACCTTCATTTGCGCAGCCTGGCAAATATTTTCGGAATGTTCTAAACAAATGAATTTTCGGCACTTGAAACACTTAAACCGGGTGGGCCCATTTTTTTTCTGTCGCACTGAAAACATCTGCCTTTCTGGGCCTCAGGGTTAATTGGTTTTAAATCCTGCTGATCATTTATACCTAATATTTCCTTGAGAAGAATTCTAATATTTCGTGGGATCCGTTCATTTAACGCTCGTCGTCGTACGTGTTCATTTAGAAGTTCCATGCCAAGTGACTCTAAAAATATTCTTCGAGGTGTCTTATCCTGATACCCTGCATTACTTTTGAAAATAATAAATGAGTTGATGCCAGCTATATTCAAAGTGGTATAGAATATGACCATGGGCCATCGCCGGGTAGCTCTGGCACAATTATAAGCCTCACACATTTTATCTACTGTGTCAACACCTCCTTTTGTTCTATTGTAATCTAAAATGAGTTCAGGTTTTCCAGTTTCCTCGTCAATAGAATCGCTTTCGAAGTGCATTGTAGATAACAAAAGAACAATCTTATTTTTTTTTTTTTTTTGGAATTTAAGAGCAAATCGTAGCTTTTTCTTGGAATCCAAACATGCTTGTTTTCTCCGGCCGAGGAACAGGCTGAGTGAACTCCAAAGGTAATTCCTTTCTGTTTTTCCTTATGGTTCCAAGAATTGTTAGTTGATGATCGGTAGAGAGTGTATTCGCCACAGCCATACTTGTAAAGAAATTGTCCATCGTCACGTTTCTTCTACTACCGGAAATTGGTTGACAAAGACGAGATAAAAGGGAGACATTATCTGTTTGCACTTTGAAGGGTCCAGGGGGTTGCTGCACAGTATAAATTTCCAATTTCGTTGTATAATACATTTTTGCGTCTACTAAAGAGTATATTTTGATGCCGTATCGATTTGGCTTATTGGGCATATAAACACGAAATCCACATTTTCCACGAAACGCTGCTAACATTTCGTCCACTGTTGTATATTCAGACAAGCTAAAGTATTTAGGTAAGTTGGAATTAAATGCATCAAATACTTCTCGAATTGGTGCCAACTTATCATGCCTCTGACGTTCCTCACGAGTAGTTTTATCGTCAAATCGAATATGACGTAATAGAAATTTGAACCTTTGAAGGGACATAGTGAGACGGAAAATCTCCATAAAGGTTCCATTCGTTCTAAACAAATCAGCCGCATTAACATAATTATTCTTTGATATTGCTGAAATATCCCAGACAGCACAAGTAGGTTCTATGAATGTGCTAAGAATATATATAGGGAATATTTAAATGTTATCAGAATGTTCTCAAATCATACCGATATGTTCTGAGAATGTTCTATGTACATTAAAAGTAGACTGTTTTGAATATTTTCAGAATGTTCATACAATATTACAGAGAATATTTTTAGCACATTCCCAGACAGCACAAGTAGGTTCTATGAATAATTTACGGAGAATATTTTTAGCACGTTCTTGAATCTGCAGTTGAAGCATTATTTAAATATAGGTATTCTACGAACATCTGCACTACATGTGATATTAAATCATAAAAATGTAATCAAAATAAGAGTAAATAAGTCATTGCGAACAATTTATTATTTACTGTACTACTTTAAATATAACACATCAGCTAGTAGTCTAGGTATTCATTATTTAACAATAAAATTAAATGACGCAATTATTCGTTTCCTTTTTTCTGTTCACGCTCTTTGGCTTTTACCAGCCACATTTTAATAGCAGCTTCTACATCGGCTGTTGTAGTATTCTTATGAATTTTTTCTACTGCACCTAAAATACAATTTCTTTGTCAGTTTCAATGATTAAGAAAATGATTGAGAGCTGTTTAAACTACAACAACTATTACAAAACACTTGCACTTGAATTAAAATCTTCGCTAAAAACGCAGCTAATTTACTCTGAAGTTTAGCTGTTACGCAGTTCATATCATAACATACAAGAACAAAAAAATAGAATCACAACTTTTCGTTAGTAAGCATTTTGTACAAACTCAGTGACTACTTTAGTAAGTTTACTATTATTTCATGTGCCAAAAAAATTCATGCAATTTATTTATTTTTATATAGAATGTATAAGAGAATAGAAATGTTATAATTAATGTCCTAAAAAAACTTACCTATTATAACACGTGAAATGGAGAGAACCGAAAAGTTTGCTTTTGCTTTGAACCCAATCCAGCTGTACTGCATTCCCAGCGTGTTAGAGAATAATTTTGTCATTATCCTCTTTACCATCACTTTGCAATTTGAGCCACCAGTTTTAGCAAGTTCATTCACCTCAGAATAAAAACCATTTATGAATTATGTTTAAAGTTTAAAGAATTTTGTAATCTTACAAATTGTAGCTCTGTGCTCTATTTTGCCTAACAGAATTAACATCCTCCAAAATTTGATCCAGTTTACAATTTATAAGGCTAAATTACCTCTAAACTTGTCTTTTAAATGCATCGTCTGCAAAACAATAACTTAAACAGATATATGAACAGTGTACTACTAATTACCTGAGAGATTTGAGTTTGCTCCACTTGGCGTAATAAATTGCGTTGATTCTACAGCATGTTCTTCAGCTCTATCTATTGAACACTTGCTTATTATATAAAATAAATGCTTAGAAACCCAAGTACCTGCAGTAGATGTTTTATTGCGCTGATGCACAATTTTCGAGGAACTACTTGCAGGAAAGTCTAAAATTATATCATTAGTAGATAGTAATATTTGACAGAATAGGAAACACATGGGCAACCATCAATGCAATACTGAAATTACCTGAGAGATTCGAGTTTGCTCGACTTGGCGTAATAAATTGCGTTGATTCTACAGCATGTTCTTCAGCTCTATCTAAAATTCCACTTGCTTATTATATAAAATAAATGCTTAGAAACCCAAGTACCTGCACAACACAAACACACCGCCTCGTTCTCGCACTTAGTGCCACTGTGGCCGAATCTGCCGCAATTGAAATTGCGCCAAGGCTCTCAACCATACTTCCCGAATACGGATTTTGTTTTCAAAAGTAAGACTGGTGTCATTAATAACGACAGATCAATAAAAAAACCAATTAGAGCAGGCGTGAAATTGAATTATTTTGAACTGGTACTTTAGCCACATCCACAGAATGACATTTTATAACGTTTGTAATTTGACATTTTTATTGTAAACAAAGTTTATAACCTTAAATTGAAACTGCAGCAAAAAAATGAACAAACATTTAATTTACGATATTGAAATTTACATAAAACTATAGGATATGTTGAAAATGTTGTCCATTTACGTCTAAACATAAACGAATTCTTCTTTGCAATCCAGCAAAAACATTGTGTAACTTTTGAGGTGAGTTGTTGATTTCTTCACACTTTTCTGTTATGCGATTTCTCAGTTCTTACAGATTATGAATCGACGTTGAATAAATTGAATTTTTAATGTAAGGCCATATAAAAAAATCACATATGTTCAAATCGCAAGACCTAGTTGGATATGGGATTTCAGCGTTCCTGCTTATTATTCTGTTATCGAAAAATTCTACAAGATATCGGAGTGTTTCCGTGGTGGTATGTGCTGTAGCACCATCTTGGTAATACCCATTTTGTATTCTTCGTCATCTAGCTGATTGATGAATTGGTCGAGTATCTCATCCCGATATCTTGCAGCAGTGAGTGTGTCTTAAAAAAAAATGGGACCCACCAATCTTCTTCGACAAATTCCAACCCAAACACCAACTTTTTGAGGATGCAATGGTTGTTCAACAAAAAAATGAGGGTTTCACTTGACCACCACCTCATATTCTGTGAATTGACATATCCAGAAAGATAAAACCAGGCCTCGTCAGAAAAAAATACAGTGTTCAGAGCTCCTTCAATGTTGAGATTATTTTGAAACCAATTGCAGAATTCTATTCGTCTTGGAGGGTCTATTGGTAAAAGTTCATGAAAACATTGCAGTTTATATGCATGACGGTTAAATCTTTTTTTTAAGATTGTTCGAGTTGTGCCATAAGATACATTTATTTGTTGAGCCAATACTCGAATGGAAGTTTTTGGCTGTCATCCATAATCTGCCGGGCGGCTTCAATCGTTGCTTCTGTTCGTCTAAGCGGCCGTCCACTTCCACTTTTACGAGCGACACTAACACTTTCTCTAAATAACTGCACAGATTTAGTTACAACGTCGCGAAAATAATTGTAATACAACACTAAATCGGGGTATTTTTCAGGAAAATCAGTCATGCAGTAATGAAGTGAATATTGCCACTCTCCATTTATTCTTACGCCAGTTCGAAAGAAACATTCAATAGCTTTCGCTTTTTGTTGTGTAGTGAATACCATTTTTTCAAACTTGAATTTTTTTCACCAAATAAAAAACTTTAAAAAATTTTACAAGAGCGTTCAGTTTGAAATTTTCATGTCAGAAATGTCATTCTCTGGATGTGACTAAAGTATCAATTCAAAATAATTCAATTTCACAGCCTGCCCTAATTGGTTTTTTATTGATCTCTCTGTACATTTATTGTAAACCCCTTTGTAGTAAGCCCAGAGCATCTCAATTGCATTATGACAGTTTCAGGGTGCCAGTCTTAGTACTTCAATATTATGTTCTTTGTGAAGCTCATCAACAAAATATACCCTCTGGTTATTCTCCAGCAGAGTATGAACTTTCAACCAGAGAGCAACTTTAGTTTGAGATTCATTAAATTCAACATTATGCTCTTTAATAAAATTTGTTTTTCTTTTTAAGCACTGAATGATGCGGAGCGTTGTCCATTATTAGTACATTGTTCCCAGGCAATTTTTCCATTGCTGACACACAGTTGATTACCAATTATGAAATTTTTCAGAATTCATTGACTTATGGTCGTCTTTGCCAGTGCTTTTACTATTAAATAGTAGAGAAAAACCTTCAAAAAAAAACTCCTTTGTACCCTGCGGAAAAACTATAAAACGGCCTCCCTCATTTTTTACTTTAAGGTTAAGTAGTTTTTTATGATCTTCCTTAATGCATCTATGAATTTCTGATCTATTTTTATAAATCCATGTCTCATCCAAAAAGACACATCTCCAGAATTTTTTAATTTAAGGTATCGTCTTAGAAATTTGATTTTTAAAGCTGTAGCGTAAGATTTTGCATCAATATTTTTCCTGTGTCAATTTTTCTAAATTTGAAACCCATATCCCAAATAATCTTGTGCAGCAAACTTCTTGACCCCGTAAATTCTAATTCGGTTTTTGCATAGGTAATATAGAAGATCATTAAGACTAAAATGCGTTCTTGCTCCCTTTTGCTTTTTGCTGGTTTTTGAATCATGTAAATTGTCCTTATTTTTAAACACATTATAAGTTATGATATGTTTTTCGGACTTTTTCCACTGTCTAGGGTGTAAATCACACAACGTTTCGGGAGTTTTGATCTACTCCCGTCTTCATGAAGAAGTGGAAAAAGTCCGAAAAACATATCATAATAGACCACTGCCAAAAAATGACATTCAGAGAACACATTATAAGTTGCCGTTCTACAGCTCTGTAAATTAAAATTGTTAAACAAAGTTCAAAAAATAAAAAGTTCTATGTACATGAAAAGCTCTTGCTAATCTTTCGTAAACTTCTTCTTCTGGCAGGTTAGGCTGCAGATCTAACAGTTCCTTTGCACACTTCAGAATGGCTTTTTTACATTTAATTTTAAAAGATTCCGTTTTTGCGTATTTATGTGCGAAAAAGAAACGCTGGCAATTTAATTTTAAATGTCAAAATGACACAAGTCGTTTGCAGAACCACCTGACGAAAATAAATTTTCTAATAATTTAAAAAAGCAGTTTTGCCAATTTTATCTTAGCCTTGAAAATTTTTATAGGCAAAAAACGTACTTTAGCAGATGTTTTCAGATCTACGTGGACCGGTACGCCTATTTCTACACTATACTATTGTGCAGAGCAGGCCGTGCACCGCGTCCACCACTACGCTCTGTACTGGAATACAGACATGGCTGTGCTCTGAAAACTAGTATACTATGTAATCATCGAAGGGGGCGCTATTTCCTACAAATTCTACAGTGCCTATACAGGGTGTTTTGGAATTGCACGGCACTATTTTAGGGATGTGTTCTCCAGCACGAAATAAACAAAAAAGTTTATACAAACATGGAACCTAAACGGCTTCGTTTTCAAGATACAAGATGTTGAAGTTAACCAAAAATTTATGAATTTTTTCAAAAATCTGGAAAACGCCTCGAGGCATTATAATAAAACTTGGTGTAGGTTAGTATTTCATAAAGTGGCTTGTTTGGCCAAAATAAATCTAGTTTATTTCCACCAGTGGCGCGCATCGGAGCCACCTCAGTTACCTTATTTTAGAAAAATCTGGCACGCCACTGTTTTTTGTAGCTTCATCCATTGAAACTATACAAAAGACCTTTTTCGAGAAAAACGGAAAAATCTGTAACAGAAATGTCGTTCATTGAACGTTAATGGGACCTAAACGGCTTCGTTTTTAAAATACAGTTTAAAGAAATTTTTTAAAAATATTTAATAACAAACAATCGTACAATAGCTACAAAACTTTTGGCTAAAAACAGAGGTGTACCAGATTTTTCTAAAATAAGTTAACTTTATGAAATACTAACCTACACCAAGTTTCATTAGAATACCCCCCGCCGTTTTCCAAATTTTTGAAAAAAAATTGTTTAAACTTTAACATCCTGTATCTTGAAAACGAAGCCGTTTAGGTCCCATGTTTGTATGAACTTTTTTGTTTATTTCGTGATGGAGAATACATCCCTGAAATAGTGCCGTGCAATTCCGAAACACCCTGGTGCTTTATGTACTTGCATCTGGCATTTTTTAAAATTTTCAAGTGACAGACAGCTTCTCCCTCACCTGCGGTAATCGTAAATTTACGGAACATACCATTTTTTAAATCTGGTATATTGACAATCGCTATATCTTCCATGCGTTGAACATTATTCACCATCGTGTCACACAGTTCCTGCGAACAACAACCACCTGCTATTCTCATTATCATAAATATCTTCACCAAGAGGAAATTACTGTCGTCAGCCTCTACTAAAAATCTATTTATTTCTTCACAGGTGAAAACATTCCATTTTTTGGGTTTATACCCATAATTTTTTCTTTTAAAAAAAGCCCCGAGATTTGAAAACTTGGAAATATCCAAATCGTCTTCAATAAACAGTGTTGACTTAACATCGAGTATTTGCACCACAAACTTGCTGGCGACTTAAACACATTGCTTTTCTCCATGAAATATCCATTGTTATTTCCGATATTGCAGTAGAATTCTTTCTCATGCACCACTCTTTGAAACATTTATATGCAGTTGGATAACGCACCTTTGACATCTCCGACAGGAAGAAGGCACATGCAGCATTTGCAGCTTCCTCAACTTCCATTTCTAGTCCAGTTTCGTCGAAATTCAATTTACAAAATTAAGAATGCAACTTTTGACAAGACTGTTTGAAAAACTGACAGATGAAAACCTTAGTAACCAAAGGCAAACCGATATTTTATTGAAATTACAAGCATTACAAATTAAATTTATCGCTTATAATTACACGAGAGCTTTTTTTATCGAAGTAAACTTTTTGATGAGAATTTTGTTGCTTGGCAATTTAACGAAAAAAACTGCATTTGAAAAAATTACGAGACCGATCGAACAAAGCCTGCAACCTGTAAATTAAAAAAATCCTTACAACTGCCGCGACGGGACGACTACGGTAATGAGCCCGGCGAAGGAGCGAGATTGGTGCGGACTGCTTATGTCATCTTCGCTGTGCTGGGGTTCCTGGCCTTTGTATCGCACTATGGGGTGCGTGTCAGAAATCGCTGGAGGATGGGGCCGGATGTTTCTAAGTCCGTGGAAGTTGGCTCTGCTTCGCACAATGGGGTGCATGTCAGAGAAATCGCGGAAGAATGTATGCTGCAGATCGAGTGTTGAAGACCGAATGCCAAGAACGAATTGCCCTCTCTGAAAACCTCCCGTGTTTATGAAGGGCGCAGCCCTTTGTTGTGAGCTTCCTGGACGTTCATTGGTCCGATAGGAAGGGATGACTGCATGTTTTTCCTTGTATTTTGTAATTCCGCGGTTAAGTCCGCGGCGCAATTAATTAGCGACTTGATTGGTGTCGCAATGGCTGGCCGCTGAAATGTCGATTCCAATGATCCCCATTTGCTAGGTTTTGGCGGCCCCAAATTATATTACGAATTTCTTTCCCCGGGCTCTGCGTGTGAAATTGCCTAAGTATGTGTGTTTTTATTTTTACTGGCATTTCGTACCCTGTGCGCTTCAAAGTTCTCCTTGCTTCTATTGTTTGCGCGTTGAATTTATCTGTATTTTGAAACTAAATAATATTGCATTGGATTTTTCCTACCACTAATTTAAATTTTAATTTGTAATATTGCTACATTAGCCTGATGTATTTGGTCTTTGTTCCCAATATCCGTTAGAAAACGCGTCTTTGTTTAGGCCTCGGCTTGCTTTGAATTTCTGTCGCTTCTTGGGCAAATTTCGCCCGTATGCCGAGCCGCGGCGATTTCTCCGACTGAGGAAAAACATTGTAGTGCTTGGCTTGTTCCCTTGTCAGCAACTTGGGAGTACTTTTATTTGCTGGCGGCTAATTTTTCCTTGTGATAGGTACCATATATGTGTAGTTTCGTTGGGGCGCACTATTGATTAGGAGCGTTTTTGTAAATTAAATCATAGGTTTCGATTGCTGCGGGTTTGGGCTGCGTCCACGGGCCCCGTTCAATGAAGTTTTATTGGGGTTGTTTCGCTGCACTTTTAAACTGGCTTGCTGGTTGTAATTTTTATTATTTTATTTCTGCAGAGGTTTTTGAAATTTGTGTAGAATCGGGGCGTTTCGGTAAACAGATGTTCTTTGTTTCGCCGCCGTCTATTTGGCGACGTAAATTTCATTTGTTAACACGATCTGTTTACCGATTCATATTAAGTTCTAATGGAAAAAATAGGACCTTCTGGAAATTTTATCGAAAATAAGTCTACAGTTCTCTAGCACAAGCTGATGCTATGTTAACATTTCAATTTTTTTGTCTTTGCTGTACATGGTTGTATTAAAGAATTACAATTTTATGGGTAACTCAACATATAAAAACAAATTACTCTTAATTTGACATTAAATAACTTGACTACTGTTTTCACCACAGACTATTCTTTTAAAACAGTGGAAGGTTAGATTTGAAATTTAGTGTATAGTTGGTTGTCTATAGATTGCAATAGAACAATGCATTGACACGTTTTTTAATAAAAGTATACATAGCTCGTATGTATACTAAGAAGAAAAATTCTCTGTAATGTGTTCCGCTACAAAAGTTGCCAGATGGACATCAGCTGTTTTAGTTGCCCCCTCAAGACCATTGAACTTCTTAAAACTGGCCATACTACTCAAAGTTTTTTTTTGTGTTTTTAGCTAATTTTACAGGAGCAGCACTTTTTTATGTCGTAAAAGTGGAACTAATATTAATGTTTTTATTGCAGACTAGACAACATGCTTCATTAATTGTCATCCCCTGCCTTTACCCATTCCTTAAATACTTCTTTGGTTTCCCAGTTTTTTTATATTTCTGGGAGTATTTCATGCCCTTTATTGAACGTTGTTCCGTGGATGTACCTTCTGCACCACATAAATAATCAGTCTCGGTGTCAGTGTCAGTATTAAAAACGCCATAATGTATGTACTTCCTATTTAGATCTTTTTAAAAACTTATCAACTTATTTTAAAAGCTGGATAAAATTATAATTCAACATATTCAACATACACTAGACACTACACTAAATAATAAACACAAACCACATTATAGGGGATTCCCCTAGGGGGAATCATATAAAATTTATATAAAACTAGCGGACCCGACAGACTTTGTCCTGATCGCTGCCTGCTATTAGCGGGTTCAGTAAACGTTTTGTCGGTATTCGAATTTTCGATTTTTTTATTTTTCAAATTATTGGGGGTATGGTGGAGGGGGGGGGGGTGAAAATTTGGAGTTACATGTTCTGATATACGAGAAATGTTAAAAAAAAATTAAAAATTTCGTCAAAAAATTTTCCAAGAACCCGATTGCAGCGCCAGCTACCGGGTCCAATTGTTAATCTAAACAATCCAGGAATCCACTCAAACACACAAAAAATGTCATCGAAATCGGTCCAGCCGTGTAGGAGTTCAGTGACATACACACGTGCAGAAGAATTATACAGTGCGTATCAGCCAAATGGAATAAAGTCAATATTTCCATATTTTGACACTTGTCACTGATATGCCGAAACACGTCAATCGTTGTTGATTGTAGTGGATATTTACGGCCTATTGGTTGCTCTAATGGCTCACGTGACTTCTGTCGGTGACGTCACCGATTTTTTTTAATGAGACGGTATGCCAAGTGGCACATCATTGGAAAGGGCATTCAAAGGGGAATTCAGTACTGTGTCTGGTTTTTGAATCTCATTCGAAATTAACGAGAAAAAAATATTTCGAAAATATCAATTTTAATAAATACAAATAAATTACAATTACAGTTAATGTAAGAGATGCTCAAAATGTTCCTCTTGTACGCCATGGCAACACTTAAATAAATGGTGTGGTTTAGATTTGTAAATAGTGGTCTTGAGATAACCCCATAAGAAAACATCTAGGGGATTAGGGTCTGGTGACCTCGTTGGCCATTCTAGCTGTCCTCGCCTTCCAATTCAGCGATTTGGAGAGACAAGATCAAGGTATTAGCGGACATCACAATAGTAATGCGGTGTTGGAACCATATGTCCGCTGGTATTTATGGACGTCTTCTGTTGGGATACAAATTTCTCAGTGACGGCATTACACGATTTTGAAGAAGAGCCAAGTAATTTGCACCATTAAAGTTCTCATTCAAACAGAATGGGCCAACGATATGGTATCTTATGATACCTGCCCAGACATTCACCTTTTCAGGTTTTTGGGTATGCGTCTCTCTCATCCAGTGAGCATTTTCTCTGGTTGAATAGCGACAATTCTGACGATTGACATGTCCGCGGGTTTTCCTCAAATGTAAGCATAACATTTACTTTTGTTTCGTCGTACATGTCCAAGTTATCTAAACTACTTGTTTGCTAACTGTACGTTGAGATATGGGTGGTAATTCTGGAAATTTCTCCCTGAAGAGGCGAACAATTTCGGCTTGAGTACATGTTCTATCTCCATAATCGATCATCATCAGTATAGTTATTTTATGAATTTCAGTTAAATACACCATCCTTGCAGTAAATCTAAACCGACGACGATTTTCAAATTTACTTTTGACTGACTTTCAAACTGACTTTGACACTACTTTGAAGGTAGGTACCTACATTGCATTTATTAAAAGTGATATTTTCGAAATTATTTTTTTCCTCGTTAATTTCGGATGGGATTCAAAAACCAGACACAGTGCTGAATTCCCCTTTGAATGCCCTTTTGAATGATGTGCCACTTGCCATACCGTCTTATTAAAAAAAATGTCTGTGACGTCACCGACAGAAGTAAGAGAGTTTAATTAAAGTGCTGTGCGTACATATTTATATATCTATATATTTTATTTTTCTTGTGAATTATTTAAATTTGTATTCCTTTTACGTGGTTTTTGTTTTTGTATCGTCATATGTATTTTTATGTTTCATGTTATATTTTGCGAGTGTTTGATGTAATGGTAAAACATGTTCTACTTTATGGGTCGGAATCGTGGACGGTTACAGAACTGGTAAAGCAGAAATTGCAGGTGTTTGTAAATAGGTGTTTGGTGGCCAGTCATTATTTCGTATAAAGATCTTTTGGACCGAACAAATCAGGTGGACATTAATATAGAAATTAGGAGAAAAAGATATGGATGGTTAGGGCATACGTTGGGAAAAAAAGGAAATTGAAATTTGCAGGAAAGTTTTGATTGGAACCCTTAGGGTTTCAGAAAACAAGAGACAGGAAATACTATAGCACAACTGAGCCAAATAGCAAAGGAAAATGACAACTGGAGAGAATATACGAATACCCTATGTCCCAATAGGGAATAATGGGATTATTATTATTATTATTAGTACTATTATTTGTCAGGTCATTTTGGCACCCAACCGTAATTTAATTAGCCACTTAGGCTTCAGGGCAACATGCCCGTATGTTAAACCCTTTTAGTTACTTATTTGGCTTCATCGCATAATTCCATAATAATGATTTTGGACATATTTGGCCTCCAAGCGCAGTATTTCTCGTCATCTGGGGCACCCCTTTGTTGGTGCTTTGATAGCCGTGTGTTAACGCTCGCAAGATTTTCGAACCTTCTAGAAATTACGCTGCTTGTGCGACAAGGAGGGGTAGTGCCCATTCTCGCGCCAAAAGTCGCGTGTCTAGGAAATTCTGTGTTAGGATTGGCTGGAGCGTTTTTCCCATGAAGCTCAGGGGCACCGGACGCACGCGATTATCGCGACAGTCGGCAGGGGCTCGCTAAACAGTCTACACGTGTGAAACAGTTGGTGCTCTTGGTGCAACAAGTTGTCGCAGGAACACAGCAACGTGCCGATTTATTAGCTTAATAACCGCAGTTCTTTGAGTAAGCGTGCGGGATAATAATCGCTGTGTCCATTTATTGCAACGGCGATGTCCTCAAGTTCTGCATAACCTAGGTAGGTCGCCGCAGACTTCTCCCGACAAGGGGACTCGTGAGTAAGCCAGCCATTTGCGCCTTCCGCATCGTTTGAGCTTCGCCGCAATGCCAAGTCGCGCATACCATTTGCTGCCAGGGAAGTTTCCCCACCTGCAAGATGGCCGAGCTAGCCAGGTAACGCTTGAAAAATAACATTTGTGCATACTGACGCTTGCTTTGATCAACTAATTTTGTGAGTATCGCATCTCGCATACAAATTGCTGCAATGCGAAGCCAGAGCGTGGTACACTCCGTGTAAAAATAGCATTTGTGCGTACTGACGCTTGCTTTGTTCAACTAATTTCGTGAGTACCGCTTCTCGCATACAAATTGCTGCAATGCGACGCCAGAGCGTGGTACACTCCTTGTAAAAATAGCATTTGTGCGTACTGACGCTTGCTATGTTCAACTAATTTCGTGAGTACCGCTTCTCGCATACAAATTGCTGCAGTGCGGTGCCAATCATAATCGCACGTTGTGGGCGGAACACTTTGTGTGATAGAGTGCAGTGAAAGTACACTCTGCTGAAAAAGCCAGTGGTGTCCGTCAGTTCGCGCGCCGTTAGCCCACTTAATCGACAGCGCCGTCAGCGCCTAAATTTAAGATTAACTATCGTTGGTTTGTGCCGCCAGGCAATTTTATCACGAACTAGTACAGGGTGTTCAGAGGTTTCGGGCCCGAATTCAGGTTTTGTTTGCACGCGTAACGGCGACTGGCCGTTGGGTTTCAGCCCACGTTTACCCATTACACCTGGCCTGGATGAGGTACCCGACTCGACTGTACGCCAACCCCTTAGGCATTAAGCGCTTTTCCCCAGCTGGGCTTAACCATTAAGTTCCTTTTAAAAACCATGATGTGTTGTAACCTGTGTATATATGTATGTATTTAGATCACCCCCAGGGATCCAATAGACGTATTAATATTATCTCCGTTTTGTTTCTTCTTGACACTATTGTGTTGGTGTATACATATTACAGGGCGACTGTGTCGCTGTGCCACTACAGCTGTGAGGCGAGGACCAGACGCGGAGGGTAGGCCTTCCAGGTAGGGGGTTGCGGCTGGCATTGTACGGCGATTTTCTCGAAATAGTTATTCGCGCATTTTCTCGAAATAGTTATTCGCGTATTTTCTCGAAATAGTTATTCGCGTAATTTTCTCGAAATAGTAATTCGCGCATTTTCTCGGCATAGTTATTCGCGTATTTTCTCGACATAGTTATTCGCGTATTTTCTCGAAATAGTTATTCGCGTATTTTCTCGAAATAGTTACTCGCGGATTTTCTCGAAATAGCTATTCAGGTACTACCCGAAGTAGTACTTGATTGTAACCCCGCCCCGTTCCGCCGTCCAGTTCCGGCAGAACGCGGAGATCCCGAGTCAGAGCTGGTGGCGCCCATTCTTTGATAACCATCAACACGTATTAAGTGACGCTCGCCCTGTGGCGTATCGGTGTTAACCCCGCCCATCTCCCTGAGCGCATTTCAGCTGGGGCCTTTAGCCTGTTTTATCGATCTTCCAGGGTGAGCGTACCACATTTCCCGGATTCGTCTAGCGATCGGTGCCTGCCCATCGGCAGGCGTCGTAAGAACCGTTTGATACCGTAACATATTATCTTATTTTTAATAAAAGATTGAAACATCTAAATGTGTTTTATTTTGCAGTAAGTAACCTTTCATGTTAAGAAAAGAGCTTATTAATTTTCTTTTAAATTTAAAGTGTTGCATGACCAAAAATTACCCCCCCCCCCTCTTTTTTCTGAAACTTTTTGTCTACAGCGACTATCATTTATTCTTGCACACCGGCGCCAAACCGTCTTGTTACGCCACTGTATAAAATTGACAGCTCACTTAAGGTACAGTCGGCGCCTTAGAAATCGGGATACTTAATATGTTGTGTTGCAATATTTGATTTATTATTATTATTTTGTATTATTGGAATGTTACTATCAACCAAAGGACAAAATATTTGAATAATTACATAACAATTAAAACCATAACAACTGCAAAATCCCAGGTTATACACCTAGAAATACATACAAAAAGTGTCATAGTATTGAGTAGTGTCCCGATTTCTAAGGCGCCGACCGTTTCCTATGACGCGGCGGACGCACGCGGCTGGCGGACTGCATCTGACGCATATCATGATACTACTACTACTACTAGTAGTATCATGGACGCATAAGGTCGACGCAAGTTTTGTGTTTTCTCTCGCGCGTCAGTTGTGTGCGATCTTTGCAGAGCCGTAACTACACCTGTTTGCGCCTGTCGCAGGTTATCAATTTGCGCCCCATATCTAAGGTGAAGAAAATGTTGATTTAAAAAAAATTATTTAAACAAAAAAGTAACAAAAATATAAATGCATTATTATTTCATATTATTAACCCCAGTTCTCGTTTAACCTTTAACGAAGAAAGTCATACGGTTTACGGGCTAAGATATCAACAGCGACCTCCGATAACGCGAGTTTATCGTCGTAAACATTAATAATCCCAAAATTTTATTCCTAAAAGTGCATTTACTTTTCAATCAAACTTGGGTAAAAACCTAGCGCGAAGGCCATTATGGCCTTCCCTCCACCATTCGGGGCACCCCAAAACCCACAGCAACTACCCCAAATGACACCGGCCATGCCTTGATGACACCAGAGCAATCACAGTTGTATTCAGGTAATTTTCCACAACAACCACAATTTTATTTCCAACCTTACCAGCAATTGCAACCCTCCAATCAGAACCCAGCCTTTCCACCCCTACCACAATCTAATAATGATTCGACGCAAGTTTCATACAAAAGAGGACGGAATTCACAAGACAATGCTGGCATGCATACTAAACATCCAAAAGTAAATAACTATTGGCTTGATGCACCCTCAACCTCTAACACCTATTCACCTCTTGAAACGGACGAAGTCAGTGAAGAAGTTCAAGACTCAAACACTGAAAAACCATCAAAACCCCCTCCAATTTTTGTAAATGGTGTCAAAAATGTTACACCACTCATACTGCTTCTAGATCAAGTAAGCAAACAAAATTACGATATTAAAGCTCTTACTGATAATAAAGTGAAAATACAGCCAAAAACGGCAGAACATTACGGAATAATTATAAAAGCCTTAGATGACAAACAAACTGAGTTTCATACATACAAGCTAAAAGAAGAGAGATGTTATAAGGTAGTTCTCAAAAACATGCATCACTCCATTAGTAGCGACGAGATTAAAGCAGAAATCGAAAAACTAGGACACAAAGTTACCAACATATGGAATATTAAACAATGCAAAACCAAGCTACCGCTCCCCATGTTTTTCGTTGAGTTAAAACCGGCACCCAACAACAAAGAAATTTTTAACATAGAATTCATTCAGCAGTGTAGAATTAAATTTGAGCCTCCTAAGTCTAAGAGAGAAATAGTTCAGTGTACAAGGTGCCAAAGATACAGGCACACTAAAAACTTTTGTCATCTAAGACCGAGATGTGTAAAATGCACAGGAGATCACTCGACGGTCGAATGTCCAAGAAAAGAAAAATCTCGCGATGTCAGATGTGTGCTATGCGGGGGAAACCACCCTGCTAATTATAAAGGGTGTACCATATATAAAGAAATTCCCTTCCATTAGGCCTAAACTTTATACCTCTCCAGAGCGGTTCAATCGCTTTCAACAGACTCAACCCGGAATATCTTACTCCCAAGTAACTAACGGACAAAATCAGCCGTCTTATAATCCTGTCCAGACACAAATTTCTCTACAACCACAACAATCAAATAATGATATACAAGAATTAAAGAACATGATGAAAGGGCTCTTTGAGAAAATCGGCACCATGTTAAATCTTTTAACAACAGTCCTTTCTAAAATCAAATAATGGATAAGCTCCTTCATCTAGCTTTATGGAACGCTAATGGCCTATCACAACATATTGAGGAAATTAAAATGTTTATTAAGAATCATAACATAGATATATTTTTGATTTGTGAAACGCACTGCACTGAAAGAAGCTACAT
This sequence comes from Agriotes lineatus, assembly GCA_940337035.1. Classification (NCBI taxonomy): domain Eukaryota; kingdom Metazoa; phylum Arthropoda; class Insecta; order Coleoptera; family Elateridae; genus Agriotes; species Agriotes lineatus. The sequence goes on from CALNHX010000273.1 coordinate 321,421, forward strand.
AAGAATACCCAACTACTCTGTTTATAGTACAAACCACCCAGCTGGGACTGCACGAGGTGGAGCAGCCATCATAATTAAAAATTCTATTAAACACTACCAAATGACCGAATACAGTAAAGATTTCCTCCAGGCGGCTAGCGTATCGATAGAAGACGTAACAGTTCCATTAACGATATCAGCTGTATATTTTCCACCAAGGCACAACGTGAAACAGGAACACTATGAAAACTTTTTCAACTCCCTGGGACGCCGGTTCATAGCGGGTGGCGACTATAACGCCAAACACATAATATGGGGATCCAGACTCGTCACTTCCAAAGGGCGTCAATTATACAATACCCTGGAAGCGAATAATATGAAATTCCTTACGACCGGTGAACCCACGTACTGGCCAACAGACAGAAACAAACAGCCCGATCTTCTTGATTATTGCATTACCAAAGGAATTCCTCAAGATTCCGTAACAGCGAAATCATGTTTTGAATTGTCAACTGATCACTCCCCAGTCTTAGTCACGTTAAATGCAACTATGACAAAAAAAACGAAAGAATCAAATTTAAGCAGTAAACACACAAACTGGGTAGCCTTTAAATGTTACATAAATGAAAACTTAACTCTCCAAGTTCCGCTTAAAACTGAGCAGGACATCGAAGACGCTGTCAAATATTTTAATGACACCATTCAACAGGCTGGCTGGGCTTCAACACCTGACTCAAGTACACAATTAATAAGCTGGGATTGTCCAATATTAATCAAACGAAAAATAGAGGAAAAACGTAGACTACGAAGGCAATGGCAAAGATACAGAACACCAGAAAACAAAAGATTACTCAACACCGCTTCAAGGGAGCTAACAGAACTACTCAACGAGAAGAAAAATGCATGCATCGAAACTTTTCTCAAAGGCCTCACCCCCACTGAAGCTACAGATTACTCCCTCTGGAAAATAACAAAGAAGATTAAACAATGCAAAAAAGCCTCCCCACCTATTAGGACTCTACAAGGAACCTGGGCAAGAAGTAATATCGAGAAAGCCCGCTCATTCGCTGATCATCTAATGAATGTGTTCCAGCCTCATCCCTCAGATAATGAACCAGAGGATGAAAATGAAATCCTTCAGTCGTTAGATGCACCTTATCAACTCGAACCACCAATCGAACGCCTCAAGATCAATGAAATTCGAGAAGTCATAGCCTCACTAAATCCCAAAAAAACACCAGGTCACGATTTGATTACTGCCAAAATTCTAAAACAATTGCCCGACACTGGAATGAGGTACCTCACTCAACTGTTTAACTCAGTATTACGCACAGGATATTTTCCACTGCAGTGGAAAGTGGCACAAATCATCTTAATCTTAAAACCAGGAAAATCTCCTGCTGAATTAAAATCTTATAGACCTATAAGCCTTCTACCAATTTTATCAAAAGTGCTTGAAAAACTTATTCTTAAGAGATTACTTCCAATCCTCGAGAATAACGAGGCAATTCCCAGTCACCAGTTTGGATTTCGCCAAATGCATTCGACAATAGAACAGATCCATAGAGTGGTGGAAAGAATCAACGTAACGTTTGAATCCAAACAATATTGCTCAGCAGCATTTCTAGACATCACTCAGGCCTTCGACAAGGTCTGGTTCACTGGTCTACTGTACAAGTTACGAAATCTCCTACCACTAAACTACTTCCTAATCATAAAATCCTACCTCCATCAAAGACACTTCCAGGTCAAAGTCGATTCCGAATACACTGAGCTCTTTCCAATCGAAGCGGGAGTACCACAAGGTAGTGTACTTGGCCCATTATTGTACCTGATATATACTGCCGATCTGCCCACCTCGCCGGAAGTCTTAACAGCTACCTTTGCGGACGACACCGCAGTTCTGGCTTCGGATAATGATCCTGTCATTGCGTCACAGAAACTGCAGACCAACATGACAGCTATTGAAAACTGGCTAAAGAAATGGAGGATAAAAGCTAATGAAGCTAAGTCCGTCCACATAACCTTCACCACCCGCAGAGAAAATTGCCCCCAGGTTCATCTAAACAACAGCCCATTACCTCAAAAAGAAGAAGTGAAGTACCTCGGGATGTACATTGATAGAAGGCTTACTTGGCGTAAGCACATTTTCGCTAAGCGAAAACACCTTGGAATGGCACTCACGAAGATGTACTGGTTGCTAGGACGGAAATCCAAACTTGAGGAGCTCATTTTCAAAGTGCCACAAGTCCAATTTTTAAATTTTTGGCTAGAGCGTAAAAACTGATTTCTCAATTTCTAGGAAGCTGATTGACACAAAAAATTTTGTATATAATATTGAGTAGTATATCTGCGGAGGATGCACTTTTCTGTAAATCAAAAACATTGTTTTCGAATTTTGTGAGCAGTTTTAGTTCGGACTTGTTTCGTTATGAAACCATAACTGGGACTGGTTGCATTTTGAAAAAAAAATGTATTCTCTAGGAACAAAAAAAAAACTTTATTGATTTTAATACAAAACAATTATAAAAAAAATGTTTATTCTAGGAACCAAAAAATAACTGTTGATTGATATACTTATAAAAGAATTAGAAACTGAGAATGAAAACGCATTATGTTAAATTTTGAATTCCGGTTCTTCTTGGGCGCAGTTACAATTTTCTTCCTGTTCGGCCTCTTCCCTGTCAACGTCCTGAGCCGTTTGAAAGTCGCGAATCAATATGTCAAAATACCACTTCAGTGTTTCGTCAAGACGCCACTCTTGTCCAAACGCAGCTATCAGAAGTTTGTTTACTGCTTTGCCTTTATCAGATAAAATTTTATGCTTCTCTGTAACAGGCTTCAGAGCTGCATTTGTCAAAGATTTTCCTCTTTTCAGAAGAGTTTTAGGTTTTTTAGAAGGGTCTTCATTTCGATAAAATACTTGAGCTACTATGGTTACTGCATGAGTTTTTGTGTTAGGCTTTGTAACTTTTTTTAAAGAAACTATTTTCTGCTCGCTGATTCCTTCGTATTTACAAAGCACAGAAAGTAGATCTTTCAGGTCGTAAACTACCCAATCTTTTCTCAATTCATAAACGTTTCCAAATTTCTGGTAAATATTGATGTAATCTGAGGGAAGAAGAATTCGATCGTTTCGACGTAATTCTCTCTCCACTCGTCCAAACACGCGATCTGCCGGTAAATAAGAGTGGCCTCTAATGGGAAATGTTATATTTTATAACTAGAACAAACTAAGGTAGAACTAATGATACAACTCCTAATTATTTCAAAAACAACTGCATCATACTGTAGAAAGAGGAACTATTAACTTTAACTTAGTACTTCAATTTTGTGTGGTAATCGGTAAAACATGGTACCACACAAAGTGGCACGTCACACTATTTGCACATATACTTCACATCCTTTCTTTGGTGTTTTCTCAGTCTTGAATGGCTGCAAACATGGCATCTGCGCTGTGTCCTATTTCCTTGTGCAGCAGTTTGCGGTATCAAAGAAGGAAAATGTCTTTGTGTTAGTCTCAACGGACTGTCTACGGTTGCTGGTCGGCGGGACTTTTTCAGTTCAGATCCAAATTTCATAACAATTTGAGAGACAACTTCGAGTCTAAATTCTTCAAAGGACGGTTTTTTACCAGTTTTTACTTGGTACATTACGTAGGCGTTGTAGAGACTCAGGTCCAATAGATGGAAAAATAGTTTTTTTTCAAAGTTTTGCGAGCACATTCTACAAAACTCACTTGCATATCTGCTTTATCTATTGCGCCCATTTTATCGTTGTATTCAATTACAACATTTGGTTTTGTTACCTTTTCCCCAGTTTTAAAATTAGTTTTACCTGTTTCCTAAGCATTTGCTGTGAAAACTGAAGTGAGCATGTGAACGACTGGTCACACCATTTGAGAGCGAGTAATTTATCTGTGTGGGCAGTAACCCATTTGCCTTTCTCAACGGGCCCAAAATCAGGCATTCCTTTTCGGTTCGAGCGTACTGTGCCGCAACCCCCAGTTTTTCGCTCCAAGAGATAATCAAATAATGTTGGGCTTGTGTACCAATTATCAACATGTAATATATGATTTTTGTCATAATATGGTTCCATAAGTGTGTTCACAACATCTCCACTTACCCTGAGATTTTCACTTCGCTTGATATTTGTTGTTGTACCGGTGTAGATAATATAATCCATAATATAACCAGTTTCTGCATCGCATATTTCGAAAAGTTTAATGCCAAAACGATGTCTCTTGGCTGGAATATATTGTTTAAATGATAATCTACCTTTGTGGAGAATCAGACTCTCATCAATCGCAAAATGTTGAAAGGGATAGAACGCCCTTTTGAATTTGGCGCGCAAGGAATCTACAACTACCCTTATTTTGCGTAGGGAGTCACTTTTCTCTAAATTTTGATTGTCTGCAAAATGTAGAGCACGTAAAGTGTACAAGAATGTGTCACGAGCACAAATTTTTGCGAAAAACGGTGTTTGAATTAGTGGATTTTTCGACCAGTAATCCGACAATTTAGGTTTTTGCACAATTCCCATCAAGGTACATAGCCCAAGAAAAACATACACCTCAGATATTTCCCTATCGTACCAATTAGAATAAGTAGAAAGTCGTTCCTTCAATAAATTTCCAAACACGTTTGTGTGTTTTGTGATAGCAGACATAACGTTTTCGTCAAAAAAAGAACAGGAAAAAGTCCAGCTCGGGAGAATCACTGTGCAGTGTGCAGTTGCAAAGTTTCGCTTACACCGGAGTCGGAATCAAAATCCAGAGTAATTAGTACAAAATTGTCGTCAAATTGCCATAATGGAGCTTGGCCACCATTTTTTTTGGGCCTCTGCAGCAAGATTTCGTCTTCCTTAGCAGATACCTGATCTTCTTGTTTCCTGGGGTCAATGTCCTGCTCTTCAGAGCCGCTTGAATCCTCATATTCACTTGGTAACTCTTCATCGCTTTCTTCTAATAAACGTTTTAATTCTTCATCAGTCAGTCCCCGTTTAGTGGCCATAATGATTTAAAGTGTATGGAAGCTCTAGATCAGTGTTCTCAAACTTTCGACATCTGTGTACCCCTTCTATAATTTTCGTAACACTAAGTACCCCTTGCCAAAAAAAAAACGCATATACTTTAATGACAATCAAAATATTTTTATATTATTCCTTTTTTAGTACATAAACAAAATAATAATAATCGCAAAATAAAATTCATTCATAATAAAATATAAATAAAATCAATAAAAGTTATATTATAAATAACATTCGGTATAATCAATGAGAAGGATGAAATTGTTTATGTTGAGACGACAGATCATCATAATTTGGTTCCCTGGTTGTTAATTTTAATCTGAGATGTGGTTCGATATCCAAAAGCCTGTTCCTTTTTTTAATTTAATGTCTACAAATGCTGAAAAAGTAACTTCGCATAGATATGAAGTTGGAAAAGGCAAGATGTATTTCAGGACTTTTTCAGTTAAAACTGGATACACATGTTGCATTTGCAACCAGAATGATGTTAAAGTACACTCCTTATGTTTATTTTTCAAAAATCCGTCTGAAGCTAATTCCAACAATTGCTCTTCTTCTGCATACGATAAACCTTCTGGCATGGATGTTGTATTAATGTCGAACGGATATCTTATCCACTCAATATTTTTGTTTGAGCCAGGAAAATAGTTTTTCAGACCCAATTGTAAATTCTCTAAATGCTGTGTTATACATTTCAGAGTGTCAGCATCAATTTTATCAGCAGAACTTGTTATAAACTCATGAAGAGAGGGAAACGAGTCCAATTCTCCATTACCAACTCTCTTTTGCCACAATTTTAATTTTGCCATGGTAGCGTTCACTTTATCTTGAACGTGAAACAATGAAACTTCTTTGCCTTGCAACAATAAGTTGAGACAATTTATAACAGAGAAAATATCTGCTAAGTATGCCAATTTACAGAGCCATTTCCAGTCATGTAAACAGTTTCTCAGCTCAAATCTATCATTAAGAAAAACTTGAAGTTCATGTCTAAGTTCAAATAATCGGTTTAGAATTTTCCCTCGAGACAGCCAACGAACATCGATATGAAAAAGAAGCTAAGTATGACTACTTCCCATTTCTTCACACATATGCGAAAAAAGTCGTGCATTCAAAGGACGGCCTTTAACGTAGTTAATGATTTTCACGCTTTCATCCAGAACTTTCTGTAGATCAGCGGGCATCTTACGTGTTGCCAAAGCCTCTCTGTGTATGCAACAATGTGTGGATATGACATTTGGGACAACATTCTGAATTCTTGCAACGAGTCCTTTATTAATTCCGACCATACTTTTTGCTCCATCTGTGCTTATTCCAACACATCTATTCCAATCAATTTTGTTCTCTTGCATAAATTTATTCATAACATTAAAGATATCTTCTCCTGTTGTGTGACCTCATAAAGGCTGGCAAAATAAAAAGTCGTCATGAATTTCTTGATCTTTTTCGTATCTAACAAACGCCATAAGATTTGCAAAATTCGCAATATCAGTGGACTCATCGACTTGTAATGCATAATAACGACTTCGAGAAATATCAGACAATAACATCTGTTTTACATTATTAGACATATCAATGATTCGTCGATGAACTGTACTATTTGAGAGGGGAACGCGGTCAAAAGTTTGTTTTGCCCTATCTCCTATCATTACTTCTGCCATTATATTAGCTGCAGGCTTGATTAAAGTTTCGCCAATCGTCTCCGCTGCACTGCATTTCGCAATTAAAAGCGACACGCGATACGAAGCTTCTAGGATTTTTTGATTGTCACCTCCTGTCCAACCCCGCATTACTTTTCGAGACTGATTTAAATCCTTAACTTTGTTTTTAAAAAAATCGATTGGTTTATCTTTGTACTGATTGTGGTTTGTTTCAAAATGGCGCTTTAAGTTGGATGGTTTCATGCTTTCATTTGTTAGATTTTCAGAACAAATGACGCAAAGTGGAATAGGCTCTTTTTCATCTCCAGTCCATGAGAATCCAAATTTAAGATATTCTTTGTCGTACTTGCGAGTTTTCCTTGCTTTTTTCTTAACAGGTTCTTTCAGAATTGAAGGTGGTTCATCCTCGTTAATTTCATTATGTTCTGTTTGTTGATTGTTACTATAATCACCGCTTTCTTTCGGTTTAAAAGTTCCAGATTTCAACCAGCGATTCATAATCTTGAATGTTAAAGATAAAAATTATATTTAGAATGAATTATCAGGGCTGACCAAAGCACATAACATACCTTTCCTATTAGAAAACGCGCACGAAAGCCAAACATACACACGCGTGCTGTAAGAGTTCAATGTGTACTGGAGTTTTTTATGCGGCACTGTTGTCTGGGCTATGGAGGGAGCAGTGAAGGAATACACGAATCACAGCGCCCGACGACGTCACGGCTACGCATACGTACAAAACCCATATATGTATTACTTAGATATTAAATATATGAAAAAACCACACATACGCAATACTAACAAGTAACGACTTTTTTTAATTATTTTTCTATGTTTGTAATCGAAAAAAGTAAGCTGCTTGTTTCACCAGGCGCAGCCAAAGCCGGGTGCAGCGCGTACCCCCAGCAAACCCTTCCCGTCCCCCAGAGGGTACGCGTACCACACTTTGGGAAACACTGCTCTAGATGTACACAGTCTGGCTGCTGGCGAACTACTGACACCACAGAACATCAAGGGGGAGAACTGCAGCTTGCATGTTAACTTGGGTAAACACGAGTCGTGGCGCCACCTGTTATTCTCCTGGCAAACTATTAATGTTTGGCGCCTTTTTTTAAACAATACACACGTCACTTTATTTGGCGCCTACTTTTACTTTTAATTTTTTTGCGCCGTACTAATCTGTTTTTATTTTTGAATAGGAAATAATATTTAGGTAGCAATAAAGACGGAATAACAAAAGAAATTAATAATAATTAATAATAATACCTCTTGATTACAAAACAATTTTATTTTATTGAATCATCAGCATCACACATCTAAATCTTAACATACTTAACTTAGTGTAATTACAAGAATAGCACTTAAAACAAATTAAAAACTACATAATATTATAATCTTATTACAAAAAATCTAAATAATACAATACAGCCGCTTAAAACTACATAGCTTTAATTTTTTTGATTTTTTTTAAATGGCCAGAAGATATTTTTTTGAGTTGCTTCTTGTCCTTTATAAATTTATATATAACAAGTCTTATACACGTGCTTATTATTGACGTATGACAATCATGGTCAGGGCAGAATTTAAAAGAACCTAGCTCATCGACATACAACAGCTTAATTTTATTTTCCAGTAAATTTTCATGACCATGATGTTCTAAAAAACTATAAACAATATCATGGACGAGTTCTGTCAAATTTATCAAGAGTTCACTGGCATATTGTAACTGGTTTTCTTCAGTGAATTCTTTAAACTGAACAAACAAATGTTTATCGCTTATTTCTTTAGAAAAAATACTTCTGTGGCAAGTCTCACAGTCAGGGATGTCAATTTTTTTAAGTAACCATCCTGCAACATAAGCCTTAGCGTAATTTTCTTCATGTTCTAAAAATGAAATATCCAATTTTTGGTGTTCATCGACATCAGTAATACTATTTTCTTTCATATTATCTGAAGGATTGTCGTCAAGATTTTGGCAGATAAAATTGGAAATAAAGCTTAAATTACTGCAGTCATCTGCCTCACAATTTCCATTCACGACTGTGGTTGTTAAATTATTAATTACAACTGTTTTTAGAGCAGCAGTAAATTGCCTGCAGGTAGGGTTCGTGTTGAAAACACCATACTGTCTCACAATGCCAAAGAGGTTCTCTAATGGATCTTGATTAAAAGATCGCAAAGGAAGAAAATTAAAATGCTCTTTTATATTGTTCCATATGAACATAATTGATCTAATTGTGATCTGCCAACCAGACACGAAAGAATATTGTTTTGTTACATCTTTTCCACTATTTAGTTCTATTAATTTCCAGTGGCTAATTTTCCTCAACATTTCTGACCAAAAATTTAAATGTTGCGAATCATGTGATAATGCACATCTAAATTTTTTTCCGTCTGTGGGTCGTGCACTTGATGAATTCAAAGAATCGAACAAATTGTCAATATCACTGAGAAATTGGGCAGTATAAATGGCCTCAGATGGCAAATCAGTGCTAGCGACAAACGTTTCTAAACAAGCAGCAACGGAGTAGCTTAACTGCTGAGCTGCAATTTTTACTTTCATTTTTAAATACGAGTCCTTAAAATTGAAATGTTCTGCTCTCAATCGTGGCAATTGCGTATATGTTCTTTTTTGTTTGTCTATATTAAATGCCGACTGTATATACTCAAACATAGCATACTTGCCACTTTCAAATTCGAGCTTGCACCGGAGGAGACAATTTCTAGTATTTTTAAGTAAATGTGGCACATCAAAAATTGTACATATAGGATCTCCATTTACAACAAAATGAAAAGGAGATGGTCTAATAGTATTTTCAGTGCAGAGTTGGCTTAAGGCTGCTTGATTAGTAGTGCCTTGGTCACAAACAGTAGCTAAAACTTTTAAACCAATCTTCTGCAATTCTGAAATGACTTCAACTAAATTTTTTTTTAAATTTACTGTTGCAATTGTTGATGCAGTGAAATAGTAGGCAACAACCTGCTTCCAACTTTTTCGTACTCCTCTAACCATGAAAACTAGTGCATGATTTGCTGGTTTTAATGTTCGTCCCAAGCCGCCTAGATCTTCGTAACCATAAATAATTTGTTTGTGCTGGTCATATTGAAACCCAGCACTTAATGACATTTCGTCAAAAAGCAGGCAGCAAAATCTGTCATGTTCGTGCATTTTTTGTACATCTTTTTGAAAATGTTCCAATAAAGAAATGTTTATACCAACTTCGAAAGGAATTTTTGATAGTACATCTTTTAATGTTCTTATAGAAGGCAACTGAAAATACTCCAAGAGGTACCTATATAAACGAGGACTTCGTTTATATATGGATAGTGCAAAGGTTTTATCTAGTACTGACCATCTCTTTGCTGAAGGCTTTTTGTTTATGTTTCGTAATTGAGAGTTTATAAACTCTTTAGTGACATTATTTAAGTTATCCTCTATATACTGAAATTTTCCTTGTTCATACAATGTTGTTAGAGTTTTAATTTTATCCCTTTGTTTATGCAGTGTAGTTTTTAATTTTGAAAGTTTTGAAAGTGCAGTGCGGTGAACTTTGTACATGATGGATTTTCTGGGTGATAATTCGCTTTTAGCAATATTAGCTTGTGTAAGAATGCCATTCCTAAAATTATTATTGTGTAATAGGAAATCGTATGTGTTTTTACTTACTTCACAATCAGGTAATGAAAATGAGCAAGAGGGAACTGATACATTATTATCAGAATGGGCAAGGGTTTCTAAGGCCGTATTGATTATATCGTTTCCATTGTCAACAGAAATTGAATCAAGAAGTTGCGCGTTAAAGATTGGTGGAAGATTGTTTCTAGCACATGGAGTTTCTTTCACAGTACAAATATTATTTACAGGTTTTTGAGGAACTGCTTTATACGATAATCGTTTTTTTGATTCATTAACAAAATCAGCCCTCAAAAAGTGATCTTCGCACAAATAAAAGTGTACAGTGTTATCAGCCGCGATGTTGCTGTTACCTTTCCAAATTGCAAGCAGCTCTGGATCTCGAGGAAATATATAAAAATGTTTATCTACTCCAGTGGGATAAGTAACTCATTACGTCACTCATTTGACACTATTTCAGTTAGGTAATGAAGCTCATTACACCACTCAGTTATGTAATGGTTTCATTACGCAACTGAGTTGTGTAATGACTTCATTACGTAACTGAAATAGTGTCAAATGAATGACATAATGACACATGCCTACTAAAATATTTTTGAAAATGACAGATCTGACATTTCTCTTAATGCACTTTTCTCAATTTTAGGCAGTCGTAGATAAAATTTTGTACAATACATGTGTGATAATGCATCATTAATATACTTGTGTGCTTACATAACTCGTGCTACGCACTCGTTTGTAACTTACACACACGTATATTAATGATGCTGGTATCCCACTTGTATAGTAAATAACTATTATTGATGTATCCGTCTTTCACTACTGGAGAATAGTACTTGTTCTCGCAGTTTGGAAATTTGCACGAGTATCTGAGCCTTCCAATATTCTCCATCGTATTACACCGTCAATGAGCACCTACGAAAAAAACGTAAAGATTAATAATATTCCTTCTTTCTAAGAGAATTAAGGAAAAACGTTTGAACTTAGCCCACCTTTAAATGGCACTCGAATACTAATCGTTGGCAAGTGGCAGCACGGCAAAACACGATCACGCAGACTCTTGCAGCACAAAATATGAAATCACAGAACATACAAGGGGTATGAAATCAACGCCAAACCACAATCACATGTGACAGCACAGAACATACAAGTGTGACTGTGACAGTTCGATTTGTCGGTAATGCAGAACATTACGCCGGTATGGCAGCTTAAAATAATCCCCCCTTGCCTCTAACCCCGCTCCGCGATGTCCTGGCAGTGACGTATTAATGTTTATTAAGGTACTATATTTATACGAGCAAACTCGTCCGCCATTTTGAGTTACTGAAAGTGGCGGGAAATTCAAATTCTAGTTACTTTCCAAATAGCATACGGTAAGTCGGAAAAACAACAATCATGTCATTTAATTTTATCCGTCTTAAAAAAGATTGGTTTTTAAACAAATAAAAAGAAAGCAGAAAAAATCGAAACGAAAACACTGTTAACTAACACGCACGTGGTTCAAACTAGAGTACTTTAATAGTACCTTAGTTCAAACAACAGTGACGAGTGACAGAACTCGATAGAACTGACAGATACAGTTGACAGCACAGAACAACCCCTACACACTGTATATAGATTTAAATAACCACACTTGGATGAAGACTGTAATTATAATTAGCATCGTAATGGAATGCACCAAGATTTAAATCAGCATGCATTGTTCGTCTGGATCGAGCAGTACGTACTCCAACGGTTTCTGGTCTTGCTTGGTTGACAGACGACATAATGCATGGTTACCGGTCAGCGCAGCCAACGGCTTGGCGCTAAAATCCCTGTGACACAAAATCTAGTGGGATAAGCTTGCCTGGTTAATAAAGCACTCTAATGTTTATGGTTTTTCAATTTTACCTGCATCCCCGTGACTGACACGCTGAACGTGCATGCCGACGAAACGGCAGCGATTCGTCCCGAGCCCGTTATGAACAAGCGTCTACGGCGAGAATTCAACTTTGATACTGGCGACAGCGCATTGTGAAAAATAAGGTGTTTGTAATTTTATGCCTAGTATTTGACGTGTGTGATGATATAACCTCAAATTTTGTCGAATAGTCAAACAAGATTACACTACTTTAGTTATTTTAGCACCGTTTAATGTGGTTATCTCATGAAAGATGATATTGAAATTATAACCATTTGAAAAACTAAAATGTTTTTATTTTAAATAAATATAAGAACATGAGTGAAGTTTTCAATATCACGAAGTCTTTTTAAAAACAATTTATTGATAAGTACATATTATAAAAACTACTACAATAGCTGTACTGCAATGTTATCTTCTTCTAATGGGGTTGGTTTTGCTAATGCTTCTCTCTTCTTCTTTATAAATTTTGTGGCTTATAGCCTTCTTTGAACCAGAATTCTTTTATTGGCAGATACAGATGAAGATGTTAATTGCCGTTTTGGTTGCTTCTCTTTGATGGCAGTCAATGTTGGCTGAATGGGTGCAATTAAACATTTAAGAGCTTTATATTCTCCAACTGAAGAAATTTGGCCAACTAAACACATTAGTTCTGCTTTCAATTGTTCTTTCAAAGTGTCGATTTGGTCTGAATCATTCACATTATTCACATTACTTAAAACTTCTACAATTTTAGAAGATTCCATATCCTGATCCTCCAAGTGAATATATAAAGCGTTTTCGTTATCTGAAAACATGAACAATAATATTACCCAAAATATCATTATTAGATATGTTTTAAGATTCATAACATGTTTTAATAATAGACATAATTAAGCTCTGCTGACGCCGAACGTACTATTTGACGAAACGTTAGCTTTAAAACTAGTTTTAAATTATTAAATACACGACCAACATCCCAAAAATTATATCTATTATCATTGTTAGAATTATTATAATGTAATTAAATTTCTATGTTAGGACAAAATTAACATAGCTAAGTCATTTTTGTTTTGGAAAAAAGTAGTCAGCGCGACATGGTAGAAGACGGCCGGCATCATTCAACCTTGCCACAGACTTGAGTACAGATTACAAAACTTAGGTAACTATTTTACCTGCCGATGTTGATGGTACATTTTGTGTTTTCTTCGGCGTGGTCCAACATTTTTTTGCGATATCTGCAAACTAGGTGTATATGTTTACACATGTTCCACTTAATACTGGAATCAAGGCATGTGCACGAATATTGATGCAAGCAAATTTCACAGTCTGCGCAACTTAACTTGCACTTGCAATCTTTCACTCTCTCTTCAACAACGTGTATGTTATTTGAAGAAGTTGATGGAACTTGCCCACTCCCCGAACTTGAAGCCATAACCAAATTTACATCTAGGCTTTCACTGACTTTATGTCTTGACCGTAGTATTTGAATTTTGGTGCATAATTTGCCTTTATAATGAACAGTAACTCTTTCAAATAGTTTGTCACGAACGAACTTCATAATAGCATTAATACCCTTATCCAAGCGCTTAACATATTTTCCATTGAGGTATAAATACTTTAAGGTTCTATGCATACGTTCAATATGCATATTAGTGTTTAGGCCGCTACATAGGCGATAGCAATAAGCCCAAGCTTCAGCTTTATTTACGTAATGGTCATTAAAATATCGAGCAAATTCTACAGTATCCTGGTCTGCTAACAAAGAAGATACAAACTGTTGTGTCATTCCTTGAAAGGCAAGGACATCTGTTTCTTGAAGCAATGTACGTAAATTTTTGTAGACGATGACCTAGGTATAGAAATTATACATTATAAATAATTTAATTTGGAATGGAACTACATACCTGTTTTTCTTTGGATACAATTTTATTTAGGTTTTTTTCCAAGCCCGGTCTACGTGCCATGTACAATACAATCTATTACAAAATAAATAATTACTATTAAACTGCATTACAAGTATTATATAAAATGAGCTCGCCTAAATTTGGCTGATTCCATAACTGTTACCCAGGCATTATAGAATGATTCGGCCATGTCAGACATGAAAACTGATGGAGTTAATTTATATCCCAATTCTTCCTTTATGCAAGTTAACATTATGCGGAGCACTTCTTCATCAGATCGATTTGAAATAAGGAAAGCACATGGGAATCCCTCTCTTAGGTCATCCAAAATTAATAAACTTATTAACTCAAAACCATATCCGTTCATTCCATGCGTTCCATCCATACATATGCAATCATTTCCAAATCTCTGTAATACCTCTTTTTGACCTTCATTCATGATAACCAATAAAAAATCTTCCTTTTTTAAATTGGGGTATCCTACAGAGTTTGTGTCTTGGGGCTTGTAAAATAACACACATCCTTTATCGGCCATTTCATTCACCCAAGCTTCAACACTGATAGCATCGTCTTTGTGTCTGATCGAAGTTGAATTTAAATTGTGACATTGTTCCACGTTGTATAAATCTCTTTTTGTTAAAAGATGTAGTCGTTCAAGTTTACAATTGGTAATTGAATCCCGAACTTCATCTAAAATTGTAGGTAGTGGTGTTTTTGAAGCAATTTTTGTGGCCAAGACTGATCTTTCAGAAGCAGTGAGGAAAAGATGTCCCAAACTTTGATCATGTCCTACATGCGACTTTGTATACACGACTTCATGAATCCCATTTTTGTTAACAACACTTAGGCCAGCAGGACAAAACCCATTAATTTTATTGCTGCCTTGTATTTTTATGTGTCTTACACCATTGCCTCTTGTTTTATATGTTCCACTTCGATGGCACAAATATTCCGTCTTTATGTAGTCCTTCATGAGTTTTTTGCCACAATGTTTTACAAAATACGATTTGCTACATTTTTCAACTGTCGATTTCCACGATTGAAATTGTTCAAAAGTCTCAAATGTAAAATTTTCAGTTTCTATTCTCATCTTCATATTACGGACTCGGCTGCGCTTCGCTCCGCCTTGTCCGGAAACATTACGACTCGTCCCCTAAAGCCATTTGAGGACGTGTTGCATACAACGTTTTTTTGTATTAGCTCTCCAAACATTATAATATGAAGTTTCAATTACCATTAACGCGGCATTATATTAGGAGGCCGCGCGAAAATGTATTTTTCGCTCCCCAAACTGGTTACTTTGGAAACTGTCTAGGATCCTCAAAATGGCCATTTAGAGGCCTTGTACTTAAAGTCGTCATGGCAACTAATGTTTGAGTCCGCTAAAATGTTGCCATGACGACTTTAAGTACAAGGCCTCTCAATGGCCATTTTGAGGATCCTAGACAGTTTCCAAAGTAACCAGTTTGGGGAGCAAATACAAAAAAAATTATATAATGTATACCCATTCAGGTATTAATTTTATTAAGTCTATAACTTACCAGGAGATAATTCCATCTCGAAACAATAATAATCGATTGCTAAAACTAACGAAAACGACACAAGTTGTGCAAACCACGTGCAAACTGGTAATTTCTTGAGATCTTGAGAATACAAATTTGAGGTTATATCACCACAACAAACGTCAAATACAAGGCATAAAATTACAAACACCTTATTTTCCACAATGCGCTGTCGCCAGTATCAAAGTTGAATTCTCGCCGTAGACGCTTGTCGTTATGACGGAGCGCGGTCATTGCTCTGGCGCCGGCGCCGTCTCGAAAAGGTTAATAAAATATCACAAACAAAAAATTAAAGTATCACGTTCTCAATGTTGAGATAAAGGAACAAAAACTAAAAAAAGTGCACTAAAACTACTAAATCAAAATAAAAACGTGGAACACATTGTACGCAGGAACTTGCGGGGTCCTAAATTAGCACTTTTCTAGATTTTAACTCCGCAAATACGTCTATTATTTCGTCATAGTTAAAATTAAGTGAAATCGACTTCTCGATTGGTAAGTACTGCTACATTTGTCAATTTTTCTTGTCCTAAAGTGGACCTCAAATAGGACTTTATTAAGCTTGCTAAAGGAACGCTCACACGTAGCAGTAGTCAATGGGAGGCTCAGAATAGTATATTAAAGTATGAGTGGATAACAAGGTCTTTAAAACACGCGCGAGTTTTCGAGCACGACGGCGTAGCCGGAGTGCTCGAAATAGAGCAAGTGTTTTAAAGACCAGTTATCCACGAATACTTTACGCTATTTTTTATTATACCTCCAATACTGGAAATAAATTACGCACTAAAAACTTAGAAATAATTTTTGTCGTGATAAATCGAGAGAGCATAATAATATTGCTACTATAGTTACGAGAATTATTTACGTTTTTGTCGCGTCCATGTACGTTGTTGCATTCAGTCGTTTCCTTGACAACCTTTAAAGCTCGGCGAGCTTTAATCGCCTGCTTTCGCACGCTCAGGCGTGCTTTAAACGGCGATTCTGATGCAGGTATAATAAAAATATTCTTAAAGCTGTCTGTATGTTAGGATAAATATTTTCAAGAGATAAGTGATACATACTTTGCAGAATTTCTAAAGGTCTCATTTCGATAAAATTATCAAGCAGTTGTTCGCCTTGAAATTTTAAACTTTCTATTTCTGCAGTAAACTCAAACGCATTCAAATCATCTGGATATTTGATTGCCTGTCTGTAGCTGTCTTTTTTAAATCTTTTAGGGTCATTGACTCGATAGCACGGCCGCTGAGAAAACCAAAATCATCTGTCACAGTATTAACCCATTAGGGACTGAATAAATAATTTTTTTCTTCAAACGGCAGTCAAATATGGCATTATGCTGCTGAATTGATGATGCTAAACTGTCAGTTTATTGCCAAGCGGCAGATAATATTATCTGCCGCTGACGAGCGGCAGATAAAGTCATTATCTGCCGCTGACGACTTTATCTGCCGCCCGTCAGCGGCAGATAAAGTTATTATCTGCCGCTGACAACTTTATCTGCCGCTCGTCAGCGGCAGATAATATTATCTGCCGCTGACGAGATCAAGTAATTTTCTTCGAATTTTGTTCACAAAGTTGTAAATAATTTGTTATAAAAACGTTTGAAGAAAAAATACTATATGTTATTCGGAGCAAAAGTATAATTATGTGGCTCGGCTGTACTTATCTGCCTCGCAAGCTCGGCAGATAACCCGTCCAGCCTCGCCATATAAAATATAACTTTTGCTCCTAATAACATAATATACTATTACTTCCTTTTACAATAAAGGAAGTATTGGATTCACCCCAAAAATTCGAAATTGAGTTTTCAACAGATCTTCACGTTTTAGAGTCCCCTGAACCCAAAAAACATTTTTTTTCATTGGTCTGTCTGTCTGTCTAAATCAAATCAAATTTTGCCCAATTATAAGATCACTGTAAAAGGAAGTTGTGTGCGTGGTATGAGTAGTTAGGTATGCTATTGCGCATAGCACGTCCGAACGGTCGGTGGCCATACTACTGGAATAGTTGGTATAAGTTTAAAAACTGAATATTTTAGTAATACCATTCAATAATTACTGAGTGCTGCTGATAATTATTATTCAATGATTATTTTCTTCATATCCGTAATAATGCGTAATCACTATGGTTTCTGTCAGTTTAATAATGACAAAAATTCAAACCGCGGTTAAAAATGTATCAAAATTTAATCGCTTGTGCATAATTTTAACATGATTATTAAAGGTTTCACCAACTGAATTTTATCTATTTATTCAGGAAATAATCACCCCGAACATCCCGCGTGTATGTAAACTAGCCTGAATAAATTTTGACGATTTTCTGTCAGAATATTTTGCTCTGAAGAAATATATCTCGTAAATTTTCCGCCCCAAAATCCCTCGTGCTACGCATTCGGGATTCTTGTTGACCGGCAAATTTACTTGACAAATTTCTTAGCAAAACATTCTGACAGAAAACGTCAAAATTTAATCGGCTATTTTAATGCATTTGGGATATTACTGTTGATTATTGAACAACGAAAAATTAATTAGACAATAAACTATTAACCATATAATGATTCTCAAGCCATTTAAAAATTAAGTACTGCTGTGCATGCAATAAAATATTGACATATTGTTAATCATAAAAAATAGATGAACAGGTGGTATACTGATAAGAGTGATAAGTAATTCTACGAGTTTTCTTTTTTATTAAACCATTACCTGTACAAATATAGGTACTGATGATTGTCAATTGTCACCAGTTTTAAGGTTTAGTTGAGCATTTATTTATGTTGCCTTTCATTAATTTAATTATAAATGTTATATCAATACTTATACTTAATTGTCGTGTTTATTGTTACACACTATTCTTTTGTTTATATTACAGAACAATAAATGAGACCAATGGGGCAAATTTAAATAATTTATTACAAAAGACAATGCACAATTGAGATGAAGATATATTTGAAACAATAAAAAAGCCAACCTGCGATTGATTACTAATAATAACAATGGTAGTACAATCGCAGATCAACCCCCTTATCATTTATACACCACGGTAGCTCTGAAATGTTTCTTACTTACCGCAATGGCCTAGCTAGCGTCAAAGTCGATGGCCTTGGGTCGCAGATTTCTATCATCAGCTGAGCTGCTGCAAGCTCTTTTAATAATAGTAAAAAAAACACAGGGCGCCAGAAATCACAGATTTCAAGAAATAAATAAAAAAATAACAAACAATTAAGTTTATTAATCAGCAGATCATGTTTGGTGGCAACATCAATAATGCGTCGGAAAATCGTTTATCACAATATTAAATAACCTGAATACAATAAATTATACGTGCTGAAAATGCAACACGCACAGCGGAAATATGTGAACCTCCTTTAGGCTCTTAGATTGAATTTGAATGCAATTCACTGAAGGGATAAGCTTATCACTGTCTGTGTGTATTATCCGTTATCTCGGTAATGATAATAAAATAGCGTGAAGCACTTTTTTTACAAAATTCTTAATATGTATTCAATTAGTAAAATTATAAATTTGTAAATTGTAAATTAGGGAACAATTGATACATTATGTTTTAGATTTATGAGGCGTAGTTTTAAATTAGTAAATTATAAATTTGAAGCGTTGTGAAAAAATCGATTCAGCCAATAATTCGTGGGCGTTGAAATAAGACTAACCTGGATTGAAAGAAACGCCGGTGGCATGCGTTGAATTGGTCCAGGATTATCTTAATGTAACAATCACCAACAGCGCAGACCTCGTGGCCAAAGTTGATAAAAGGACAGGCACTCGGTGTTACAGACGGCAAGCCCCCAAAATGGCATTCCAGAGGAAGTTGTGAGGGGTCCAAGATTACCAATTATGATGCCAAATAGCATAACCAGTCGCTCAAAAACGGCGTTTAATCGGTCTAGGACATTTGGGCGCGGCCGTTTGGGCGCGGCCGTCTGGGCGCGGCCGTCTGGGCGCGGGGACACTTGGGCGCGAGACACTTGGGCGCGAGACACTTGGGCGCGAGAAAGGGTCAACATTGGGATTCAGGAACACATTAGGTGTGAATAATTTCAATTTGGCATAAATAAACAAAAATTTATTAAATCATTATTTATCCTGAGAAGTTAATGTAATTAATCAAACAATATTAAAAGAATAATCCAATTATTTATTGAAACCGTGATGAGATTAATTTTAAATAAGGTGGTAGTATGTACCTATATTAGATAAATTTTTAAATAAATCCGAATAAAAATAAAGAAGGTAGAATATTAGATTAGTTTTGAAATAATTCTGAATACATAAAAACGGCAGTACCTATGTTAGATATGAAATAATAATTCTGAATTGAAATAAAGATGGAAATAGATTATATATAGGTGTTGAAAATAATTTTAAATAAAAATTCATTTATTGTGCTGGTAAATGAATAATGCTGTGCTATATTTAATCGATTGATGGTTCTAATGTTTAATATGTTTCTAATATGTGTTCTGTTTTGACCGAAATACTTAACAATAAACCTTAAATTTTAAAGTAATCAATTATTTTCGTTATGTTATGAACCGACTAACTGAAGATAAAAGCAGAAATAAGAATAATAATAAATAATCATATAAAAAGATTAATTTTAATAATAAAAATTTATTTTTGACATTTTTACCATTATAATACATATTATTCTTAAAGTAAATATATACAATTTTTTAAAATATAAACAAGAAGCATCCACGCATTTATTTCATAATTGTACGAAATGCCTCTTAAAAATTCTAAAATGTCCCTAGTGTTTACGCCGTCTTTATGATTATATTGATTATTATAATCTTTAACCAATTTTTTTATTTTCTATCAGTCTGGATACATTTTTGTTTATTTTTCAGTGTTCTCATTTCCCGCAAGTAACTGTTCATAAGCAACATCTCTCCTTCGTTGAATAGTTTTCAGGCTGTCGACGAATCTCCAAATGGTTGGATGGTTCATCAATAGCTCTGTTTGTACCCAATCTCTATTCATTTATTCTTTGTTACTTATTATTTTAATGTAATAAATCTCCGCAAAAGATTTGCTAGTATTTACCGGAAAGTTAAAATTTTTAACTTGGTTTAATAATATTCTAATTTTTGACTATTAATATTTCTATACTAAATTTTTGCCGCCCGCCACCTTCTTGGACGTGCTTTAGGTAATTTTCCTTATCTTTATATATATAATTCTTCTGTACGTGTGTATGTGACTGAACTCCTCCTAAACGGCTGGACCGATTTTGATGAAATTTTTTGTGTGTGTTTGAGTGTGTCCCTGGATGGTTTAGATTCACAATTGGATCCGGTAGGTGGCGCTGCAGTCGGGTTCTAGGACTTTTTTTAAATTTTTTTGACAAATTTCTCTTTAAATTTTTTAAAGATTTCTCGCATATTAAAAAAAATCGAAAATTAGAAAATCGAAAAAACCTTTGCTGAACCTGCTAATAGCAGGCAAACCAACGTTCGGACAGGACAACGTCTGTCGGGTCCCCCAAAATTTCACCCCCCCCCCCCCCCCTCCTCCCCACCAATATTTTGATATAGTAGGGTCTATTAGAGATGACGTAAGGCCCAGGTGGTTGAGCTCCACAATACACCTGCATATCTTTATATATATAATTCTTCTGTACGTGTGTATGTCACTGAACTCCTCCTAAACGGCTGGACCGATTTTGATGAAATTTTTTGTGTGTGTTTGAGTGTGTCCCTGGATGGTTTAGATTCACAATTGGATCCCGTAGGTAGCGCTGCAGTCGGGTTCTAGGAATTTTTTTAAATTTTTTTTGACAAATTTCTCTTTTTAAATTTTTTAAAGATTTCTCGCATATCATAACATATAACCCCAAAATTTCACCCCCCACCGCCCCCAATATTTTTTAAAATGAAAAAAAATCGAAAATTAGAAAATCGAAAAAACCTTTGCTGAACCTGCTAATAGCAGGCAAACCAACGTTCGGACAGGACAATGTCTGTCGGGTCCCCCAAAATTTCACGACCCCCCCTCCCCCCCACCAATATTTTGATATAGTAGGGTCTATTAGAGATGACGTAAGGCCCAGGTGGTTGAGCTCCGCAATACACCTGCATATTATACGTATAAAACGTTTGTGAGTCACATATCTTTATATATCGAGAGATCCAAAAAAAAACTGTTCCTCAGCGATCTGTGGAAATTCAACGTATGAATAATATGTTGGTGACACTGTACGTCAATGTCAAATTCGAGGTTAGCAGGTTAGGATTTGCGTCATTTTGTGTCAAAACTGACGGAAAACCTAACCCAATCGATATGGGTGTCGTTATTGAGGTTTTTTGGGACGTCGATTGCGAAAATGGCATTTACTCCAAGACGATGGACATGACATAAAATTAAAACTCTATAGTGGTGAAACGGGGTTTCAGAGACAAATTATTTTTGGGCAGAACAACGTTTGCCGGGCCAGCTAGTTTAAAATAAATTTTCAGACCTATGAATAGTAAAGCTAGCTAATACTAATATTCGTTAATTAATTTCCTCGCGCCCAAATGTCTCGCGCCCAAATGGCTCTGCGCCCAAGTGTCTTCGCGCCCAAACGGCCGCGCCCGAACGGCCGCGCCCAAACGGCCGCGCCCAAATGTCCGGCTCCGGCGTTTAATAGAGTTACTCGAAAGTGGTAACTAAAAGCGGTAACTAAAAGCTGATAAGAAAGAGAAATTACTAAAATGGATAACAAGCAATTAGCGTAAACATACCTGATTTAGTTATCAGCTCACTAATGAAATTAATTATTAATTAGTGCTGTAGCACGTGGGAATACCTTCGAAGAAGCAAGTTACTTCGACAGAAAGCGAAAATCAAATGGCCCAAAATAATCGAATCGCTGTTCGCTGGCGTAAAGCGATAACAAGTGAATTCGGGAAAACCAAATCTAGCGCCTTCGCGCGGACAAAACTTGATATTATTCGAAATACAGCGAAAATAATTCAAGTGGGAATGTACAGGCTGGCCCGGAAAAGAATAAATAAATGGCGAAACAAATAGCAGGAGCTAAAGATTTGTTTCATATTCTACGAAAACACAATATATTTATGTGGATAGTGGTACACTACCAAAAATAAAATAAATGTTAATTATAATTAAACAAATAAATAATTATATTCACATTACTAAAAATAATATATAAAAAATATCAACGTTTTGTATTTGTAAACTTTAACATTTTTTTTGTTAAGCCTGCGTTTACACAGTATTATGGAAATATTTCTATTACATTCTCTTAATCTAATATAAGTTCTAGTTCGAACCAAACATAAAAGAACTTCTCTAGGCATGGAAACAGTAGTATTAAGCTTTATGGCTTCATTTACAACCTTAGTAAATATGTGACTTTCATTGCTAAATTTCAGTGAAGGTCCATGAAAATTAATAAAAATTTTGTTCACTAATTTTGTAGTCATTTGTAAATCCTCAGATGGAGTAATAAGTCTTCCATTAGATATGAAATTTATCCAATCTGGCAAATTATTACCATCACCACTCCAAATATTTTCTTCTGTCACTTGGCCCAAGTGGGGATATTTGTTTCGAAAGCGATGTGCAATATATCCCGCAATGTATTTTAGACCTTCTTCGTTTATAATCTCAGGAGCTGTTAGTCCGAAATTGTTTTCAAAGTCTTCTAAAAGTTTCAGACACTCTTCATCTACGACATAATTTGATAAGTCATTAGTATTAGGCTCTTCGAAAGGAATGTTGGCAATTTCGTCTTCCAAACTAATGTGTGTGCCTTCAAAGTGAGCATCGCCTTTAATTAATCCTTTAAACATGGACTGGGTGAAGCATTCATCCTCGTCAGATGCCTGTATGTCTCGATTGCTTTGTGATAGCGTTTCCATGGTAACAAGGCACTGCCCTTCTGAATTTTCCAATGTATTTCTATTCATGGAGAATATAGCAGAAGAATGTTTTCCTAATATATACCAACGTAAACGGTATTTAAATTCTAGTGGAGTGGGGTGGTCATTTGCATCACCCATTGCACGCAAGTATGAAAAAAAATTCTCCAAGATGTCTTGATTCAGTCTAAAAGTTAAAAGATATTCAATACCTGAATATTCTTTTTGCAGCTGTTCATAAAGTCCAAGCAATGCTTTATTACAAACTATTATCCCCTTTTGAAATGGAACAAGAGTTCGGCGTTGTCCAACTCGCATATTTGATATAAAAGAAGTCATTTTCTCCAACAGCATTTTTGTGTTTCCAAATTCAGTCCAAAGGCATGCGTTCCAATGTGCTGACCGAACTTACATCTTGCATTGAACAGGTCGAACCAGTCGTTGAACAATTTAAGCACCATAGCTGTTTTTTGCCATCTGCTTTCACCCATTAAACCTCTTAATCCACACCATTCTATACATTGAGCTAGAGAATTAGAAAATAGTTGAGCTGCAGGGCAAACATTCTGTCTTTGCGTCCCATTAACACTTAAATGATACTGACTTATTTTATGTGCAATTTTAATTTCTCCTGTAGATATCGAAAGAAGAGTGTCTATGCAAGTTTTGTCAATGTTTTCCCCTTCAAAGCTGAAGCCAGTATCAATAAAGTGATTACGAGCAAGTTTCAGTAAATGTAGTTCAGTCATTGGGGATTTTTACCTGGGAAAAAGACGGGAAGTTTTGAAACTTTGCAGGTTTGTAGGTTTCGGGATCCCTAACTAAAATCCATAAAATGCACAATTCGAGACTTGCCGCCGGCGCCGCCATCTTGCCAAGATGGCGGCCAAAATCGGTATTTTGCAAATATCTCGAAAACTGAGTTTTTCGAAAAAATACGTAGAGAGTAAAGTTAAAGAGGATAAAATTTCCTACAAAAAAGGTTCTATTAAAATGTTCGCTAAAGTTAACCGTTTAGGCACAAAATTCCTGTAAATTTTACAATTTTGCGTAAAGTATCATATATAGCCGATTTTACGAAATAAAATGTCTAGTAGGGTTCACTAAAACTAGTTTTCGAAGCTTTCTACAATTTTGTCATCAAACAGTGGCGTAGAATTAATTAGCTAATTAACTTTAATTAGTTTGTGATTAATTAATTTTAATTATTGAAAATGCTGTAATTGTTTCCACACCACCCAAGAGGTAAACTACATGGCGCGTTTTTTTAACGTGGTTTCCCCTGGAGGCCTAATCCACTACGGAAATAAAAAACCTAATCTTATCTGCACAAGCCCGACGGACCTGGCTCATTGATGTCAAAGTCGATTGTGTCTGATATACTGGGCTTAGGGTGGTCTTTCAATTCGTCGAACTCTTCATCTTCAGCCGCCAGAGGGATATCCACAGACAATTCCAACTCCTCTTCATCGGAGGATTCGTCGAGTGACACTTCAGTGACGTTGTCGCAGGAGTTTCCATTGCAATATTCACAAATTATTGAACATTTTAATCCTGCTTTTCTGCATCCGCAGGCTTTACCACAGTTGTTTGTCTTGCATTTACAGGGTAAAAATGCCAATAGGAAATTTGGAGCTGGTTCTTTCAACGTTGTTACTGGAGTAATGCCTGTTCTTGTTTTCTTCCAACCCCATTCTTCGGCTTCTTTGGTACAACCATACCACTGCTGAACCTGGTGGTAGGTTCGCAATGAATGCTGTCGTGCTGCTGCTCTCGTCGGTGGTAAAGATGCCAAATTGAATTTACTTTTTGTTAACGACTTTACAAAACACTGGTATCGATATTAATCCAGATTGATGTTCTCTTTGTCTTTGCATCCATAGAGAGCAAGAAGAAATTTCTCACCTGCAATAGCAACTTCGTCAGCGGTGGCATGCTTGTTTTGAAATGCTTCTATAGGAGCTTGTAAGTCTCTACGTTTTTCAAAAGTTGTTAAAGTTTTCAGCGTCCCTTGGTTGAATAAGGCCGACGTCGTATCACACCCACTTATTGCGTGGAGGAACAAGAGGTTGTCCTTCACCGCTCCGACGCCCTTTAAACTCTGCGACGAATAGATGCTGTCGACTGTTTTTCCTCTTCCAGGCTTCAAGAGGTATACATTATGGTGAGCCTTGCACAGTGCTGTCAACAGAACAATGAGGTCAACATCCTCTCCAACAACAAATGCGTTTTCATATGAAGATGACATCTCGATTGCCGTATTTATTATTAATGTGTCTGCATCTTCTGTAGCCTGGATCACTGTGAAGTGCGCTTCTTCAAATTTCCGTTTCAAGATGGTTATAAAGCGACCTTTGTTTGCATCGTTTGATAGGAAACTTGTCTGTGAGACTGTGGGGGTCATGGACTCATCAAACAGAACATCTGCTGTAGTTTTTTTTGTGATCTTCGTTGTCGTTCTGCGCTTTTCGTGTTTTTTTCTGCAGCGTCTGTAGGGTAGCCATCGAAAACAACAACCGCATTTGACTGATAGTGTCTTTGTACATAATTTACATAGCTGTTGCAAATCGAACCAAATGTTTCATTTCGGCTCCAAACAACTCGATGCAACAGGTATCCACCGTCAATTATGTACGCTTTGTTAGGTCCAAAGTCAATGTCTGTAACTGGCAAAAAAGCTTGGTACAATAGGGATTTCGCTGTTTTTCGCATTCCGGCTTCAGAAAACAAGGACAATGGGTGCGGAGCCAGCTCATACTGCAGAAGCTGTTCAAGTTCTTCGTCTCTCTGTTTTGCAACACAAAGTCTCTGGAAAATGAGTAGAGGGTCAATGGGCACCACTTTATCATCAATACGAATGCTCGAGTTCACTGCTCTCAGGGGCAGTACTTTGTCTTTGCGTCTTAGAACCACATCACCAAAGTTTTTTCCAATCATATTATTTATTCCAACTTTCCCAATTCGCTCTGCATCAAAACAATTTATTGTTTGATCTCCAACAAGGCCTGAGGAAATGGAAATTATTTCGTCTACATCTGGGAAAGGTGGGTGTTGCGCAAGCCATGGCAACATCTTTTCCACATCATTATCGTCTCGAGTAATACGTGAATTTCTCATATCCACGTGTTGTTCTCCAGATTCAAAATAAACTCCGCAGAACTTTTCAATTTCATCACATACGTTGTGCAGATACACCATTCCTAGTGTCCACCTTGTTAAAACGCTATCCGTTATCCCTCGCCCATGTGTAAGACCACCAATAGATTTCATCATCCGCATCAAGGTTTGTTCAATGGTCATGTCTGTCCAAATACCTGACTAGAATTTGTTGCTGCGTCTTATTGTGAAAAAGCCGCTGCTTGTAAATTGTTGGTATTCATCAGGTGGCATTTTCTCCTGTAGGGATAACATGTCTTGTAAATATAAATGACAAGATTTCGCATAATTATGGTGGCCGCTCGCGTGAAAGTATGGGAGCATTTTTTGAGTTGTCTCTAGGTGGAGTTGCCAGTTACCCATTCTTTCTGCTTCTATAAACTGCTTCACTAGAGTCACCATTTTAAAATAAAGCACCCAGAGTTTCGCGGTTGGCCCATTACTTTCTAGTTTTGTTAGTGCCTCTTCAAATTTTCCGGTGATTGTTTGAATTAGGTTTGGTAATGTGTTGAAAATATCGTGGATCTGTCCAAATCAGAGAGAATGTTTTCCATAGCCAAGCGTTCTTCTTCTGTCAAGTCCACAGTCTGAATAATAATGTGTCCCAAAGCTCGGTGGACTAAAAGATGATCTCTGACTGCCCGAGCGTAAGCGTAACCTGACATCATCTTGTCTACGGAATTTGGTGCGTAAATCAATTCGAGAAGCTCCTTTAAACCGCTTCCTGACATTATATACCCGATAGATCCAAGGTAAGACATTAGCAAGTGGAAGCCTCCCAATCGAACAACTACATTGACATCCAAATGCTGATTTTCTGCAGATATAATATCTCGAGCTTTGAGGTATAATGGCTGGTCAAACGTAGTGAAACAGGTCCGCTGCTTCAACGTTTTGCATTTATCTACTGCAGAATGAATTACTGTGAAAACGGTGTCGTAGTCACTCGGTGGAGCATTAACAAATGGTAAGCAGATTATCTGTGATGTCGAGAAAGGTCTTTCTATCGTTGCTCTCTCCATAAATCCATTCCATCCTGGTATATCAGGAAGTTTGCATGATTTGGCGTATATCCAAAGCATATCTGCTCTAGTCGGTACTACAACTTGTGAAATCGGATTGATATCGTCTAAATTTTGAATCGTCACCGTTTGTAGGCCAGATTTTGGTCTTTTCTGGAAAGTTTGTATTGCTACCGATCCATACTTTCCAATAAAGGTGCGTATACACGAGCGCGCCGAGCCTGCAATGCAACGTTGCATGTAATGCGCGGAGTAACTGTTGTCACCACGAACATCCAACGAACGCGCACCGCGCATTTACGTTCCAGGCCGCGCAATCTGCGAACTACGTAGTTTAATTACAGTCTCTCAAGCAACAAGACGGAAAAATGGAAGACGAGGAAGGTTTATTTGTTTATAGTAGTGTTGTTGTAGTGTGTGCGGCATATGATATTTTAAAAAGGAAGCGAAACAGACGTAGACGACGAAGATGGTGGAATACTAAATTATACAAGCAGCGGTCAGGCACTGAGTTATTAAGTGATTTGAAATGTCAAGAAATTAGTGGTCAATATAAAAATTTTACTCGTATGAGCCCCTCTTGTTTTGAACAGTTATTAATGAAAATTGGACCGATGATTGAAAGAACTACTACGAATATGCGAGAGCCTATTTCAGTTCAAGATAGGTTAGTAAAGTGTCTACTAAAATTTAAAGTAAATGAGGTATAAATTTGTATTCCAGGTTAGCAGTGACTTTGCGATTTTTAGCAACAGGGGATTCATATACCAGCCTCCAATATCTGTTTCGAATTTCTAAGCAAGCCATTTCAAAAATAATACCAGAAGTTTGTTCAGCAATCGTCGAAGTTTTGAAAGAATACATTAAGGTAAGATTCGTTGCAATACTAACACAGACAAAATGTTTTTAAATTCGTGCTTTATTTACTTCATAAATTTGAGTAGTATGAAATAAAAAAAATAGGTTGAACGTACTTTATTTGTTAGTGCACTAAGACCTACATAGTTTGGAAAATGAAATTTAAGATATTTCATTATTTGAAACACTTACGTACTAAATCAAAACAACATGAAAAAAAAAGGAAAAACAAGAAGGAATAATTATATATACTCGTTCAGGTCGTCAGAATATTGACTTTCACATGAATCAGACGGGGAAGGAGTATGGACAGAATGTTGTATTAAAGCTGAAATGGAAGGAATATGTTGGGATATAGAAGTATGAGGAGGGAATGTACTGACAAGTGGAGGGATAGTTGGAAGCTCTGTCGGAGATGACCGTGGCGTGGAAGTTGAAGCGAATGAAGTTGAGGGATGAAATTCTTCAAAATGAGAATGAGGTTGCGTAGCTGCCGTGTAGGAAGGTACAGCCCTCGGATATGATGATATAGGCGAAAATAACTGCTCTCGCCTTGCAGCAGTTTCCAATGCTCCCACATCTGCTTTTATAAGTAAATCGTAGATCGCATGTTGTACCATTCGCTTGGTAACAGCAGAATAATTCATCATCTTGGACCCTAAAAAAGCGCAGAAAGTTTTCGTTTCAGGGTCTTCCAAACTACTAGAATGTAACTTTCCAGCGGTACTCTCTAAAATATTGACAGCACTCGCTAGGAGTGCTGTGCTATCACTCTGCTTTTGCTGCTTCCTTATCCTTTTTGGTGGAGGTATTGGAGGGGTGAATTCCCTATCTGCTTCTTCTGTATGTATTACCACACTTGATTCATCAACCGTTTGCTCGGTTACGACATCCTCATCAGGTTCCTATAAAGTACAATGAAACATGAGTAAATAATAGATATTACGATTAAATATACGGTTTTTTGTTTTATTTCAATACTTGTATATGTTTATCATTATAGATCACAACACATCAGAATGATGTTATGATGGAAGAAGAAGATATGTTTATTACATGAATGTAGCCCTATTACCATTAATGGCTAAATTTTTGTTTAAGCATCCCACAAACCCTTCACAGTGGATGGAAGTATGCAGGATATTTGAAGATGAATGGAATTTTCCCCATTGTGCAGGTGGTATTGATGGGAAACACGTTGTAATACAATCACCAATAAAGTCCGGTAGTGAATTTTTTAATTACAAGTCGCAGTTCAGTATTGTGCTCTTCGCATTAGTAGATGGCGACTATAACTTTTTATTTGCTGATATTGGATGTCAGGGAAGAATTTCCGATGGTGGAATCTTCAAAGATACAGAGCTCTACCGAAGGTTAAAAAATAATACTCTGGGATTGCCAGCACCAACCGAATTGCCTGGACAACAAGTAAAAGTGCCTTATTTTTTTGCAGCTGATAGTGCCTTTGCACTTTCAGAAAACGTAATGAAGCCTTATGCAGGAGACCATCCACGGGGATCATCTAAACGCATTTTCAATTATCGACTCAGTAGAGCGCGTAGAGTAGTTGAAAATGCTTTTGGGATAATCAGTTCCGTGTTTAGAGTTTTAAGGAAACCAATGCTGTTAAAACCTGAGAAGGCTCAGTTAGTTGTGGCAGCAATTGTTTATTTGCATAATTATTTGAGACGATATTCATCCCATGTATATACACCTCGCGGTGTACTGGACTATGAGAACGAGGGAGAATTGGTGCCGGGTTCATGGAGGCATGATAAAGAGATAACATCCATGTTCCCAATAGAAAGAAGACCCAGAAAATCCGCAGTAGTATTTGAAGAAATTAGAAATGAAATAGCAACTTATTGCATTAAGGAAGGAGCTGTTGAATGGCAAAATAGATATGCATAATTTTTAATATTGTAATTTGTATTTTTCTTACCGTATCGAATCTCTGCCTTGGTTTGTCGCGATCCTCCAAAAATCGAAAAGCCTCAAAAGCAAACCACCGGCTCTTATATACTTGTGAAGTACCTGTAATAACGAAATAAATTTATTTCAAATGTACAGGATAGTTTAGTCGTATTCTAATAAATATTATGTACTAATATTACGAATTTTTACTTTTCTTGGCTAGTAGTAGCGATGTACAATTTATTTTGAATTGTTTGAATCTTTTTCTTTGCTTCTACGAATAGATATTTATTTAACTAAATTATCTTTGAAAAGTATCCCAAAATTGGTCAGCATGAACCAATTTTAACAATACGTGTTAATATGATTAAAAACATCAACAAATCCAACTAAATAAATGAATTTCAACAAAAAATTATCCTTTGTTGAATGGCTTACCTGTTCCTGTGCCCGTTGATGTTTTTATTCTTGCCTTCTCTCACCTGTACGAAGATAGCAGGGATATAATTTTTTTCCTGCACTCTTCGTCCGAGCGACCGATTGTGGATGAAATGTCCCTCCAGGCATCGGCTTTTTTGTTTTTTTTTAAATAATTTTCGTCTGTAGGACTCCACAACACAGGTTGCGCTTTATAGATATCAATTAAATTTAATAAACTCTCTTCCGACCACTCCATTTTAATATTAATAATAATCTATAAAAGGCATAAACAAATCAAAATTTTCGTCTGCGCGCGTCAGCTAACATAGGGCAACTAAAAAGACGTACACAATGCGCCGAGGGGTTTCTTTGATGGCGCGTCAAAAGACCGACAGCAGGGGGCCTGTAACACAAGCCCTACAAGTGTAACAATTGTAGACTTGTACTTGTAAACTTGTTGAGATTCTGTAACACAACGGAACTTGTAATAACCTGTGCCGCACTTGTAATTACGGCTGATATTCTACACTTGTAGGTCTGTTCTGTAACTCAACGCCAACACTTGTAAGTTTGTGTTACGGATTTTACTACAATTGTAGAAAAATTTCTACCTATCCTAAACCGTGGGTTTGAGCTTCTCATGTGTCAATATCAATAAATCCTTCTTGGTGATTTATTGCCCAATATGTGATCAAGTTCAAGTGCAAGTGATTCTAGTGAGAATATATTGCTGCCCATGCAAAATATCGATTTAAAGCAATAACTGATTTTGACTTTCTCTTTAATGAGACATTTATAGAGATTCAGGTTGAATAGGACACAATTCACAAATCTTCTTCGAGATGTTTCACCAACTCTGGAAAATAATACCAACCGTTGGTATGGGCTATACCCTACGCAGAAAATAGTTGCACTACACTGGCTGGGAAATGGTGGACAATACCATAGTATTTGCGATATGTATGGGATTTCAAAAATGACTGTAGATGCGTTCAAGATGTTGTGGATGCTGTCAACCAAATTAAATTTAATGAAATAGTAGCATGGCCCGCTGACACATTAAGCAATTTCATGAAATGGCAGGCATGCCTGAGGTGTGTGGGGCAATTGGCGGAACATTCATAAATATAGATGCCCCTACTGTTAATCAACCGACTTACGTAGATCAACATGGAAAACACTCAATAAACTGTATGGCTGTTTGTGGACCAGATATGAAATTCTAGTATGTGAGTGGTAATAAATTGGCCCAGAAGCGCACAAGATGCCAGGGTACTCCGCATTAGTTGACAACAGTTGCAGACCTCATCCCAATGCAATAATTTTAGGGGATTCAGCATATCCTTTAAAGCAGTAACAGATTCCACCAACATATGAAGATTTCTTGAATTAAGCTCAAAATGGTTTTAATAGAGCTCATAAACGAACGAGACGAATTATAGAAAACGCATTTGAAATACTAAAAGAAAAGTTTCCTTGTTTAAACTATTTGCGAGTCAATCCGGTATTTGTGAGAAATAGTTTTAAATGTTGCGCAACTTTATGCAATCATGATAATCAAGTCGATAACGAACGTCCAATGGACAACTCACTTAAGGGGACGAAGGTCCAGTGGATGATGCACCGGAATCACCGGATTGGCCAACTCCTTCCATTTGTCGAATTTATGCTCTTTCCGTAGCGTATTAGAGAAAGCTCCAAAGAGAACATCTTTGTTCTCTATAATCTTATTTAAAAATTGCAACTTTCCTTGCAGAACATTTTTTTTCTAAGCCATTACTTATAAATAGGGTGATTACAACAATAAACGAATTTCAACCTTTTGTATTCCACAACTGAACAAACAAGTGAACATGGCAGGGATTTATTTTGATTACACTTGGATACCAGACAAATTCATAGGTAATAGCTATTAACATATCTAGGAATGTTATGAGTATCATAACTACCGCAGATGTTGTATTGAAATCGGAGCTCGCAGAGCGAGTATTTCAAACTTCTAAGGCTGTTATGATTCATAGCATCCGTGGTTTGTTCAATAGTTATCGGTTGCCATGTACAGTAAGTTATGACTTAGTTACCAGCCTCCTTTTGTATATGTAAACAAGGGATTTATATCCTGAAACCGATAAACATATAAAATCGCTGGAGTAGAGGATACTGTCAATTAGTTTATATGTTATTTCTATCTGCTTGATTTTTTTTTGAATAATATTGCACCCTTCGATCAGTCTACAAGTGTAGAACTACACTTGTAAGATTTTTCTCTGTTATAACAAGTCACTCAGTTAAGTTTGTGTTACAGAATTAAGCACGACTTGTAACTACAAGCAAATTTCCTACAAGTTTTACACTTGTTACAATTGTTAGCTTTGTGTTACAGGGCCCAGACGGGTAACTGCGAACATGTGCAGCGTCGTTGCAGAAACGGCGCTGCGCGTGTTGCAAGTCCCGTCTATACGAGCGCGCAAGATGTTCGTTGCATCTTGC
Organism: Agriotes lineatus; assembly: GCA_940337035.1. Taxonomy (NCBI): domain Eukaryota; kingdom Metazoa; phylum Arthropoda; class Insecta; order Coleoptera; family Elateridae; genus Agriotes; species Agriotes lineatus. The sequence continues at coordinate 354,813 of CALNHX010000273.1, forward strand.
ATTGCAGGCTCGGCGCGCTCGTGTATACGCACCTTAACGTTTGCCTTTGGATTTGTAGTTACACGTACAATTCTCTGGTCTGGAGCAATGGCTGTTTTAGGTGTTACACATTGGATACCTCCCATAGCATGGAAAGTCCGAAAGCCATCTAGAGTATTTGTATTGAAGTCAGCGTTGTCGAATATGAATTGCGAGAATGCTTCTGCGGCAATGACAATTTCCTGATGGATGATAGCGCTTTTTTCCAAAAGCGATGCTTCAGTGTAGGTAGAACAACACCCTAATGACGACAGTACGTTCAAAAGGTTCTTGGATCCATATTTCTTGTACAAAAAAACAGCGAGGCGTAGCTGTAAGGGAGACTGAAAAGAACGTGGTCTGGTCGCGGAAATAATTGAGTGCTCTATTGCCTTGCATTTAACTTGGGTTTTTTCTAAAGCCGATCCACGTTTCTTTTTTAAGACGACACCTTGCACAAATGCTGCCAATGTCTCTGGGACGAGGTTATCTAAATTCTCTAGAAACTGATCGGAAGGTGGATATGTTGTCGTATCGTATACCTGAAGTCGAATGTCCTCAAGCACTATTTTTGCAGCTGCTTCAACAACTCGCAGTCGCTCCTCCCTGACATCTGCTTTTTTGTTGGTATACCAAGCTTCAGTTAAAATTTGAAAACCGGTATTGCGAAAGCAAACAATTGGAGATTTATTTGTGGTTTGAATAATTAGAATGTCATCGCCGTATTTCGCCAATAATCTTGCCTTCAAGGTTCTTAAGCTGGGACGAAAGTCTCCTTGTATTTTGTCTGCAAGGTCATGTAAGTTGAATTGACATTCGTCGCTGTTATCCTCCAAATAATTATAAATATATTCCATCGCTTCGTCTATGTTTGTAGCCGATAGACGATATGGTGGAAGACCCGTAGTTGAAGCACGTGAAAGTTTCTTCATGCACGACATGTGGTATCGAGCTTCTTCTGCAACTAAATCATTAATAGATTTTAGCCGACCAACAATATCACTACTCCATCCATCATCACGTACTGCTGCAAGCTTCAAAACGTTTTCTTGCAAACTTAAGGACCGAACCTCATAAACGGGATTACGAAGAGCTACTTTCAGCTTTTTTTGCTTTTTGAAAAATTCTTCTGTGATCCTCTCAGCACATAAGAAGCAGTTATGTTTAAAGTCAAAAGTGTTCTCACCTGGTGGTGATCGTAATCTCTGACCCACACGTTCAGACTCCTGACGAAAATACTTTGCAGAGTATTTTTCATTTCCATACTTCTTACGGCACGTCTCGTGAACGGTTACCGAATCACGCTGTCTTAAATAGTTTATTCTCCCGTCTTTTCTCTCTAAACTTAATCGTCTGAAGGTATTCAAACCCCGTTCCTTCACGTTTACAGTTTTACCGTCTGAAAGGCTTTTGTCACATACAAAACAACTTTCAGTCGAAGCCTGATCACACAGTCAAAATGTTATACTTGCACTATACGAGTACACAAGCACACGGTAAATGCCGAAAGCACGTTACGAAACACTGTTTCTTAAATCCATCACAATCCAAAGTCGTTTCAATACACAAAAATTAATACAACCGTAACAAGCGACACAGCAAACGATCTGCTTCGACGGGCGTTAGAATACTAATAGCCAGCGCTGGTCTGGTGGCGCGGCGGGTTGTACTTGACCCCTCAGGTTGGAGTACCTGCAGTGGCTTACAGGCTAGAAATTTGTGTGTTCGTTTTATTATGAAAGGCAAATATATACGCATATTATGTAGACAGATGAAGCAGTTGATAGAAGTTAACGAAATATGTTGTCATAAATTGAACTCTTGTGCCCAAACGGTTAACTTTAGCGAAAATTTCCTTAGGAACTTTTTTGTAGTAAATTTTATCCTCTTTAATTTTGCTGTTCACGTATTTTTCCGAAAAACGCATAGTTTCCGAGATATTGGCAAAAAAGCATTTTGGGCCGCCATCTTGGCAAGATGGCGGCGCCAGCGGCACGTCTCGAATTGTGCATTTTGTGAATTTCAGTGCTAGACACCCAAATCTTCAACCCTGCAAAGTTTCAAAACTTCCGGACTTTTTTTCCAGGTAAGTGCATTTTTTGATCCCCAATGACTGAACTAATATATAAGATTTTTACGTTTGATCCAAATATTTTTCTTCATATGAGACAAAGTCACCTTACCGGGCCAAAGTCACCTACTTTTACGGTACTTATAGTATTATAAGTGACTATTTTCAAGAACTTTGCTTAGTTTGTTGCTAAATTTACTGAAAATGTTTTTTTTTATTATTATTATTTTTTTATTAGTGATTGCAATATTTACCACTAGCCCTAGGGCTAACGAGCAAATTTTATCGTATATGCTACATAACATGAGGGAGGTGATACGCCCAGTGGCGCTCCCCCGTAAACTAATATTTAGTTAGTTAATAAGATCGAGAGTTTTTTGTCGGATTAAACGTCTAGTTACATTGACATTTTTAGCTGCTACATCAGTTTATTTGGAGAGGGTGTTTTGTACTAAGTACCTTGCCTCCAGTTGGGATTTATAGTAAGACAATTTTTCTGTAGCACCGTTTTTTTTTTATTCTTTTTGTAATCAGCCATTTGAATAACTTTACTGGCCATAAATCTTGATTTACTGTAGATGTTCGCCACTTTGTATTTGCACACTGCTGGACACCACCCCTTGTTTAGTTTTAGAAAATATTGGGTTGTGGGCGGCCAGTTAATTTTCTTGTGTTATCTCTTTCTTCTTCAAAATGATTAATTTTACAAGAATAAGCCTCACCACCAGGCCATGCTTCTTGTGCGAATTAACAATTTTATTATTTTCATCAGCGTTCAGTGCATTTGCAGACATTTTCCTTTTCTCTGGATGTGATTGAAGTATCCGTTGCATTTTGGGCAGCACGGGAACTTTTGCTTTCAGTATCCAGAAACGGATGGAATTGTATGTTGTATCCGTTGTAAAATTTTTCCTGCAACATTTTCGCCCTCTTATTAAAGTATGTCTTCACAACACCGTCTTTGTGGTCCATTGTGTTTTGTTTTTTCTAATTAAATGCCCAATTTGTGAATATATAGATATGCCCCGAAGATATTTTTTGTCAAAATGTAAATATATTTCTTGTCAGTTTGATTCCTATTGGCATATAGTAACTGTAAAAAGTTGTAAAAAAAAAGCATGGTAGTGAGTCCATGTTTAATGGGCGTCCTTCTAAAAGGACAGTGGGTATGTATACAGCCAAAATTAGTAATAATAATCAAGGTTGACTGATTTTTATTTGGAACCAATTATTACATTCTTAAAAATATAAGATAGAAACACGTTTGGTATGAACACAAAAAGAACGCTTATTATAACCGAGTATGATATGGGATAAACTAACGGACATGAAGTGTTACATTACATTTATTTCATACTGCATCGTAAAACCCATGTTTAAGTTAATGATTTTAGTCCGGAAAATGAGGCTTTACGGTATCAGGTCCGGTAAAACATTTTACCGGACTCAAATTAAATAAACAGGTCCGGTAAAACATTTTACCGGCCTCAAATGAAATAAACAGGTCCGGTAAAATATTTTACCGGACTCAAATGAAATAAATCAATAATCAAACTATTTATTATTTTCAATTGAAAAAAAAATTTTTGTAGTTTTAAGTAAAAATTTTATAATTGCAGTGTGAAATAAAACGCATTACGACATACGTCCGGTAAACTTTTACAGTAGCTCGTGTCAACATTCCAGACTCGGCTCCTACGTCGCCTCGTCCCGAAACGTTTGGACTCGCTACTGTAAACTTGCGTTTACCGGACTTATAACGTAAATTACTATTTCGGCATTTTGTAGACACTTTTTTGTGACAAACTACATCTTGTCTGTCTATCCTGCTCTTCAATTAAGTGATCTAGTCTATCATACCTCGACTCTACATTCTCCAAGGATGAAGGTCTATTGAATCTTCTACATAAATTGAGTCCCCTCTCTTCTCTGTTGCTTTGAATCAGAGACATGGCCACATTTCTTCGAAAGGCCAAATGAACTAGTTTTCCTCCCTGTTCTGGATGAAGCTGCCGTGCATTTTGCTCGGCAGCATCGAGCTAGTGTGCTATAAGTGGAAAACACCACTTTTTACCCTTGATACTGATACGATAAATGTTTTGGTCGCTTCGATCAACACCCGCCATGTTGGTGCTTTATTTTTTTTTATATTTTGTTTGATAGAAATTCGCTTCTTTTCTTTCTGGGAATAGCGAATAACCTGGTTTAATGTTAACGCACCATAATAATTTGAAGCTGTGTAAACCATCAAGTTGTTTTAAGAGGTATCAGAATTATTAGATTGTAATGAGGTGTTCAGGAGAGATCCTCCATGTAACACAGATTTTCGTGAAACCATAAAACATACATAATACTACACCCATATATGCACGAAATAACGAAGACTACATTAATCTAGTGTATCTATCTAGCCATGTCAGATTACAGTAGCGATATTCTATTAATATGCAACTAGTCTGTACTTATTAGTTGACTAAATATACATACCACAAGCAGATGATTTTGAACTTCAATCTACCATTTCATTTCTGGCATTAGGGTAATCACCTTGTGATGTGGAGGTATGAGGGACTATGGGTGTCAAAATTTCAGTCTCAGGCAAATAATTTAGACTAGAGAAGCTGGATGGTGGCAATGGCAAAATTGAACGTTTCTCATAAGCTTGGCTTCGTCCTATTGTACTGCTTCTGAAAGCCTTATTTCATCCCCACTATCATCATCAGTGCTGTATAAAAATCTTTTTTCGCTTTCCTTTTTCTCACCTTCGTTTCTTCCGATGCAGAAACTAGTTCTGATTCACTTTCGGCCTCCTTTAGCTTTTCTCTTGCTTGTAAAATATTTTCTGGTGTGTACAAAAATGGGGGCGCTTAGCTCATAATGCCTTCAATGTTGTATGTCATACCAGTTTTCTTATCTAATTCAAATCAAAGTGATTTTGAATTAAATTTGTCTGGAAACAACTAGTGTTTATTTTTTCATAATGTCCCTAGAGACATTAAAAAAAATATTTCCCACATCACATACCTTAAAATGGAGTAATTATTATCAATTAATATATGCTATGATATAAACATAAATTATATGCGAGATAAAGATCTGTTTGCCTGTAGAAACAAATTTGTGGTCCCAATTTTTCTTAAAAACCCATAGTATTTTAACCTATTTCAAAAAAATATGTACATTTTCTTTACTATCGAGAAATAAAAAAACTGATCCTCAGCGGGCTATGGAAATTCAAAGGTATGAATAATATGTTAGTGGTACTGTAAGTCTATGTCAAATTCGATGTTAGAAGGTTAAGTTTTCCGTCAGTTTTGACACAGACTGACGCAAAACCTAACCTGCTAACCTCGAATTTGATATAGACTTAACAGTGCCACCAACATATTATTCATACGTTGGAATTTCCACAGCCCGTTCAGGATCAGTTTTTTATCTCTATACTTGCAGACACAAAAATAAGCATTTTAGCGGCTTTATTAACGATACAGAAAATAAAGAGCACATGAAACAATCCTGTATGAAAGAAATATTACAACAGTATATTCTTCAACTAGTGCTATTTTGGGTTATGCTTGTTAATATAGGTCCCGAAACTGCAAGATTACTGTATTAACGTTCGTATACTGACCAGTACTACCTATAAGATATTCACTTTACAGCGTACACCGTCTACATTTCATATGCAGGTTCTCCATTAACAAAACATTTATTATATTTTGAAGCTAATTTAAACGGAGACCAAAAGCTTTCTTGCTTCCTCGGTGTCAACCACTCATGCCTCCTCCACAGCTATTTTCCAACTCCACAACGTAAAACATGTTTATGTAGTTTTTTAAGACTTGGGAATAAACAGTTATATACTGTTTGAGGCTTTCGCGGTTTCCCGAATTATTATTCTTAACAGTTATAATATTGATTATTTTATTCGTAGAGATTTCAACCAATCAAAAGGCTGGATTTAGTTAAGTTGTCTTGTATAATTTCGATTATACAAAATCGATTATACTATAGTAACTTCACTAGGCAACGCAATACATAACTTTTGTCAACTTGATGTTATTTTCATGGAGATGACTTTCAGCTACGTTAATTCAAACAAATCGAGCTGCCAATAAAATATTTATTTGTTCCTAATATTAAAATTTACTCACAAAATAATCAAATCGAATACAATGCGTACTTCGAACAGGTTATACGTCTCAAACTTCCTGCACAATAACAAATCGTGTGAGTTTGACAGAATAATCCTCCCGCTGACGCGGTCGGGCTATATAACCTGTCAAACTGACACTTTTATTATTGTGCAACAAGTTATCCACATATAACCATCGACATATAGAAATGGACCGCTAGTCAGAGCTGCGCGAGCCAAACGGGATAGAAAAAGAACGCATATGACTTGAGAACGCTCTGTCCTTGTTGGCGCTCAGTAGCGTACAGCGCGACCGCCCTGTCGCTGTGACGTCATTTTCTGTCGGCCAATAGAAGGCCGGCAGAAAAAGGAACATTTTCTGCCGGCCAATAGGAGGCCGGCAGGAAAAGAAAAGATAGTTCTTAAAGTGTTCTCTTTCTCTTTCTAACGCAAAGAGTTGCGCAGTCGTCCATTAGCGGTCCATTTCTATATGTCGATGCATATAACCCGTTAATATCGAAGTACTTATAGTATTACTTCTGATTATATAAGAAACAAGAGTGATTACAAGGTACAAGATTTACAGAAATACTCATATCGCTAAAACTGTTTATAGCTAATTTGTTAGGTTAGGTTGCACGTCTTTTTAATTTATTCATGATGTGGGTTATTTCAAAACTTATAAATAAGTTACAGTACATGAGGGTCATATTATTGTTAATTCTACTTACCGAATGTTGAGTAGGGGAAAGTTGCCTATATTGGACCAGTTTTCACTTTTCTTGTTGTAAATCCTAATGGGGACTCTAAAACGACTTCCAAATTTTACCTAAGATACTTTGATATGTTGACTATGCAATGTATTTTTTTAGCATTTTTTAAATTAAATTTTCCACCCTTAAAAAATCAACCATTGAACCCTTGCAAGTGGTCCAATATAGGCAATTGGTTTCCTAATTTGGACCGCTGTGATTCCTAAATTGGACCAATGGCTGGATTATAAAAAAACACAGTTTGTCACAAAATTTTAATGTTTTATTGAAAGTACAAAACTTAAATTGTTTCAGTCAGTAAAGAAACAAAAATATTAACAAGAATCCAACTATGAAAAAAAAGTTGAGGTCAGTTGGAAAATGAGAAAAAAATTAACGAACATCTACAGCAAATTCGATCCCAAAAGAAATGTAGGACTGTTGACGTTTCGTTTGGCCATGCTTCTGTGGGTTTGCCATTTTCATCTTGATGTTAGAATCATTCACTATCGAAATGTCAGGCACAGTTGGGAAAATGAAGGCGTTTTTAATTTTAGTTGACTTTCTCATGAAAGATACTTCAATGGAATCTGCAATACTTCTCTCTTGAATAATCTGCCCAACATAATAGACATCTTTTTTTCTCTCATCTTTAAAACACACTAGAACATAGTCATCTCGCATCAGCTCATTCCGATTGAAATTCTCAAAATCGTCTGCGCCAACAAAATCTTCGCCACCCGATGATGAGCCGCTTGCTTTAAAATCTTCAGCACTGTCATCGCTGTCTGTCTCTATTCTTTTCTTCTTTTTCTTGGAAGTCGTTGCAGAACTTTCATTGGTAAATATAGCTCTTCGCGTATTCATCAACTTTTCACTTGATTTTGACTTTTGATTCTCCAAATCCTCTTTGTATGGCGTGCACGTGAGGACCTGTGCATTTTGTTGTTTTCTTTGGTTGCTGGAAACAGATTCTGCCTGAGGTACTGGAGAGACTATACTCAGCGATTCAGAAAAACTTCTTGAAGTCGGTGGAGTAGGTGCTGCACTGACACTGGCTGGTGGTGAAAGCAAAGCTTCAGAATGCGCAAAGTCATGATCTCGAAATACGTGATAATTGACGGGCCAGATTCCAGCAGCTTTGAAGGCATTTTCAGCGGTGCCCACTGTGGCTGCTCTACCGTATGCTACCGAAACTAAGGCAACCACATCGTACTGGGTGATTGGTTTCCCTATGTTCTGTCGTAAAAACGTTTCTTGTGCTTGTACGTAATAGGTTCCGAGGGGACGGAAAAAGGCAACATCCAGGGGTTGCATGCGGTGCGTTGTATGACTAGGCAACTGCAGCATAATAATTCCATTATCCCGGGCAAATAGAAGTGCTTCTAGGTTTTTGCTGTGGGTTGAGTGACCATCGAGAAGGAGCAATATAGGGTCTTCTTTCGAACAAACCACATTTTTCTTGAAGTGGTGTAGCCACTGTGCAAAGAGTTCTGATGTTATATACCCTGAATCTGAAATCATTACTTTACTTCCTGCTGGTGCTCCTCTTTCTAACTCTGGCGCATGTCGTTTTCTCTTGAAAATGAACATGCGCGGTATGTATGAACCTGCTGCGCTCACACAACACACCATAGTGGTATTAACCCCCCTCTCCCCACTACTTGCCGCACCGATCTGATGCTTTCCTTTGAGACCGACTATCTTTTGTGGCTTCTTTTGCACAATAGTGAATCCACTTTCATCTACGTTGTAGATTCTCGTGCCACTCAGCCTATGTTTATCCACTATCGCTTCTAAAAGATAAAAAAATTCTCGTACTCTTTCTTTATTGAAACCCTTTATTCTGGCAAGAGATGTAGCTTCCGGTTGCCTTAATGATAACTTTGGGTTCCTCTTCATGAATTTATAATACCACTTCTTAGCTGCGACACCTTTTTCTTTATTGAAGCAATTAGCAACACCGTGCATTTTAGCGACATCAAAAGCAAGCTTTCTCACGTCTTTTGGTGTTAGTCCAAACATTCTTTCTTCAAATTTTAGAATGTGTATCTGTAGTTCTTCCTCCATAGCTTTGGTGAACACAGGCGGTCGACCGAAAGATTTAACAAGGGTAGGTCTTTTGTTTTGGCCATGGTTATGTCGCTTCAGTGTGGTTTGTGGAACACCATACCTTCTCGCTGCTTCATTAACCCCTGCCTTTGCTGAACGAACCGCATTAACAGCCAAAGTCAAATCTGCTTCACTCCACTTGCCGCATTTGGCTCTTTTTGACATATTTCTGAAAAATGGATTAATTGGAAAAAGATCAAGGCCTACTCGGTTTTCATTGGTTCCTAAATTGGACCGGTCCAACTTTGGCAACTGCAACTAGTCCAACTTAGGAAGCAATGTCATTTTCCAAACAAAATCCAACCATTACCGAATACTTACAAATAATTGATCACCGTTTGATATAGACGTACACAAACACTCTAACAATACAATAATCAGGGGACTCCCCCGGATTCTTTGGCAACCTTACATTTCGTTGTGCAATAAGTGAGACAGGAAATTTAACCGGTTGCTGCCAAAGAGAGATGCTCTCCCGGGGAACGGGGAACAAATTTTAGTGATCGCTTCGCGGCAATCCAATTTTAGAAATTAATTACTACTGAGTGCTAGTAGAAGACAGACGTTTGTGATATTTTCGGCTCCCCGGTCGTGGTTTGCTGCCACAATCGGGGAACTTTTCGTTAAAACATTTGTGATTTCGTTTTCGTAAAACGCTCTTGGAGTTCTGCGTGAGTTCGGGTCAAGTCCTGATAACAGCTAGTTGGTCGCAACTCAAAGTAGCGCGGATTAGGGTCGATGTTGTATTAGCCGGCTCAAATTATAGGCGAGGCACCTTTTGTCGACTTTTGCCCTCCCGTAAGGGGTGGAAAAGCAGGTTGAATCCATTGCACATTTAGTCAAGGTGTCCTCATAAGCCTACACTGTTTCTCGTATTAGTGGGAAAAGTTTCTCCATTCTTGCAAATCCTGTGCTTAATTGAAGCAACTTGTCGTCCGCCGCTGGCTGCCGCTTTTATTCGTGGGGTACAATCACCCTTTTTGGCCTCCCGTTGCCGAACGAGTTCTGCACAACCCTTACGCTGGGAAAGCGTGCATTCCGCCTCAGCGGTCACTAGGAGCTCTGCCCCAAGCAATCACCAGGCCGGCCCCGTCATCCCCAGGCAACCATGATTGGGCTACCCAAGGTAAATGTCCAACTTATTATTAGATTGCGCAATTAAGTGCTTCGCGGAAGTGCCGTATCTGTTTTTGGTGTGCGCCGATTCCCTTCGTTAAAGGGCCATATAAATATTAACTTTTGTCTTGAAAAGTAACTGTGGGAAAAGTTTTTCGTGTTTTTCCCTTTCGTTTTGCATGTGAAATTTTTGTGGTATTGTTTAGCAATTAAGATCACTTTTGCTGGGATTCCCTATAACTTTCAGCTAGGGTGTCCCGCGTGTATATTTAACTTGAAACTATTTGTGTGTTTGATTCATTAAATACTAATTTTGTTAAAGCCCGCCTAGTTATTAGTAGCATTTTGAAACCTTTGGGGTCTTCCACCCGTAATTGGCAAAGGCAACTTGTACTGAAGTGTAAAGCCTAAACATGTTTTTTTTTATTGATCAAGCCCTAATAATGTCGGCTTGAATTAAGCTTATCTTTCAGTAGAGCGCCCTCGCAGGTGAGTTATTTTGAAGGCCGCTCTGTGTGCTCCGGCAGACCTGGTGGATCTTGGTGAGCGACGGTGAAGAGGCGGCTCGTAGCGAACCCAGTGCGTTTCTGGCATAGCGATTGTGAATTTTCTTGCTTTAGCCACGCTAGCAATTCTTTTAAAAGTAAGTGGCGCTTTGGGTAATATGATTTTGATTAGAGTTATAGGGTAAGTACCGTCGGTTTTTAACTGAGCTTTCGAACCACCCTTTCACGACTGAGCTAAGCCGAGGGTAACAGGAACGCCTCCATCTGTTCCGACACCTTTTAAGATCTGTGTTATCGTAAAAACCGGCGAACCCTTTACTCTTTTTCCGCGATTTAATAGCTAGTGCAGTCAATGTCGATTAAAGTAAATTATCATGTAACAGGTTTAAATCTTTTCTTAGGATTGTTCGAGTTGTGCCATAAGATAAATTTATTTGTAGAGCCAATACTTGAATGGAAGTTTTTGGCTGTTCATCCATAATCCGCCGGGCGGTTTCAATCGTTGCTTCTGTTCGTCTAAGCGGCGGTCCACTTCCACTTTTACGAGCGACACTACCACTTTTGCTAAATAACTGCACAGATTTAGTTACAACGTCGCGAAAATAATTATAATTGAACACTAAATCGGGGTATTCTTCACGAAAATCAGTCATGCAGTCATGAAGTGAATATTGCCACTCTCCATTTATTCTTACGCCAGTTCGAAAGAAACATTTAATAGCTTTCGCTTTTTGTTGTGTAGTGAGTACCAATTTTTCAAATTTTAATTTTTTTCACCAAATAAAAAACTAAAAATTTTACAAGAGCGTTTAGTTTTAAATTTTCATGTCAGAAATGTCATTCTCTGGATGTGACTCAAGTATCAATTCAAAATAATTCAATTTCACAGCCTGCCCTAATTGGTTTTTTTATTGATCTCTCTGTACATTTGTTGTAAACTCCTTTGTAGTAAGCCCAGAGCATCTCAATTGCATTATGACAGTGGCAAGATGCCAGTCTTAGTACTTCACTATTATGTACTTTGTGAAGCTTAATAAAATTTGTCTGTTTTTAAGCACTGAATGATGCGGAGCGTTGTCCATTATTAGTACATTCTTCCCAGGTAATTTTGTCCATTGCTGACACACAGTTGATTACCCAATTATGAAATTTTTCAGAATTAATTGACTTGTGGTCGTCTTTGTCAGTGCTTTTACTATCGAATAGCAGAGAACAACTTTCTAGCCTGCCGCAAAACTATAAAACGGCCTCCCTCATTTTTACTTTAAGGTTAAGTAGTTTTTTATGATCTTCCTTAATCCATCTATGAATTTCTGATCCATTTTTATAAATCCATGTCTCATCCAAAAAGACAAAATTTACCATATCTCCAGAATGTTTTAATTTAAGGTTTTGTCTTAAAAAATTGAGATTTAAAGCTGTAACGTAAGATTCTACATCAATATTTTTCTTGTGTCAATTTTTGTAAATTTGAAACCCATATCCCGAATAATCTTGTGCAGCAAAACTTCTTGACCCCGTAAATTCTAATTCGGTTTTTGCATAGGTAATATAGAAGATCGGTAAGACTAAAATGCGTTCTTGCTCCCTTTTGATTTTTGCTGGTCTTTGAATCATGTAAATTGTCCTTATTTTTAAACACATAAGTTGCCGTTCTACTGCTCTGTAAATTAAAATTGTTAAACAAAGTTAAAAAAAATAAAAAGTTCTATGTACATGAAAAGCTCTTGCTAATCTTTCGTAAACTTCTTCTGGCACGTTTGGCTGCAGATCTAACAGTTCCTCTGCACACTTCAGAATTGCTTTTTTTACATTTTATTTCAAAAGATTCCGTTTTTGCGTATTCATGTTCGAAAAAGAAACGCTGGCAATTTAATTTTAAATGTCAAAATAACACGAGCCGTTTACAGAAAAACCTGACGAAAGTAAATTTTCTAATAATTTAAAAAAGCAGTTTTGCCAATTTTATCTTTACCTTGAAGATTTTTATAGGCAAAAAACGTGCTTTGGCAGATGTTTTCAGATCTGCGTGGACCTGTACGCTTATTTCTACACTATACTATTGTGCAGAGTAGGCCGTGCACCGCGTCCACCACTACGCTCTGTACTGGAATACAGACATCGCTCTGCTCTGAAAACTAGAATACTATGTAATCATCGAAGGGGGCGCTATTTCCTACAAATTCTACAGTGACTATACAATATGTTTCAGAATTGCACGGCACTATTTTAAGGATGTTCTCCAGCACGAAATAAACAAAAAAGTTTATACAAACATGGGATCTAAACGCCTTCGTTTTCAAGATACAAGATGTTGAAGTTAAACAAAAATTTATTTATTTTTAAAAAAATCTGGAAAACGCCTCGAGGCATTCTAATGAAACTTGGTGTAGGTTAGTATTTCATAAAGTGGCATTGTTTGGCCAAAATAAATCTAATTTATTTCTACCAGTGGCGCGCATCAGGGCCACCTCAGTTACCTTATTTTAGAAAAATCTGGCACGCCACTGTTTTTTGTAGCTTCATCCATTGAAACTATACAAAAGATGTATCTTTTATTTTATTGATAGAAAAACCTTTTTCGGGAAAAACGGAAAAATCTGCAACAGCAATTTCGTTCATTGGACGTTAATGGGACATAAACGGATTCGTTTTTAAAATACAGTTTAAAGAAATTTTTTTAAAATATTTAATAAACAATCTTACAATAGCTACAAAACTCTTTGCTAAAAACAGAGGTGTACCAGATTTTTCTAAAATAAGTTAACTTTATGAAATACTAACCTACACCAAGTTTCATTGGAATACACCCAGCCGTTTTCCAAATTTAAAAAAAAAAAATTGTTTAAACTTCAACATCCTGTATCTTGAAAACGAAGCCGTGTAGGTCCTATGTTTGTATGAACTTTTTTGTTTATTTCGTGATGGAGAACACATCCCTAAAATAGTGCCGTGCAATTCCGAAACACCCTGGTGCTTTATGTGCTTGTATCTGGCATTTTTTAAAATTTTCAAGTGACAGCTTCTCCCTCACCTGCGGTAATCGTAAATTTACGGAACATACCATTTTTTAAATGTGGTATATTGACAATCGCTATATGTTCCATGCGTTGAACATTATTCACCATCATGTCACACAGTTTCTGCGAACAACAACCACCTGCTATTCCCATTATCATAACTATCTTCACCAAGAGGAAATTACTATCGTCAGCCTCTACTAAAAATCTATTTATTTCTTCACAGGTGAAAACATTCGATGTTTTGGGTTTATACCCATAATTTTTTCTTTTTAAAAAAGCCCCGAGTTTTGAAAATTTGGAAATATCCATATCGTCTTCAATAAACAGTGTTGACTTAACATCGAGTATTTGCACCACAAACTTGCTGGCGACTTAAATACATTGCTTTTCTCCATGAAATATCCAGTTTGATAACGTACCTTTGACTTCTCCGACAGGAAGAAGGCACATGCAGCATTTGCAGCTTCCTCAATTTCCATTTCTAGTCCGTTTTCGTCGAAATTCATTTTACAAAATTAAGAATGCAACTTTTGACAAGACACTGTTTGAAAAACTAACAGATGAAAACCTTAGTAACCAAAGGCAAACCGATATTTTATTGAAATTGCAAACACTACAAATTAAATGTATCACTTATAATTACACGAGAGCTTTTTTTATCGAAGTAAACTTTTTTATAAGAATTTCGTTGCTTGGCAATTTAACGAAAAAAAACTGCCTTTGAAAAAATTACGAGACCGATCGAACAAAGCCTGCAACCTGTAAATAAAAAAAAATCCTTACAACTGCCGCTACGGGACGACTACGGTAATGAGCCGGCGAAGGAGCGAGATTGGTGCGGACTGCTTATGTTATCTTCGCTGCGCTGGGGTTCCTGGCCTTTGTATCGCACTATGGGGTGCGTGTCAGAGAAATCGCTGGAGGCTGGGGCCGGATGTTTCGAAGTCCGTGGAAGTTGGCTCTGGTTCGCACAATGGGGTGCGTGTCAGAGAAATCGCGGAAGAATGTATTCCGGATTTTTCTAAGTCCGTGAAAGATGGCTGTGGTTCGCACAATGGGGTGCGTGTCAGAGAAATCGCGGAAGAATGTATGCTGCAGATCGAATGTTGAAGACCGAATGCCAAGAACGAATTGCCCTCTCTGAAAACCTCCCGTTTTTATGAAGGGCGCAGTCCTTTGTTGTGAACTTCCTGGACCCTCATTGGCCCGACGAGAAGGGATGACTTTTTTCCTAGTATTTTGTAATTCCGCGGTTAAATCCGCGACGCAATTAAATAGTCACTTGATTGGTGTCGCAATGGCTGGCCGCTGAAATGTCGATTCCAATTATCCCCATTTGCTTGAATTTCTGTCGCTTCCTGGGCAAATGTCGCTCGTATGCCGAGCCGCGGCGATTTCTCCTACTGAGGAAAAACATTGTAGTCTTTGGCTTGTTCCCTTGTCAGCTACTTGGGAGTAATTTTATTGGCTGGCGGCTAATTTTTTCTTTTGATAGGTATCATATATGTGTAGTTTCGTTGGGGCGCAACATTGATTAGGAGCGTTTTTGTAAATTAAATCATAGGTTTCGATTGCGGCGGGTTTGGGCTGCGTTCACGGGATCAGCGCGGCGGCCCCGTTCAATGATGTTTTATTGGGGTTGTTTCGCTGCACTTTTGAACTGGCTTGCTGGTTGTAATTTTTATTATTTTATTTCTGCAGACGTTTTTGAAATTTGTGTATGATCGGGGCGTTTCGGTACACAGATGTTCTTTGTTTCACCGCCGTCTATTTGGCGACGTAAATTTTATTTGTTAACACGATCTGTTTACCTATTCATATTAAGTTCTAATGGAAAAAATAGGACCTTCTGGAAATGTTATCGAAAATAAGTCTCTACAGTTCTCTAGCACAAGCTGATACTATGTTAACATTTAAATTTTTTTGTCTTTGCTGTGCATGATTGTATTAAAGAATTACAATTTTATGGGTAACTCAACAAATAAAAACTAATTACTATTAATTTGACATTAAATAACTTGATTACTATTTTCACCACAGACTATTCTTTTAGAACAGTGGAAGGTTAGATTTTAAGTTTAGTGTATAGTTGGTTGTCTATAGATTGCAATAGAACAATGCATTGACACGTTTTTTTATAAAAGTATACATAGCTCGTATGTATACTAAAAAGAAACATTCGCTGTATTGTGTTCCGCTACAAAAGTTGCCAGATGCACATCAGCTGTTTTGGTTGTCCCCTCAAGACCATTGAACTTCTTAAAACTGGCCATACTACTCAAAGTTTGTTGTTTTTTTAATTTTTAGTTAATTTTACAGGAGCAGCACTTTTTTATGTCGTAAAAGGATTGCTTGTCCAGTGGAACTAATATTAATGTTTTTATTGCAGACTAGACAAAATGCTTCATTAATTGTCATCCCCTGCTTTTACCCATCCCTTAAATACTTCTTTGGATTCCCAGTTTCTTTATATTTCTGGGAGTATTTCATGCCCTTTATTGAACGTTGTTCCGTGAATGTACAGTTACGGACACCTCAAAGTGCACGGTTTTTTGTTACTATGGTTATTTTTGCAATTTTTCGGCTTATTAAATGAGGGTTTCTCCAGTGGCGTTGCTTGTGATTGTAAGAATAGGTATTACTTTTTTAATGTTTGTATTTTAGCAAAGTTTCACAAGTAAACAAACTATACATGTAATAATATGTATTTAATAAATATGTATCAGTATTCAATTGCTACTACGCTTTGCAGTTTGTTTCGCATAGAGTTGACCAATGTTTCCATATTGTATCCTCTCAGTTCCTTCCAAGCATTTATTATTCTTTCCCATAATTCATCGGCGTTGTTTGGTGCAAACTCCCTGGTATAATTTTTTTTAGTTAAATACCCCCAAACATTTTCGATAGGGTCCAAGTCCAGACTTTTTGCAGGCCATGGTAATAAATTGATATTATTCTCATCAAACCATCAATGAACAATCCCTGCTGCATGCACAGGACAGTTATCCTGTGAAAATAATGTTATCAATTACGTTAACATAAACAAAAGTAATTAATTAAGTAATATCTTGCCTGTTGAAAAGTAAATTGATTAGGAAAGACCTCTCTTACAGATGGCAGCATCACATTTTGCAAAATATTTTCAGCATTCAGTGGACCATTAATTCTATAGCATGCCCCAGATCCGTGAGCATTGATCCATCCCCATACGTTTACAGAGAATCGTCCACTACTTAAGGGTTGAATAATATTGCTTCTCAAATCTTGAATTTTGTGGTCTATTATACACCCTTAATCGCCAATTGGTAAATGATTGAAATACCTTTTCATCTGAGAAAACAGTCCTGTTCTAAAAATCGTCGATTTCATTCAAGTAGTCGGTTGAAAACTGTATTCTTCGTTCTTTGTTCTCTGGGGTTAAAAAAACTTTTCTTGCAGAAGTCTCTACTGCCAAAACTATTTTTAATTTTGAAAATGCAGCTCTTGCTCACATGCAAATCTGCTGCGACTCGACTTAGCGACCAGTTCTCTTCCAGTTTTGTAATAGCTCGCATTTTCTCTGCTTCTGACAAATGTCTGGGAATTTTTCGAGTTTTCAGTTCTATGACAGTTGATGACAAACGTAAACGTCAAAACTCGACGTCTATGATTAGAATATCGTATTACACGCTAAAAATCTGCCGTGCACTTTGAGTTGGCCGTAACGGTACCTTCTCCACCAGATAAATAATCAGTCTCGGTGTCAGTGTATTTTTTTTTCTCGTTAATTTCGAATGAGATTCAAAAACCAGACACAATGCTGAATTCCCCTTTGAATGGCCTTTTCAATGATGTGCCACTTAGCATACCGTCTTATTAAAAAAAAAGTGTCGGTGACGTCACCGACAGAAGTCACGTGAGCCATTAGTGCAACCAATAGGCTATAAATATCTGCTACAATCAAAATCGATTGACGAGTTTCGACATATCAGTGACAAGTGTCAGAATATGGAGATATTGAATTTATTCCATTTCGCTGATACACACTGTATATATAAAGATTTAGTACATGCTACCTGAAACATGATGGAAGCACCGTCGCCGATACCGTAGCAAATTATTTAAAGAGTTTCATATAATATTGACCATATTATTGGATACGACCGAATTAAGCTTAAAAACCGCGGAGTCAAGCAGTGTTAATTTTTAAAACTTTTTAGTAATTAGAAAGTGTAATGTCGGGAGTGTTATTTAAAAAACCGCCGAAATTAGAATGAAAACAGAAGATTTAAAACTGAAAACAGGACAACAGTAGAAATCAGCTAAAAGCAGTAGATTTACTGTTCAAACAGGAGATCTGTCAGCACTGTTCAGAGCACTGTCTGCTTTGCGCAATAGTATAGTGTGGAGATTTGCGACCGGTACGCGGCGGGGGAGCGCGGAGGACTTTATACCTGAGTTTTAGGGTCGAGCATACTTTGTGCTGCTTGGAACACATATGACTGACAGAACAATTGTACTACAACTGTTGAGTGAAATTTCCATGAATGCGTATAAAATCGACCGCTCACTTAAGGTACAGTCGGCGCCTTAGAAATCGGGACACTTAATATGTTGTGTTGTAATATTTGATTTATTATTATTATTTTGTATTATTGGAATGTTACTATCAACTAAAGGACAAAATATTTGAATAATTACATAACAATTAAAACCATAACAATTGCAAAATTCCAGTTTATACACCTAGAAATACATACAAATGTATCATAGTATTGAGTAGTGATTTCTAAGGCGCCGACCGTACGTTTCTTATGAAGCGGCGGACGCACGCGGCTGACGGACTGAGTCTGACGCATATGATCGACGCAGGTTTTGTGTTTTCTCTCGCGCGTCAGTTGTGTGCGATCTTTGCAGAGCCATAACTACACCTGTTTGCGCCTGTGGCAGGTTATCAATTTGCGCCCCATATCCAAGGTGAAGAAAATGTTGATTTTTAAATTTTTTTATTTAAACAAAAAAAGTAACTTTTTGAGGCTTTCACGGCCATTGTCATTAAGTAACAAACGACTTCCGGGATTGGACCGTGTCATGATTGAGATCGAAGAGCTCAACGTTTCGCCCACTTTCGTAAGGGGCTTCATCAGGAGAAAAAGCAAAAGAGCACGGTAACTCAACGTGTTAACCACGCCCGAGGCGAAACTCTTTGCAGGAAAGGGACAGAAGAGCACGGTAACTCAACGTGTGAACCACGTCAGAGGCGAAACTCGACTGACTATCGGAAGAAGAAAGACGAGAATTTATAGGCTTAGGAATTAGCACTTTCCACATAGAAGGGAGGGGAAAGCCTTCGTCCCGATTGAGATTATTAGGGTGGTTGCAAATCTCAATGGCTTCGCGAATCTTTCTGCTAAAGAAGAATGCAAAAGCTACACCACCCGGGACCATTGGCACCATTATCATATGATTGCCCTCTAATATTTGTTATGTCTAACCCATCAGCAGTCAGCTTTTGTTCGGTTTCTTTGGCAAGACCTTCACTTTTTTCACTTATATTAATAAAGTTAATGAAACTCTCTTCTATAGTGCACTTTCTATTACTGTCAACATTAACATAGCGGATTATCTGAACCATTTGTTCTTGATGAGAAACATCTGTGGTGCAGTCAAACATAATTAAAAAATATTTTGCTTGCTTAATATTTTCAATAATATGGCGTCTGACTTTTTTAGCTGCTAAACCAATGAGCTCGTTTTGTATCGCTGGTGATAAGTAAGATATTTGACCTTTAATAATAGGATCATAGTGGCTGATCAACTCGATTGTATTTAAAAACTTTCTGCAATTAGGATGGCCAATAACTTCAGAGGTCCCTCTAAGTGCATCGTTGTTTTTTATACAATGCATCAAGTATTACCTTTAAGATGTGTCTCCATTTATTTTTTTCTTTCTGCATAGTTTGTAGCAAGTCGTCATCGATAAACGCACCTTCATTTAACTTTTTTCAAATGCCCTCAACCGTATACAGTGAAAATTGAGATGGAGTGTCGATCGAAGATACGACCCGACGCATCCACGCATAGTGCAAGTTTTGTAAATGAATTATTATAGGAGTATCACAAATAGGTTGCATTGAGGTATTGTGTTATTCTGGATTAAATTTAGATGATAAATTCAGAGTTGAAGAACGTGATTCTTAAAGATTAACACTAAAGTAAAACAAGATAATTCACAACGCATTCTAAAGAAAGAAACAATTTATTCCGTACAAATTAAATCATAGAAAAAAGAGGCAAACCAAAGTAAAACTATTTTTAATTAAACCAACAAAATATAGAAAGTTTAAATTAGCTGGTGTTCAAAAAGTCCGCCTTCTTGCACTAAGCAATAACCTAAGCGATCATAAAAACTTCACCGCACATTAGCCAACATATTAGGGCTAATACTCTCAAACCCCTCTTCATTTTTTAACCTCAGTTCTTCCAAATTGTTGGCTCTATTATCCTGAAAACCATAAATTTTTATGTAGCCCCATAGGAAGTAATCATTCGGAGAGAGATCTGGAGATCTAGCTGGCCACAAAATGGTTCCTTGTCCACTCAACAATCTATTTGGGAATATACTGTCCAGATGTTCTTGAACTAAAACAGTGTTGTGAGCGGGGCAGCCATCCTGCTGGAACCATAGTTCATTAAATCTTTCAGCCGCTATACGTCGAATTTCTGGAATGATTTGCTGTTGCAGTAGGTCAAGGTATTTAGGACCGGTTGGAGTTCCATCAATAAAAAATCTGGTGTGATACACTCACACAACTTCCTTTTACAGTGATCTTATAATTAGTCAAAAATTTCATTTTTAATTTTTAACCATTTGTTAAAAATTTTCAAAAATTACAAATTCTACAAAAACGGTATAAAATCGAGTGTTAGTTGAAGAGACAAATTTTTTCTAGAATTTTAAGGTGAATTCAAAAATGTAATAATATACCGGGTGTTTTATTTAAAATAGGAGTTAATAAAAAAAATAGAAAAAAAAACAAAAGAAACCTTTAGAAGTATTCAACTGGAAAATCACCTATCTCGCATCAATACACATTAAAAATGTAAGAAAAATGTAAAGTTTAAAAAAAATCGTTAGAGCCGTTTTTGAAAAAATCGAAAAACACTGAAAAATCACAAGAGTAAACACCTACTTCCGGTTATGCGATTTTCTTCAAAAGCTTGCTGTCTTATCTACATAGTACACAAAACTTATATATGAAGTTTCAACGCCATACCTTTTTTCGTTTTTGAGATATTCTGTTCACAGACACACACACAGACAGACAGACCAATGAAAAAAAACATGTTTTTTGGGATCAGGGGACTCTAAAACGTGAAGATCCGTTGAAAACTCAATTTCGAATTTTTGGGGGAATCCAATACTTCCTTTATAGTAAAAGGAAGTAAAAATGGACCGATCATGTTCTCACTCAGCATTCCTCCCCAAACATTTAATTTTTGGGGGTACTGGGTCCGGAATTCAAAATACCTAGGCAGGTTATCTCGCGACCAGTAACGCACATTTTGTGGGTTATGGCGACCATGCACTGGAAATGTTGATTCATCGGTGAAAATGATTTTTCCGGAGGAAGTTTTCGTTATTATTCGCCATTTCTATTAGATTTTCACAAAATTCCATACGTCTAAAATTATAATCGAGAAGAATTTCGTGGGTCCTTTGCAGCTTGTAGGCCCGATAACCATTTTTCCGTAAAATAACTCTAACAGTGGAAGCGCCTAAATCTACTACTTCAGCAATTTGCTTGAGGGAATAATTTGGATTGTCATTAGCGGTAGTACAAACCATCAGTTCCTTTAAAGCTCTGACCTCGTTGGGAGCACTAGGCCTTTTGTGATTTTGGGGAGAAAAACATCCAAATTTTTCAAAATTTGAAATAGTTCTGTGCAATGTTGATAATGATGGAGAATGCCTATTTTCAAATGCTCTTGTGAACGAATTTTGAATTTCTCGGAACGTTTGACCCTGATAATACCATTTTATAACTTGAACTTTTTCGGGTACTTCATAGTTATCCATTTTAAAAAAGAAATTATAGCAGATATTATCTGTTGACAGAATTTAGTGAAATGTCAACGTCAAATTCTCGGCATTTGTAAATTCGACATATCGTCTGCCATGTTCGTAGTAAAGAAGATCTCTCTGTATAATGTTTCCTATGATTTACAGAATTTTCATGACGAGGCAACTACTTTCGTTGCTAAAAAGTACGCATGGGAAACAAAACAGCGAATCTAGCTGCTTGCAGTATGTAATCCAATTGCTTGCAATTCGTTCCCCGTTTGCCATTGTTTTCGTGAACCATGTTTTTTCAAACCTTCTGTTGGCGGTCGATGGGTAAAACTCAATATTGTCACCAAAATCGGGTCCATGTTCAATATGCATCTTAATGTTGGCTGTCGATACTTTCCATGTTGTAGGGTTGTTAAAATCAATATCTGGTTCTTTATTTTCATCTGCCTCTTCTTGGTCTACCACTTTTTCCAAATTATTCTCGTCCTCGTAATTTTGTATTTCATTATTATCAGCATCACTATCTGAAAAACTCACTGCTACTAACTTTTGCTTTTTCACTATTTCCAGACACACTAGGCGTTGAATCGTTTAGCAGAAGTTCTTTGCTTTTATTGGGAAATACAAGAAACTTCGATATGTCTCTTCTCTCAGTTTTTTATTCTGTGCTCCTGATAGCTTTTTAGGAAGCATGTCTGCATTCGTGAAAAGAATATATATTTATCTACTCCTACTGCACAATGGCTATGAATTATGATTCATAATTCACGGTTTGCAGCCAATCATAAAATTCTATTTTCATTATTCAATAGTTTGCAAATTGCAACCAATCAGAAATAGTATATTTCAAACCAAGGTAAGAAAGTGCAGTCTTGAATACCGAGCGCAAAGTTTATAAACCGAGCCGAAGGCGAGGTTTGTAATTGCGCAAGGTATGCAAGAGCACTTTCTTAACGAAGTTTGAATACTATTTTTTCCAGCCGGCCTCAGTGGAGCAAAATTTGACATTATAAAAATAATTCAACAGACTGTCAAAGTTGTTAAAGGTGACAATATCCTGCAATACATGCAGCATGTTTTCCAATTTTATGCTGTTCTCAAAATGTTTCTACACAGTTTTATTCATAAGTAACTCTGAAAACTTAAAAATTTTGTCGTTAAAAAATCGCTTTACTATTTATACTTTTTGAGGTTATGTTCACTGAGGTCAAACTGTCAAAGCAGTTTTGGTTGGATTCAAAAATAAAGCGCTGGCGCACACGGTGATTTTTAGCCTCTCCTGTCGTGAGTACGCATGCGCGAGATGTTAATTTAATTCCTTCGAATGAAGAGCCACTCACGGGGCCACTTAAGGTTTCTTAATTACCTGCATCAAAAGGATGTGAACACTCACAGAATGCATTCCTACTTCCTCGTATAAACAGACTGTAACACAAGTCATAAAGTCAATTATCCGTCAACTATCAATATGTCAGCTGTCAGAATCAGCACCCGTCAGCAGTCAGCTAACATGCGGTACAGTTTCTTCATAAAAATTGCATGATTTACTTTCTTACCTAGGTGAGAAAAACGAACTTTCTTACCTCAGATGAGGTGAGCAATGCCTACTATTCTAACCGGCTGGGAAAAAATCATATTTCATTATTCAATAGGTTGTAGCCAATCACAAAATTCATTCTTATTATTAAATGACTTTTGAAGTTAACAGCTGTCACAAATGTCATAATTGGGAAATATGAACACGAGACTCCTATTGCATAGGAGTAGATAAAATATCGTATTATATTCGCGATTATGGCCATTATTCACTCAGATGAGTTGCGCCACGCGCCTTCAGCTTGTGGCGCAAATGTCATCTTCGTGAATAATGGCTGTCATATTCGCTCATATATTATGTATTTAGTGTGTAAAGAGATCCATTTTGGTATGAGGATGCGAGTTTCGTGCCTAG
The DNA here is from genome assembly GCA_940337035.1 of Agriotes lineatus. Lineage (NCBI taxonomy): Eukaryota > Metazoa > Arthropoda > Insecta > Coleoptera > Elateridae > Agriotes > Agriotes lineatus. The sequence continues at coordinate 378,550 of CALNHX010000273.1, forward strand.
CGGTAGCGAGGCGCGAAAAAGCAACCGAATACCAAAATGGCTCTTTACACTCGAAATACATACAACATTTTTTCTACGGTCCTAAATAAATGACAAAATTGTTAAATAATTGAAATTTCGATTCACACCATTTGATGAAGTCGTGGCCGGCAACAACTCATTGGTTGCCGTCTGGGCCGCTTCATATACTTCAGGCGGGGTGCAATTATCTTCAGATTCCATCTTCAACTTCACAAAAACTCACAAACTCAATAAAAATGTTGCGGGATGATGGACACGCCTTGATACAATTGTCAATAATTTTAGCCAGTTCCAGAAAAATGACGAATTACAATAATAATCAGGTTAGCCATGGCGATGCGTAAAGTAAAATGAAGTGACGCGATTATTTCATTAACACATTGTTTACGTGGTTGCAATGTTAAAATGGTTCTATGGAAAAAATGTGTGAATCGCTAACTTTTCGCATTGACAGTGAGCTTTTAATAGTCAGTTTTAGAGGTGACCGTAGAAAATAGTAGATTATATTATAAGTGAGAGAAATGCATCATTATTTGCGAGTGAGAATTTTGAATTGCGAGTGCCCCAGCACGAGCGATACAATTTCTTACGAGCTTATAATTGCATTTCGCTCACGTGTGATATACGACGTTTTATCTTACAGTATCAATTCTTGTGCCTAAATAGTTTGCGCAGTCAGAATATGTGGCGAAATAAATTAATAGCTGGCCATAGACACACGTTTAAAACCTCCACGAATGTAGTACATCCGTGGCGGTTTTGAACGTGTGCATATGCGCAGCCATAAGCTGGGCATAGACACGTGTTCAAAACTTCCACGAAAAACTACATTCGTGGCGGTTTTAAACGCGTGTCTATGGCCAGCTTATAATTAGTCGCCTATGATTTGTGATATATATTTGAAAGTACTGAAGTGTATTGGCAGTACTGAAGTGTATTGTCAGTCTATGTCAAATTCGATGTTCGTAGGTTAGGTTTTGTTTGTTATTTGACACAGACTGACGCAAAACTTAACCTGCAAATTACGAATTTGGCATAGCTTGACAGTGCTACCAACAATGCAGTAGTATAAATAATGAAAACTCACTTGCGAATAAAACTTCATTTTAGTCACTGAAAACAGTTGTATAATGTATGGTAATAGGCGCTACTGTAAGATAACAGTTATTTTCTATACAAGTGGGATAACAGCATCATTAATATACGTGTGTGTAAACACGCAAGTATATTAATGATGCATTATCACACATGTATTGTACAAAATTTTATCTACGACTGCCTAAAATTGAGAAAAGTGCATTAAGAGAAATATCAGATCTGTCATTTTCGAAAATATTTTAGTAGGCAAATGTCATTATGTCATTCATTTGACACCATTTCAGTTACGTAATGAAGTCATTACACAACTCAGTTGCGTAATGAAACCATTACATAACTGAGTGGTGTAATGAGCTTTATTACCTAACTGAAATAGTGTCAAATGAGTGACGTAATGCGTTACTTATCCCACTGGAGTAGATAAAGTGTATTTATTTACTCGTTTTAGAACGCATTAACAGGAGAGAGTATAGCGCTTTCTGCATTCTATAGTATAGATTATAGAATCAGGAAAGTGCGCTTTTAAAGTTCAGGAGTGTTGCGCAAGAGGCGCTTGTCGCTTGCTAGCTGTAGAGTCCCTATATTAATAGAGTACCGCAATTGATTGCGCCAGTGTTTTCTATTTTGGGAGCAAATATGGCGGATACACTGTAAAATCACGAGACGCTAATCGCAGCAAACATTTCAAATGTAAAACCGTGTAATGTTCCTAGAGGTAGTAAAATTCACCTGCATTAAAAAAGTTTATAACAATATATTTGTACAAAGGTACTAATTTAGGCTATTTGCAGATTTAAGATTTGTGTGTACTTAGTACAAACATTCCTGTGTAATGTAAAAAATGTGTGTAGGCCCTAACAAAAGCATTAATTTTTCTCTCCTTCCATATTACTGGCTCTAGAAATGGGAATATTTGCTGCTACTATCGTCTCTTAACAGCTGTGCGTATGTCAAATTGAAATAATTCAGTTCGAAATCGAAGTTGTGCTTATACTTCAGTGTTTCTTCGTTTTTTTGTGCAAGTTCAGTGCACATTTCATATTTTAAAAATTAACAAGTATTAATTATAGATAGAAAATGCCGGGCTGCTGTGTGCCCTGTTGCAAAAATCGTTCCGAAAACGGGGTTAGATTGTTCTACATACTCCAAGGAACTAATCTGGTTAAAATGTATAAAGGAAAATTGCCCCTTAGAGCAAGTATTTGTGAAGTAAGTTCAGTTTAACTTTTATATTTTCCATTAACGCAAGTGACTTATAAATGTGTATCATAATTTTGTTTCAGGCACATTTTAAAGAAAATTAATTTGAATCTGAAAGAATTGACAATAAGAAATTGATTAAACTGGAACTCCATTCCCACCTTTACAGCAACACATTTTTACAGCCCTCCTCCAAGAAAAGCGAGAATACGTACTGTTTTTTAGCTGAATCTTATCCTTCTGTAAACCCTACTATACAATCACGTGCCAGACATTTAATTGACTGTGGTAGATAAGTTAGTATGAAATACGAATTATGTAAAGGGTATATTATAATGAAAATTATTTTATAGGTTTCGAAACTGAGCAAGTCTGAGATTTGAGTAGTGCTGAAAATATGGAATACATTAGCAATTTACAGTTTCGTGGCAGCAGTAAAAGCATTGCAATGCGCGTCCTTGCAAAAATGACTGTACAGTCAGATGTATTATATTAAAGTGTTATGTTCAAGAATAAAACGTTTACAAACAATTTGCATGTTTCTGTTTAATATAAATAATAGTCATTTACTTAAATTCATTTCTTAAGATCTATTATCCCAAAAGATATATAGCCAACCAGTTCAACTGTGTTCATCGAATTCGAACTGTGGCACAGACAATTACAATTAGAATAGTTTAGCTATTTATTAGTTATTAATTTATGTAGTTTAATCAATTTATTACTGTTGTTTTTAATTAGGTTTAGTTTTATGTGTGTAAATAAATACCCAAGAACACTTTGAATAATTTATTTTTTTCTATAGCACTTGTTAAAGTGTCCTTTTATCAACTCCAAACGAGAGGTCAAGTTTTACTTTAACAGCAAGGGTAGATAAAGTAGCACTTTAACATCAAGGATAGATAATAGCTATGTATATATCTAGGGAGCAAAGGTATTCATTTCCTACCGCGTGTGAATTTAATGCCAGACGCGTTAGCGGAGGGCATTAAACACACAAAGGAGGAAATGAACATTTGCTCCAGTGATGTATATATGATTTTTTCTTCGAACGCATGTTCTATTGTGTGAAATTTCAAAAATTTTGCTTTAGTAAATCATTACCGTGACTAGATTTCTGTAGTGACATTTTGTCTAATTTCCAAATCAGCATAACGTAAAGCTTTGGTGTGATATCCATGGTGACATAAACACAAATGCGGGAGCAAATAAGTATTGGCTGGTGGGAAATTGACAGTTTTGTTTTCTAAAACTAGGGCGCAAAAGCCGACTTTCTATACAGTGAGTAGAAATGGTTATTTAACCAACAAGTGTGTTAATAAAGGTGATTAATAATCGAGAGATTTTAACGCGTGAGCGAGTGGAGCGAGCGAACGCGTTAATGAGCGAGATTATTAATCACCGATTAACATAAGAGTTGGTTACAAGACTTTTCCGTCAATCGTACGTTTATTAAAATCCATCAGAAATATTTATTAGTTTTGACATTTTAGATACATTTGACGTTTAGTACGTATGGTTGCCGATGTCGGAGCAATTTTGCTGCAATTAAAATACTTGGCGGTTGGAAATCCACCTCTGTTGCCGAAGGATACATTGAGAACTCGATAGGTATAAAATACAAACTGCCACAAAGATATTGAGCGAAGCGTTCTCTAATGTAAATATTTATATTAATAAATCCACGGAATAATTTAACCTTTAGTTTTGACATTTCAGATACATTTGACGTTTAGTATGTATGGTTGGCTATATAAAATCATTGCGAAAACGGGTCTATTAATGCATGATTTTTTAGACAAAATCATGCATTAATGAGTTGATATATAAACGATTGACGGAAAAAGTAATTTAATTTTCTAACTTGTTAAAATTAAATATGACAGCCTTGTTTTATCGTAGCAACCCAATCTAGCTACTAACATTTTGGAATGTGATTGACGGTCCTTATTTTCTTTTGAAATTGTTAAAAGTTCTTGCTATAGAAAAAATATTGTATTATACACTCTTGAATCATTAACGTCTCGATGTTAAACGATTCACTAGTGGATAAAATTTAACTTTATCATTTTGTATAATAAATTACCTACTATAATTTTCGTCCCATTCCTTCACGTTCAAACGTGAAGGAATGGGACGATTTTCAAACGCAGTTATAAATAAGTTTATAGTTTCATTAATTGACTTCCCAGCATAAATCCATTTAATAATTTGAACCTTTTCTGCTACCATGTACTGCATTTTGAAATTTCTAATGACAGCTGAGCTTAATTTATTTAAAATATGAGCATCCATGAAAAGTTTTGAAAGTGTCCATGGGTATATTGATAAATTTTTATGTTTTATCTCTGTCATGCCTACTCATTTTATCTGTTTATCCCTGTTGCACTCATTAATTTCCCATGTCCTGAATAAAATCCGGACAATCTGTACATACCCGGGTGCTGACTTGCGTGACGCACCATAGGAATTTGCATAGTAAATTCTTTATGTTCAATTATTTGCTTCCCTAATTATTTTAGAGTTAAAGTGTAAATACATTTTTTGTAGAGAAAAAAATACTGCATCCATTCATACTGTTGCTAACAATTTTTCATTTTCCGGAACCGAAGGAATGCAAAAAACAAACTAGCATTTTCACAAAAATCAGTGATGCCATGGAATTATTGAAACAAGCCAATGCCAATGCAAATGCGTGCGGCGCGACAATATGTGCTGTGTGTTTGTTTGTCATTGATGTTTGACGTTTATAATAAATCATTATTAATTATGTTCTGCTTAATGTCTCTAAGGTACCTAGACCTTGTCCATAACAAAAATGGTTTTACGAGTATGGTGGACGTTCGTTAAGTAAGCTCCTTGTTTATTGTAAAATATCCGTATCGGCAAACTGCAAACAGTACAACCATTAATAGACTGATTCATTTTAAGTTTAAGACTACAGGTAGGTTATTAAATAATTGTAGGTGCAATAATGAGGTTCAGAACTGATTTTTGTAAAAATGCTAGTTTGATTTTTTGCATTCCTTCGGTTCCGGAAAATGAAAAATTGTTAGCAACAGTATGAATGGATGCAGTATTTTTTTCTCTACAAAAAATGTATTTACACTTTAACTCTAAAATAATTAGGGAAGCAAATAATTGAACATAAAGAATTTACTATGCAAATTCCTATGGTGCGTCACGCAAGTCAGCACCCGGTATATGTCAACAGCTGTGTGCATATCAACTAATTCAGCTTGAATTCAAAGTTTTGATAATTTTTCAGTGTTCCTTCCGTTTATTGTGTAAGTGCAATGGATATTTCATATTTTAATAATTAACCAGTGTTAATTATAGAGTAATTCACAGGAAATGCCGGGCTGCTGTGTGCCTGGTTGTAAAAATCGTTCGGAAAATGGGTTTAGATTGTTTTCCATACCCCGAGGAACCATTAATTTAGAAAGGAGGAAAATCTGGTTGACATTTATAGATAGAGGAGAATTGCAAATATTTGTGAAGTAAGTTTAGTTTACATTTTCCGTAGACGCAAATGATTCATAAATTTTATCATAATTTTGTTTCAGGCCCATTTCGAAGAGAATCAGTTTGAACTTAAAAGAAAAGACAATACAAAGTCTTTGAAATGGAATTCCGTTCCTACCGTTCGAGCGGGAACTTCTTACAGCCCTCCTCAAAAAAAAGCAAGAATACGTAAGCAAAAATCTGCGATTTAACAGTTGTTTTATATATTTAATATATAACTATTATTTTTAGCTGAATCTTATACGTTTGCGAGTTCTACTACACAGTCACCAACCAGAAATTTAAGTGATTGTGGTAGCTAAATATGAAAAGTGAGTTAGATATACAGTATACTGCAAAGAAAATTATTTTACAGGTAACGAAATGCAAGAGGTCTCAGTGTTGAGTAGCGGTGAGAATGAAGATTACTTCTGCAATTTACAGTTTCATGATCTTAAAAACAAATTAAAAAGGGCATATAGGAAAATTAATTTGTTAGAAAAAAGAATTGAGCAAATGGAGGAAAAGTATAATGCGGTCTTCAATTCCGATCAAACCGACTTTTTAATAAACTGCTCAACTACAGATCTAAAGAGTAGCTTCAGAATGTGTAGTTCAAAACGTGACCACCGAACTTCTGTAGATGGCGCCAAGTGGAATTATAGTGCACCCAGAATGTGTAGTTCAAAACGTGACCACCGAAGTTCTGTAGATGGCGCCAAGTGGACAAGCCGCCGCTGTGCTAAAATGCTTGGAAATTTTGCAAAGTGGAAAATCGCCACCTTTCGCCAAAACCAAATAGCGCATGAAGGTGCTCGGGACCTTAGCAACAACTTTGCCCCCTTTCAAAATTTCGATATCTGTAGCCGTTCGAAAGTTACAGGCGATCCAGACAGACAGACAGACGGACGGACGGACAAAACGTTCGCATAAGTACGCTGAAGCTACTAATAAACGGCACACACAGAGGCGCAGAGTGGTCAGAGGAAACTATCAGAAAAGGTCTTAAATTATATATGGCCTGTGGAGCTAAGGGATATGAAGAGATTAAAAAACAGGGATTGCCTTATCCAAGTATTAGGACTTTACAACATCGCATTTCTAATTTCAAATGTGGATCAGGGGTTTTAGAAGAAGTTTTTCACCTTTTACAACTAAAGGCAAGTAACTGATATTTAAAAAAAATGTTTTTATAATTTTTCTTGCATCTTAGGTATCCTCATTTAAAAGCGAAGAGAAACATGCGTCATTGCTGTTGGATGAAATGGCAATACAGCCAGGACTACTACAGTACGACAATAGTACAAAAAAAGTAGTAGGAAGATCAACAATGAAGTTAAGCGGAAATAAAGACAGTTCGGAAGAAATAGCAACACACGCTTTGGTGTTTATGCTTTCAGGAGTGACTAGCCATTGGAAGCAAGTCATTGGCTATGAATACACAGCAAATTCATACAGTTCGGATGAGGCACTGTAAAAACTGTTATATATAATTATACGAGCCAATGAAATAGGCGTAACTATAAGATCAGTAATTTCTGATATGGGTCCACAGAATAGAGCCATTTGGCGGAAATTAAATATTACAGCACACAGACAAGGAAAAATTAAAAATGTTTGTCAGCATCCTATTCCAGCACAAGAAAACCTTTACATAATGCCAGATCCGGTTCATGTGTATAAAACTAATTAAGTATAAGAAATTTCATCTGGACGAGAAAACTGTGCAAAAATATAAACTACCTTCAGACTGTATAAATCTTGCTGCTGTAGAGGAAACATTTGAAATGGAACGCCATGAAGAACTTAAAATGGCACCAAAATTAAAAGAAAACATTTTCAACCCAAACCATTTTGAGAAAATGAATGTTAACACTGCTCATGCATTACTACACCACAAAACGGCAGCAGCCATACTATACCTTATAATGAAAAATAAGCTGAATCCTGTCTATGAAACTACAGCTTGGTTTTGTAAACTTATGTACAAATGGTTCAGCTTGATGACAGCCCGCCATCCACAAATGGCTTTATTTATAAACAATGAGGAAATTTACGAAGAAACAATCTGTTTTTTAAATGATTTTATGGACATTGTACGCAGTATAAAAGTAAATGATGGAAAATGGCAGCCATTTCAGTGTGGATTACTTTTGTCAACACAAACAGCTCTGGATTTACAAGAAAAGTATTTAAATGCGGATAAATTCCGGTTTTTCTTACCTGGTCGTTTAACACAAGATGGTATTGAAAATCTTTTTTCTGCAATTCGAAGTAGAACACCAATACCTGGACCACGAGATTTCAAAACATCTTTAAGGCTAATAATACTATCTCAATATGAAACACAAATTACCCATAGTAATTATTTTGGCGATAATAAGGAACACTTGGTAGCCTATTGCAAAAACATAATGAGTAATACTCATACAAATGAAGACGAATTGGAAGAGTCTACAGAATTTGTTATGACTAACAGTTCTTTGGAAGAATATCATGGTGAACTAAATGAAAACGTAGAACAATGCTTATACTATTTGTTGGGTAGTATACTACAGAGAGTCAAATCAACCACATGTATGAATTGTTATAAACCTCTGCTCCACTCAGACGATTCTCCAGATTCTGTTGAAACTATAGAAAATGTTTCGTTATTTACCCAAATAAGAAATTTTAAAGAAAATATTCTTACATATCCCTCACTGTCACTTTTTAGTTATATAAAAACCGCTGAAAATTTCTTTGCAGAAACTAAATTGGCGTTGTTAAACAACAAAGCAACGTGTTATCAGATCACAAATACTTTTATAAGCGAATATAAATTTCCTGCTGCCGTATGCCACAATATTGTATTTAAAATTATTAGTTTGTTTTTTAGAACAAGATTTTTCTTTGCTTTAAGAAAATTTAATGAAGATAACTCTAGAAGTTGTAATATTAGTAAAGACTGCAGCAATAGTAGTAAAAGCGTTGCTATGCGTGCTCTTGCAAAGAACTTAAAGTAAGTGTACACTGTACAGCCCGATGATAAAAAAAAAGAATTAGATCAGGTCGCGATAGTAATCCGAATCTGTTATATTTATTATTGATTTGTTACAAGTATAATCACTATACATGAATATTAGCCAGGAGGCCATTTAATTTTTGATTAAAAAAAACTTTACGGCAATAATTGGTGCTTGTCTAAAAACCTATTTAGCCCCTATCATATATACCGAGTGATTTTTACTTGTTTAGAAAATGACGTTTTTCAAAATTGTCAAAATCGAAAAAGTGCTATTTTTCGGAAATTAAGATTGTAATGATATTTTCTTAGAATGTGTTAGTTTTAGCGAACTGAACAATCTCAATGCCAGAAAATACAATTTGTCTTTAACTTTAGCTAAAATTTTATTTGTCAATTTTTTAAATATTTTTCAAAACGTTACGCTACATTCCAAGACTTCGTTTTAAAATTCAGATTTTTTTTAGGTGAAAACCTTAAAGATTTATAATTAGAATTTTTATGATAGATAAAAGTTTCATAGATTATACATAATTACAAAAAAGAAAATAAAACTAAATAAAATTTGATTAGAAAATATAATTTCAAATGAAATCAATAATAATTACAATCTACAATATATTATATTGATAAGTTCTTACATATATTGCAGACCAATCCAATTTGATTATTTTTAATCACGTGACTCAGTTTGACAAATCAGACCACACTTGAAGTGAAAACGACCCTAGGGTGATTTTCAATCACTATGGAAACTACCTAATTAAATTTCAGTAGTATCCTATCACAAGTTGGTGGCACTGTAAATCTAAGTCAAATTCGAGGTTAGCAGGTTAGCTTTTCCGTCAGTCTGTGTCAAAACTGACGCAAAAGCTAACCTGATAACCTCAAATTTGACATAGACTTACAGTGCCACCAACATAATATTATTATAATGAAGTGTCAAATTAATTTGTCAGAAAATGGCTAATTTATTTAAGAACTTATCTTTCCGAATTCACCGCGGTCAGTGATAAATCCTTATAATTTTGACAAATAATATCCCTCAAGTGCGTTGCCTTTAAGAAATAACCCTCGGCTTCGCCTCGGGTTATTTCTAGGCAAGCACTTTCGGGTTGTTATTTGTCAAAATTATTGCGGGCGATTATCACTGCCCTTGGTAAATTATAGCTGAAAATATATGGATTGTCATAAAAACGCATTTAAACATTTGACTACTTTTCTGTTGCATTTTCAGCAGTTTTCTTCTTTCTGAAACAAATTGACAAATATTATTTATTTATTTAAAAACCGTGGTTATATAGTTTAAAAAAAATCATGAGTTTATTGTACTTAAATAGTTTTTATTTTTTATAAGTGTACGAATCAGTGTTTTCTAGTTTTAACTTTCCATTTTAACAGTAGACTGGTAACTTGAAATAAAAAACACGTTAAGGTAATTTTAATTTAATTTTACTAATGGCCGATTGTATACTTACAACGCTTACTAAAACCCAATATTGCTAAGACACAGCCAATCAAATCGCTAGTACCTTAGCAAACAAACTAGTAGTACGCCAATCTTGAAACAATCGGGCATAAGTAAAATAAAAACAGTCCACATTATTGCTTGTCTAATATGTAAAATACTCACACATTATTAATGTCCCTGGCACTCGCATACCGCAACCAATTTTTGATGCATTCAATAATTTCTTTGTCCGTATTAACATCTTTAAAATTAAGAGACCCACAAACTGCTTCTGCAAGAATATGCTACCATATTAATTTATACAAGCGTTTAAAAGACATATTATACTCACTTAAAATTATTTCAGAAAAAGCTAATATGGAAAAAGCTTTTTTGCCTTTTTTACCTTCCCAATTATATTTAGAAGCCAATTTGTTGGTAAATAATTTTTTTTAAATAGATTTTACTATTTCGTCCAGTTTATATCCACCAACACGGCTGAGCTGAGATATCTGTAAAATTATTTTCATAGGTATAAATTTTATATAAATCGCAAGGATATAACAAAAAGAAAACAATACAATAAGATGTAATTAATAAAAATCTTCATTTAAAAGTTTAAGAAACTTGTTCATGTCGCCTGCAACTTGTGCCTTTCCTGCCTAACTGCACTTTTTATAGGTACTGATTATAAATGTCATAATTGAGGTGAGGGCAGGAAAGTTCAATAATATGATTTATAAACAGTCTTTAAGTAAAATTTTATGAAATATATTTACCAATGTTTGTTTATATGCCGGTGTTACTAAACATTTCTCCTCACACTTTTGGAGATCTTCCTCATTCACACAAGGAAAATTATCAAATATATTATTTTCTACGTCTTCCTCCACAACCTGTTTGTTTCTATTTTTACAAACACAAGTTTGTGACTGCGCAACGGCCTGCGTTAAATTTGTCTAACTTAATTTTTATACTTGACAAGCACTCAATCACATGTTTCTTGAAAGCTAAAAAAGTTATGAAATAAAAAATTAATAATGCAATGGCTTACTTATTTATACCGTCATCAGAGTATGTTGGGAGAGTGATTTCATCACTTTCTTCCATTGTTTTACTACATCTTGGTGTGGAAGGATGGAAATTTAGTGCAGCTTCCTATTGTTCTTTATTGAAGACTTATTTTTTTGAGTCGTGACTGCCCTTTGCTTCTTCTAAACATTTTCTTTTTATAGGTCTTTTTGTTTCACTTTCAGGAACGGGAAATGGTTGTATTATACCAAATCTCAAGTTGTCTTCTTCGTCCTCTTCATCATCGGTATTGACAAAAACCTTTCTCTTTTTTAAAGCTCGCTTGCTTTTGGAATCTTCAGAATTTATATCAGATTTCTTCAGCCAATTTTAACTTTTTAAACGATTTTTTAATCGTATCTAAAATTATTGAACATATGTTTTAATCGTGTAATATTAATTTTGAATTAATATTTACTATAAACTCCTAAAATTCGCACTTCATATAAAGGCCATCCATCTTCATCAGGTTCTTTGTAGCTTCTTACAGCTCGTAAATAAAGCTGATTACTATTTGTGCCCAAAAATGAAGGAACTACCTCGTATTTTAGATTGGAATAAATATAAATTGCTACCCCTCTTCCTCCAGAAACATCTTTATCAACTCGCAGAAGGTCATATCCTCTAATGTTACATACGTTTCCTGAAACAGAAGTCGTTAGTAAAGTTTCCGATACTCCAAAAATATGAAAATTATTACAAATTAACAATTCTTTAATCTCATTATAATGTGCTTGTAATGACCGTACATTTAAATGTGCAAACTTAAGACTATTCATAAATTAGAAATTATTTAAATTGTACTTAGAATCGAAACAAATTTTGGCAAACAATTATAAAAATATAAGTTTTATTTACAAAATGTAAACGTAAGACTTAAAACGCAATCGCACGTTGCACTCTTAATAGAACTTAACCGAAAATGTTATCTCACCATAGCACACCACAAAAATTGATAGGTGTACCTGACAAACCATTATTACTCGTTTCTTGCCACTCCGCGGGCATTCAAGGCATTCTGGAGATCTTCCTGCGATTTAATGACGAAATGCTAATTGTTGTCAGGCTTCCAGTGCAAAGCCCCGTCTCTGGTCCATGTGTTACTGCG